>JASXTE010000002.1:31862682-32262682 GCA_030280995.1 Hemileia vastatrix | reverse complement strand
TGAGTATATATCCATCTGTTTATCCAAAAATGAGAAATAAATAAAAGTTTACCTTTCTCTCTCTCTCTCTCTCTCTCTCTCTTATACACAAGCTCATAAAATCAAAAAAGAAAAAAAAATCATAATAGCTATTCTAACCACTAAAACAAACCAAAACTAAAAACTAAAAAAAGAGAGAAAAAAAAATTCCCGCAAGAATTTCCAATAACCCATATATCATCACAAAGGTTTCGGTTTCTCTCTTTTCAACCTTTTCCGCTCTTCTTCTTTTTCTTCACGTTCTTTTTCGCGTTTAGTTTCTTCTTCAAGTAAACTTTCATCAAAAATTGGTTTAGGATTGGTAACTTCCCAAGCTGCTGTAAATTTAGGTTTCTCTCCTGCATGTTCCTCGGCAAATCGAAGTAATGCTTCTCGAGGCTGAACAATTTACAGTATTTAGATATTGAGATTCATTTTGAAAAAGGAAAATAAAAAAATAAAAAATAAAGCCAAAGGGATTGATCTGCTTTTAGTGATTTTATTCTACAACTTATATGATTTTGTATTATAAAGAAAAGAAAAGAAAAATTCAACTTACATCTTCATGTCTTATGGAATCTTTGACTAATCCTTGTACCACATGCTGAGTAGCACTAGCCCCCACTCGACCACCTTTTCCAGGACCGGTTAAAGGTGGCATCGGTTTTTGAGTTTTGATAGGATCTTGTCTCTCTCTTTCACGTTTCCTTTTCCCACCCCTTCCTCCAGCGGCAGTTCCACCATTCATGATATCATCACGATACATGGGTAAAGCATGTGGGGTAATAATGGGCCGATCCAGAGAAACAGGGTCGGTCTCGTCGGGCCCCCGGACTTTTGGGGCATGGGAGAGAGCAAGTGTTGCTCCACGAACAGATATGTTAGGAGAATAAAGAACGTGAATAGAACCGTCAGAAGAACCCGTGAATATTTGATTGATTCGAGAATGCCACAATACTCGAACGACATTTGCTGGTGAGATGGCTAGAGATCGAAGAAATCGAGAGTTTAATAAGGTAGATGAAAGCAATCTTAGAGCAACAAAGTTCAAGATCAGCTTTGCTCACAGATTGCTTGATAAGTAGACAAGTCGGACCGATTAAGTATGATGAGGGAACCCTGCTTGTTAAGAGCTTTGTCGCCAGGAAGGCCAGTTAAGACGTATCGCTCATCAGGACTAAAAATGGCATTGGTCTCTGGGTTGAGATTTGGTAATTCCTCACGAGACACTAAAGGTTTTTTCATTGATCGCAGATCCCAAACTAATGATGAGGAAAACGATCAGATAGCATTCAAAAGATTAATGAACCCTCCCCCCCCCCACCCCCCCCCCCCCAAAAAAAAAAAAAAAAAAAAAAAAAAAAAACCACACACGTACGCTTCACAGAATGATCTCCACCACGGGTCAGCAAAGTGGAGTTGTCTGCTGAGAAGGATATAGAGGAAGTTTCAGAGTTTTTGGCATGTGCTGACTCGACTTGAGAATTGGGACGAGCAAAATTGCTTGAGGCTGACCAAACATTCAAGGTGCCATCCATTCCAGCTACAATGAGTCAATGGACGGAAAAAGTTGGCGCAGATGAACATTGGAACAAGTCAATAAAAAAAGTGCATGACGGACTAGCAGCAATGGACCTTCCATCAGAAGAGTATGCACAAGCCGTGATTTTGGTTCGTGTACCACGCTCCTTTGACTTTAAGACAATAACAGACTTGGATTTGCGTTTATCTTCTACATCCCATATCCTGTGATTTGGAGTAAAATACATGTCAGACTAGATGAAGATGGATGGATGAATAGTGAAATGATGTTAAAAATATGAAACATGAGAATTGACCTGACGGTTGAATCAGCAGCAGAAGTGATGAAAGTGTTTAGATTTTTAGGATGCCAGGCTGCACCGGTAAGCTCGGCAATGTGGCCACTATTATTGGAGACAGGCCAAGAAGGATACGTGAGTAGGAAAACAGATGGTAAGGAGAGAAAACCATCCATACGCGCAATGCCGCATATCACGGATGTACATGTCGCCTTTGATGTATTCGGCTATAGGGAGGCCGTCTCTGTCATAGAGCTGGGGCTGATTGGCGGCAGTGATGACGAGAAAAGAGTGTCCGGTATTGGACCATAGTGCATGATGGACCTGATTGAAGAGATGAAAAAGAAGAGGAAAGTGAGTGAATGAGAGAATGAAAGAGGGTGAAAAAGGGGAAAAGAAAAGACCTGATGGCCTTCTCGAGGCTGCCAGGTGTGAAAAGGCTTGAAAGAAGCGTTCATGCCTCCAAAGTCCCACAGTTTGCAGCTGTAATCGTAGGCACCCGAGACAAGACGGGCGCCTGAAGGATCCAAAGAAAGGGCGGCGACAGTTTTAGAATGGTCAGACATGACGACCTGGTGAGAAACAGGCAGGGGAGGATCGACTGTGGCGTGCTGAAGCCATGGAGCGACAAAACAGAACACGATCAGGACAACAGCAAGGAAGCGATGGAGAGATGGACCAGCTGACTGGGTCTTCACTTGGATCAGCGTCTTCTTCATCTTCTTTTCGGTGCTCTGCTTCTTGTTCCTTTTCTTTTCCCTTGGTCTTGGTCTTTGCATCTTCGTCTGCACTGCGTTTGGTCTGCGCAATCTGATGGGCAGCGTCGTATTTGGCTGACACCTTTCCAAAGCTCATCGGCAGTCCGAAGCGGTCGTCCATGTTATCGTCGGCCGTCTTGGAGAGCACTGAGAGTGAGAACACCGAGACTCTCAGAGGTCAGATGACGACCGAGTTATTTATTACCCAAATCTGGGTCAATTCTTTTTGGCTGTTGGAGTTGGATGTTTTTTAAAACAACAAAATCCATGTTTCCGTTGAGGTCCACCACTAATTTTCTGTCATAATGGCGCATCCCTCACAAAAAATAAATGTCCGATTAGTCTCAATCTTTGATCTATCCCATACTAAATAACCCTTTTATTTTCAAAAACAAAAAAAATTGAATATAATCGGTGTATTTCATTTTGATCCACTATTCGTTTTATGGCAGATTGGAGTACTTTGATAATTGTTCCATGGTGACTACTTCTTATTTTGTACAAAAAAGTTAGACTACGGTTTACGTGTAAGGCACTTCAAGGATTCCTAAAAACAAGTTGACTCCAAGTCATCCATATTTCCCTCCTGTGATCGAGTCAAAGATTTTAGAGAAAAATAATATCATTTTCTAACTTGTAAACTTTATCATATTTATCCATCCATCTAGTTACTCTACCTCATCTCACCTAACAAATAAAGAAGCTTGAAGATCTGGCTTGTTCCAGTGTCCAAGAAAATTGGTAGCCACTACCCTAGCCAATTCCTTTTTTGTCTACTGTATTATTGAACACTGGTAGCAAGTCAGAGTTTTCTATCACTGAACTAAACAGCCCAGCAATGGAATAGTTATCATGCCCCCAAATTTTTTCTTCTCCACTAGAATTTACCTTGATTTTTCAATTGTAAACATACAACTGCCTAATAAATGAAATACAGTGAGAGGCTGAGAAAACTTATTGATCATGACTGGTCGGAAATAACTCCTAATACCCCATCTACATGGTAAATTGTAAATGGCTGGAAGTTATGTCCCAAATTTATCAAATTAAACTCAAGCATAACGTCCTTCATGGTTGAAATATCCATTGAAGTTGTAGGCATTTCCCATTATCTTCAGCCTTTATGATCATTTGGATGGTGCTTCATGATAATTTTTAGTGTGGTGAATCACAAATCACTTCATTAAAATTATTACACAACTCATTAAAACCATGAGTTTTGTGTTATGTTGACCTGAATTCTTTCTTTCCATTCACTGATGGAGAGTTTCACCGATTCAAAGTATGTTTTTTCCTGTTGAATGGTATACTAGATGGCTTCTCTTGTGCTCTTTGTGAATGAAACCCCATAAACTGCACAATTGGAGACTAAGCTGATATGAGCATTTTCTAGCTCATATTTCTGCATTACTCATCATGAATGAAACCTGTATAAGTGGCTTAGTTTTTATATTACTGATTTGTGTAAGCATGTTTGATGGTGTCTTCTGAGTCTTGGTATCATGGAGCCTACCAAATTGAGTCTTTACTAAAATCTTTCAAGAACCCTGTTTATGTTATATTTATTGAGAAAAACCATTTTTTTTTCTTTGAGAAAACATACCCCTTTCTTGAGTTGCTATTTTTTTTTTTTTTTTTTCATCTTAATTTAGAGGAGAATGACTCAATTCTGATACATCATCCACACTTAACTGTGCTTTAAAAAAGCTAATACAAATATCAGTTTGACTATACTTCAACTAAAATGTCTTTGCTCATTGACCTCAAAGATTTCTTCCAATGTCCAATTCACCAAGAAAGAAATGTTGGAACCTAATAACAGGTCTCTCTTCAAAATTGAAATACCTTAGTTCAGTCAGGGATATGGGCCTGCTAGAAAGTGTTAGCTTTTTTTTTTTAGTGATTTCTAACAGAGCTTTCATGGGGATACTTGAGCCCACTTTGTCTTTTTGTCAGCCAGTCATCTAGAAGAAGGAGAAGAAGAAGAAGAGGAAAGAGAGGAATAAGGAGAAGAGGAAAAAATAAGGGAGTAATAAAAGAAAAAAAAAATAAAAGAAAAGAAATATAAAAAGTATAATTTAAAAGAAAAGTGCAACAACGATGATTGCGAGTATAGACACAACTCAAGAAAAATGATTTAATAGGAAATTAAAATCAAGTAAGTGTTTTTTTATTCTGCTTAAATATCAACTACTACTATTAACAGACTTAAAGCAGCCTTAGTTTATTTAGTTAATATTTTATATAGGACTTATAACATCAAAAAAAAAATAATAAAAGTGTTTAAATTTGTAAGAGTAATGTAAGTGATGGCGGCTAAAGAAGACTTCCAAGGCCTTTTTATAGGCAAGGAGATCTTTGAAGCGCCATAATAATGTATATACAAAATAATAAAAATGTGAAACAAGAAGACAAGATAATACAATTAAAACATAGAAATTAAGAGAAAAAAATGAAACAATAAACTAAACCAGTGAGTAAGTAACCAATTTTCCCACCATAAGTTCCCAAAACAATTAATTAAAATAATCAGTAACTAAGTAAGTCTGAAACATAAGAACTGTGAGTAAAATAATCCAAAACAGGTATTACAGTGAGATGTAAAGGGTTTAATTAAAACAAATAAAATTATTTTCACACAAAAATTCATGTTATCAATTTAATCCAGTATAAAGCAAAATTAATTAATTGTTTTAACTATGTAATTAATTCAATAACTAGTTTAAATGAAACAAATAATTAATTTAATGATATTTCTAATTTAAAGTGAGAATTCAAATACCATCTTATTAAATAAGTGTTTTAATTTGTTTGATAATTTTGCTGACACAATTAAGGGTCAAAAAAGCACCCAAAATTATTGTTTAATAAGATATGTAAGGCTTTATTTAATATATAAATTTTATTAATTAAATTTTAATTACATTATAAGTTAATTTTACACTTATAATTAATTAATTGTTAATTAATTTTTATTAAATACATAAAAATGCGCCATAATTTACAGAATATAAAATATATCATGCTTAATTTAAATGTATAAATAATTTATATAATAATAAAATTAATATAGAACTTATTTTACTTTTATTTAATTAGATACTTATATAATATCAATATGCAATAAAATATTAATTTATATACATAACATGCATATTTTTACGCCCTCTTTCAGGTCCAATAAATTAACATAACATTTACTGGGCTCCTGGTACAGCCTGGCTGACACTCCCTCACTCTAAAAAAAAACAATAAAAAAAATGCTAAGATTTTTTCTTTTTATACTTTTTTAACAGAGTAGGAAGATTTAAAATTTCTTTTCCAGGTATCCATGCATCATGTTCAGATGATTTGTTCTTATATCTCAATAAATATTCAATACCTCTTTCAGAAGTGATAATTCTATCATTGAGAATTTTATCAATTTCTGCAATTTCTGTGACTTCCTGAGGGTTTTTCTTAGGTTTTCCCCTTCTTTTGGGAAAAAAGTCACTGTTGGAAGTATAAGGCTTAAGCAAAGAAATGGGAAAAACAGGATGTTTCCTATCATATGGAGAATACAATACAACTTCTACTGCATTATCTCCAACCATTCTTTTATTAACAAATGGTCCCACAATAGGATCTTTTAATTTGTTGTTACCTTGTAGATTGAAATGGACAGCAGATATCAAAACTTCATCACCCTTGTTAAATGTGTATTCTTTATGGGATTTATCCCATCTCTTCTTTTCATATTCAAATGCTTTATCAATACAGCTTTGAGCATGTTTTCTGCATAGCTGTTGCATTTGTGTAAAAGATTTTACACCAGGATGTAGTTCCAACTTAGGTAATTTATTATTGAGAATTTGAGCAGGAGTGTTTGGGACATAACCTAAACAAAGCTCAAAAGGCTTTTTCTCAGTGACAGAATGAACAGTGCTATTATATGCAAATTCAAGACCAGGCAATAGAGTGACCCAGTCATGAGTGAATCTGTCATTGTCTTTATATTCTAATCCAAAGGCACAATACATTCTAATCATATCTTCCAAGGTTTGAATCATTCTTTCAGCTAGACCATCACTCTGAGGATGGTGAGCTGTAGACAATTTTAACTCACAGCCACAAATATCCACCAAAGAAGTCCAAAATTCAGATGTAAATTTTGGGTCTCTATCAGAGATAATGGCTTTTTGAAATCCAATAATATTAAACATGTAAGACCACCATAAGAAAGCTAATTCATTTGTGGACATATCTTTGTGGGTGGGAAAAAATTTGCACATTTTGGTGAATCTATCAACTATTAACCAACAAGAGTTATAACTGTCTTTACCTGCTACAGGAAGACCAGTGACAAAAACCATGTTAATGATTTTACAAAGAGCATTAGGTTCTTTAATATGTTGCAACAATCCTGCTCTTTCACCTGTTAATCTTTTAAAATTTTGACAAGAATAACAAGATTCAACATAAAATTTAGTGTCTTCAGACATATTAGCCCACCAAGCAGTGTTTTTGATTCTGATAATGGTTTTTTCAAGATGATAATGTCCTTCGAATATTTCATCATGACAAAGTTTTAAGATGGTTTCTTTCATGGAAGGATGAATAACAATGACATGGGTCAGTTTTCTCCTGTAATAAATATAACCATCTTCAAGGGAAAATTTTCCTTTACTCAAAGCACTTTGGTGCTTTGGAGGAAGAGTTTTTATCAATTCTTGAACAGAAGAATTCTTTTGATCATTCAAGATTGTAACCAATTTATTTAATTCAGAATCTTGATCATATGAATTCAGAATTAATTGTAACAGTTCCTCTTCCATACCAACAATGTATATACCATGTATATGTACTGTATCATCTTCAGGTACATAGGATGGATTGGATACATTATTTGGAAGAGGTAATCTGGACAACATATCAACATTAGAATGAACATTTACAGCCCTGTGAATAATAGTCATTCTACCTCTATATTCTTGAACTGGTAGTTTCCATCTAAACATATGTCTATTTGGTGATTTCAAGTTTAAGAGGGATTTCATAGCACTGCAATCAGTAACTAATTCAAACATTTGATCATCTAAATAATAATGAAGCTGTTATAAAGCCCATACAACTGCTAAGCACTCTAATTGAGTGGCACCATACTTCAATTCACTCTTTCTTAAGGTTCTTGAAATATAACAAATTACTTCTTCTGAAACATTTTCATTAATAATTCATTTTTGATGTAGGGAAGCTCCAAGTCCAATAAAACTTGCATCTGTATAAAAAACAAAAGGCTTAATAAATTCTGGAAGGGCAAGGATTGGTGCTGACATTAAAGACTTTTCTAATGTATCAAAAGCTCTTTGAGCATCCTCATTCCATATATAAGCCACATCTTTTCTTGTTAGTTTGGTAAGTGGTAAGGCTATGACTTGATAATTATATATATATTGTGTATAGTAGCCACATATCCCAAAAAACTCTGTATTTATTTTACAGAAGTTGGTGCTGACACATTTTGGATAGCAGCAACTTTTCCTTGGTCTACACAGATCTGTAAGCCAGAAACTACATGACCCAGGACTTTGTCACCGGACGACCTACGCACAAGGTCAAGGATGTTCCTGAAAGTGAGATGAGGGATTTAGAAACTGCTTCGAAGCACAGAGGAATGATTCGAGGAAGTGGTTTGAAGGTCACTCGAAGTAAGAGCTACAGGTTCGAGGTTCGTTCGAGAAGAATTATAAGATAGTTTTAAAGGTAATAGGAATTCTTAAGATCTCACGAAGGGTTGGAAACTCAATAATCAAATATTTAGGATTTAGAAATGAATATTGAGAAAATAAAAGAAAGATACAATAACAATGATTTAATTCTAAAGATTTACCACTATTAATGTAAATACGATTTTATAATTTAATTCTAAGGAGTATTGAACCAAATACCCAACCCCTTTTATATCCTTTGTTCCTCCTCGCATTGACCTCCCTTCCATCGCACCATTCCCATTCCATTGACCATTACTAACATACACTTAGACCCTCTTCACTAAATATCCGTCCATGCTCAATTTACCCCTGTTTAATTAATTAACAAAACTTTAATGAAAAAAACTACTACTGTACTATTTTGTTGAACCTAGCGCTGTGCGTCGCTTATTGAAAAGGAGACTAAGGCACCCTATTGGGAGATTGACTAATTTAGATTTAGAGTTTAGGCTAGCGCAGTTAAATAGTAAGTACACAAAGGAAAATCGCAGTTGCTATGGAGAATTGCTTTCTGCGCTTCGAGTATAGATTTAGGACTCGATATTATTGATTTAATGAGCTGCTTTCACCTCGAGTGTCACGTGGCGCGTGACAGATGCCCATGTATAAGAATCGCGAACTCCGTTGAGCTTGAGCCATCTTCCCACACTAGTTTCCCTTCTTCTATAACTTTTTCCTCACTTATTAATTTCTCTTTTTATAATGAACTGCCCTACTCCCACACCTACGCCTCCACACCCTAAAGCGGATGGGGGAATGATTACGCGACAATTTTCACAAACTTGCACGGCTTGTGAAAGCATGGAATATTTTTGTGTCAAAAGTACGGCGACTCGAGGCCCTCGCCAAAAATGCGAGTTTTGCCGTTGGCGAGGAGTGGCGTGCAATGCATTGACGAAGAACACAGAGATAGAACAATGGTTCACCAAGACCAAGTTTTGGGTAATCCCTAAAACAAAAGAGGTGGTCGAAGACATTTGGGATGTCTTGATTGAAGATGAACAATCGGTGGGGGAAAATGAGAAGGAGCTAAATAACGAGATCACGACCTGGGTAACCCAGGCCACAAGTTCGAAACGAGGTGTCGAGGAAGAGGTCGACGAGTTGGTGGAGGAAGATGAAGATGAAGTCACTGTTCCAGGGCGGGCACCCAAGAAACGACGGGTGGTCATCGAAGACGATGAGGAGGAAAGGGAAGCAGAGGTAGATGTGGCGCCAAGGTTATTCTTAGAGCCTGACCCCATCTTCGAGGTAAGTTTTCAATTTGTTATTATTTTTTTTTTAAGGATGAGGTTACTGATGAGTTTTGTTTAGACATCGAATACTCTTGAAGACCCGATTGGGGAGCCTGGGCCGCTCTTACCAACTGAGGCAAACCCTCCAGCTACAGATGTAGTCAAAGAGCCTGAAGACACACTGGACAAGGTGTGGTCAAAGAAACCTCGTCAAGGTCGACGAGTAAGGTTTGCGGAAGAGTTATGTGGGGAGGTCGACACAATTATCGACGCTGCTTCCTTCGACTTGGCAGAGGAACTCTTGGAGATTGGAGAGGAGGAGGTATTTGAGAAATGCAGGAAGGAGATAAGGGTAGTTTTGGAGAAAATGAAAAGATTGGTTCGAGAAAAATTAAAAGAAAAAATTTGAAATGAAAAGGAGATGTAAAGAAGTAGAAAAAATTTGTATTTTATTTTATTTTATTTTTTTTTTAGTGTGGGTGAATATTATTAATTTTATAAGATTTGGGAGAGAGAGAAAAAGGAAAAGAAAAAAGAAGTTTTAAAAATAAAAAGTTTTAGAATTTGAAAGAAGAAATTTAAAGAAAGAAAAAAGTTGTTTAATTTGAAGGAAGTTTTAAGGTTTTAAAAGGAAAATTTTATGTAAGAAAAGAGAGAGAAAAAGAAACGGTTGGTGATTGAGATGAGTTTGTTAAGTTGAGAATTAAATGAAAGAAATTTTTTTTTTTTTTTTTTTTAAGGAAATTTTAGTTTGAAAAGAGAGGAAGAAGAAAGAAAAGAAAAAAAAACAGAATTTAGAATTTAAAGAGAATTTGAAAAGAAGAATCATTTGTTCGAAGAATTATTATAGGGAGATTTAGAGGTTGAAGTTAAGTTCGAGGAAATGGTCGTGCTGTACAAGATTTGATGGTTCGAAGAAAAGAAAATTTTTAAAGAGAGAATAAATTTTTTGAGAAGAAAATTTTAAAGAGAATTTTAATTTTAAGAAAAGAATGTATTTTAGAGAATTGAAAAAGAGAAAAGAAAGAAAATATTTAGAGAGATTTAAGAGTTTTTTATTTTATTTTATTATTTATGTGTATTCTATTTATTTTATTTTATTTTATTTTTTTATTTTATTGTTTATGTTTATTCTATTTATTTTATTTTATTTTTATTTTATTTTATTCTATTTTATTTAATTTTACTTTTGATTTTACTTTTAGTTGGTTTTTAGAGAAAAAATTATATAGAAGTAGAAGAAAGAAAAAGAAGAGAAAGAAAAGAGAAAACAAGGTTAAGAATTTTAAGAGGTGTTTAGATTTTAAAGAAAGAAAGAAAAGAAAAGAAAAGAAAATTTAAATAAAAGAAATTTTAAGGTTTTGGTTTTAAAGGATATTTCAAATGAAAAGATTTTAGGAGTTCAGGGGCGTTAGAAACATTGATGGCTGGTTCCCAGGATGTTTTGTCTGAGTCATTGAGGAAGCCTTCCCATTCCACGAGGTATTGAAGTTTCCCCTTGCGTATTCTTGAATCAAGGATACAACTTACTTCCCACTCTAGATGATCTTCTACTTCGACCGGTTCTGGAGGGGGTTGGTTCTTGCCCGGGTATATTTCTCGAGCCAGTTCCAGGAGAGATACATGGAGAACAGGGTGAATCGCCTGCCATTTAGGAGGTAACTTGAGTCGAAATGCAGTTTTAGAGACTTCAGAGTCGATTTCAAATGGTCCCAAGCGCTTTTCAGCCAGTTTCTTTGATGGTCGTGTTGTTCAAATGTTTTGTGCATCGAGCCATACTTTGTCGCCTGCTTTAAAGGAAGGAGCAGATTGTCGATGTTTGTCGGCCTGTTCCTTGTATCTTCGAATCGCTGATTCCAAATTTGTTTTAAGTTCTTCTTAAATTCATGATATAGTTTGAAGATAATGTTACGCAGGATGATTAGTTCCTACATGGATTGAGTTGAATCGAGGATGTTGTCCATAAATTGTTTCGAAGGGAGATTGTCGTGTCGAAGAATGAGTCGACTTATTATAAGCAAATTCGGCCAATGGTAACCATGTGGTCCAATCGTCTTGTTGGTAACTGACATACATTCAAAGATATTGTTCGAGGATTTGGTTAACTCTTTCTGTTTGACCGTCGGTTTCAGGGTGATAGGCCATGGAGAGGTTCCTCGTGATATTGAGTTGTCGACACAGTTGGGTCCAGAATGTTGATACAAACAATGAGCCTCTATCTGAAATAATATCATTTGGTAAGCCGTGTTTAGAAAATACATATTCTAGAAACAATTTTGACAAATCTTCTGCTGTAGAAGTAGTAGTGGTTTTAATGAAAATAGACATTTTTGAAAATCTATCTACTATTACTAATATAGCATCAAAATCATTAGAAATAGGAAGTTGAGAAATGAAATCCATCGATAAAGATTCCCAAGGTTTAGAGGGAATAGGAAGTGGTTGAAGCAGCCCATGCTTCCGGTGACGGGAGCCTTATTCCTATTACATTTGTAACAAGCTTTTATATAGGCCTTGATTTCCCTGGTCATACCTGGCCAGAAGAAATCCCTCGCTATTAACTGGTAGGTTTTATCAACCCCAAAATGACCAGCTAATGGAGAATCATGTCGACTGTTGAAAATCCATAATTTTATCTCATTGTTGTCGGGTATGACTACTCTACCTTCGAAGACTAATAGACCTGATTCAATACTAAATCTTTTGGCCCCTTGCTTCGAGAGTATTTTGTCTTTTAACCCTAAACAATATTCGTCCTTTGACTGAGCTTCGAGGATGTTGGATAGTGGATTTCGAAAAGATTGAATTGTCATTGATTTAAGTTGATGAGTCGTTAACATTGATTTGTTGAAGATTGATTGCACATTTTCTGGGTTCTTGTCAGCAAATGCGTCCCCCCGCTGTGGGTAAACGTCGTCCCGACGTGACAAGATATCTGGGACAATGCAGTTTTTTCCTGGGCAATAGGAAATAGAGAAAGAAAATTCAGACAAAAATTTAGCCCACCTGGCTTGACGCCTGGTTAACACTTTAGAAGACATGAAGTATTTCAAAGCATTATGATCTGTTAAGATTTGAAAAGGACTATCTAGGCTGAGAAGAAAAGAACACCATTTTTTAAGACAATGGATAATAGCTAAAAGCTCTTTGTCATGAATTTCATAATTTAATTCTGTGGCTATGAGTTATTGTGACTCAAAAGCAACAGGATGAAACAAATTTGTTTCAGGGTTTAATTGGGAGATGACCCCTGCAATAGCATAATCGCTCGTATCTGTCTCAACTATTGTCGAGGCAGAAGGGTCAAAATGTTGAAGAATTGGGGCTGTGGTGAACGTCTTTTTTAGTGCTTCGAATTCCTTTCGTGCTGCAGAATTAAAAACAAAAGGAATGTCTTTTCTAAGAAGAGAAGTAAGATTGGAAATAGTTTTAGAGTAATCTTTAATAAATCTTCTATAGAAGTTTGCAAAACCCAAAAATCCTTGGAGCGATTTAATGTTTTTGGGCTCAGGCCATTCCAGGATTTTCTGGACTTTTTTGTCATCCATGACTAAACCATCAGTGGACAACGTAAAACCCAAAAAATCAATTGATTTGAGGTGGAATTCGCATTTATTATGCTTGGCGTAGAGACCATGATCTCGAAGACGATTTAGGACCTGTCGAACATGATAAATATGTTCATCTAGTGTTTTCGAGAATATTAAAATATCATCTAAATAGAAGACTACAAATTGTTCAACAACATCTTGAAAGATATCATTAACAAAAGTTTGAAAAGTTGAAGGTGCTTTACATAATCCAAAAGGCATAAGTAAATATTCAAAACTACCAAATCTAGTGCGCATTGCAGTCAGTGGTTCATGACCTTCTGCAATGCGAATCAGATTGTAAGCGCCTCTAAGATCAATTTTAGAAAAGAAATTAGCACCATTGAAAAGGGTAAGAATTAATGACATAGGAGGAACAGGATATGTATTCTTCTTCGTGACTGTGGTGAGCTTTCTATAGTCAACACACAACCTAAGACTACCGTCCTTCTTTTTTACAAAGAGGACAGGGGAGCCAGTTGGAGATTTACTGGCTCTGATGAAACCTTTGGCTACATTCTCTGCAATGTAGTCTCGAAGAACTTGAGATTTGTCCTTCGATAAGGAATAGACAGGACTTGCCGGAGGTACTGGGCCTATTAACTCTATTTGATGGTCGTAGGGTTGATGAGGTGGTAACTTATCGGCCTTGCAGATTGAGAAAACATCAAGGAAATCGTGGTAGATTTCTGGTAGAGTTGATTTAATGGCTTCAACGTTGATTTGGTCGTCCTCTTCATCTTCGAGAGAATCTGTCGAGGGGATACCTGTATTGAGAGAGCAGAATTTGATTACTTTGAGGCAATTTAAATACTCTTTGAGTGAAGTCATTGAGCTAGAAGGGTTAGCCAATTGCTCATTTAGAGAAGGATCAGATGCTTGCAAGTCATCTGGCAGAGACTTGTCCTCTAGCAGGACGTTGTCAGGCCGGTTGTTTAACTCCCTATTGACCTGCATTGAAGAATCAGAAATATACTTAGAGCGTGGGGTGATCAATCCCTTAGTCCAATCAATTTTGGGATTCCAATGCGTTAAAAAGTCATGGCCAAGAATGGTATCGTCCATCCTTGGGGCGTCCAAGACTGATAATTCCCACTCGAAGGGGGGAAAGTTCGGAAAGTTGAAAACCCATAAAACTTTCTTACTTACCCAATATTTGGGTTTCTCTGATTCGACCAAATAGATTGGAGTTCGATCGATATCTGTAAATGTTAGTTGAAGCTTTTCGGCAAAAGATAAACTAACAAAAGAAATTGAAGCTCCAGAGTCTATAAGACAACTGAAGGGAATATCCTCCTTAAAAAGAATGAATCTCAAGCGGTTTAAGGCAACTCCAGTCCTTAAGACATGGAGGTTCTGTGCACTGGGAGAGATAAGATAGTTTGCTTTGCACACAAGTAAACTATCTACTAGTTCTTTGACTTCAAACTAGTACCTTCTCTTTCCTTCAACTTTACACAGTCTTCCAACTTGTGCTTACCCCCACAATACATACATAACCCATTATCTGCTCGTCTCTTCCTCTCAGCTTCTTTAAGTTCCCCTTTAGGATCCAGTACTTTGCTGATATTGCCTGGGGTTGAGCCTTTTGGTCGAGGTTTATCCTTTCCCTTATTGGATTTGGATTGAGTCGAGGAGGATTGATTTGGTCGTGGGTGTGAAGAAGGTCCCGATTTAAAATTTAGGCCTTGAGATTTGTTGGAATATCGACGATGTTGAAGTTGTCCTTGATAAACGCCGTCAAGTTCGAGGGTTCGATCCATTAAATCCGTTAAAGTAGTCATCTTCTGACCGTGAAGATTTAATTGATCCAGAATCCTCGAAGGGAGTCCTTTCTTGAAATGATACTTAAGGGCAGCATCATTCCAACCTACTCGAGTTTGAAGTGCTCTGAAGTTCGAGATATATTCAGAGGCTTTACCATTATCACTCATGCAAAGAAAATCAAGTTCAATTTCTGCGTTGTCCGTTTCATTAGGGTCCCCAAACAACGTAAAAAGTTGGTCTTCGAACTTTTCCCAATTATTGATAAGTAAGTGGGTTTCTGTCGAAGAGAGCATGAGCAGATAAGGTTCGAACCATCTTGCTGCTTTCCCGGCTAGGAATGAAGAAGCGTAAACAACCTTTGATCGGTCGCTGTTAAAGGTTTGAGGGTCATTATGGAACAGTAGCTTGCAGGTTTGCAAAAGGGTCGCAATCTGTTGGGGTGATCTCTGTCGAATTTGTCAGGAGATTTCATAGAAGGAGTTTTGAACTTAGATCCCTCTGAAGACGTTGGATTTGAAAGGGTTTTCATGAAAAGTCTCATGAAATCTTCCAGAGAGTTAGATGGTCCAGGTTCTGAGGATTGACCGGAAGGGTGATTGGCTGGGGCGGATGGTGCCTCGTGCATTGTATCCTCTCCTTCTTCTTCATTGCTAGAATCCTCAAAATCTTGTGGGATGTCTTCTACAGATTGAACTGAATGTTGCCGTTCCCTCAGGTTGAGTGGTTCCAAAGAGTGAGTGCGGGAAACAGACCTTGTGGCTGTTGGCCTGCCCCTAGCGCGAGCTCTAGTAGTAGCGCCCGGAGGAGGAGTGCGTTGAACAGGTGCCATTTTAAAACTTTAAAAACACCTAAAAGGACGTAGTAGTGCAAAGAATGAGAACTACGGAGAATTAAATTATACTGTCACCGGACGACCTACGCACAAGGTCGAGGATGTTCCTGAAAGTGAGATGAGGGATTTAGAAACTGCTTCGAAGCACAGAGGAATGATTCGAGGAAGTGGTTCGAAGGTCACTCGAAGTAAGAGCTACAGGTTCAAGGTTCGTTCGAGAAGAATTATAAGATAGTTTTAAAGGTAATAGGAATTCTTAAGATCTCACGAAGGGTTGGAAACTCAATAATCAAATATTTAGGATTTAGAAATGAATATTGAGAAAATAAAAGAAAGATACAATAACAATGATTTAATTCTAAAGATTTACCACTATTAATGTAAATACGATTTTATAATTTAATTCTAAGGAATATTGAACCAAATACCCAACCCCTTTTATATCCTTTGTTCCTCCTCGCATTGACCTCCCTTCCATCTCACCATTCGCATTCCATTGGCCATTACTAACATACACTTAGACCCTCTTCACTAAATATCTGTCCATGCTCAATTTACCCCTGTTTAATTAATTAACAAAACTTTAATGAAAAAAACTACTACTGTACTATTTTGTTGAACCTAGCGCTGTGCGTCGCTTATTGAAAAGGAGACTAAGGCACCCTATTGGGAGATTGACTAATTTAGATTTAGAGTTTAGGCTAGCGCAGTTAAATAGTAAGTACACAAAGGAAAATTGCAGTTGCTATGGAGAATTGCTTTCTGCGCTTTGAGTATAGATTTAGGACTTGATATTATTGATTTAATGAGCTGCTTTCGCCTCGAGTGTCACGTGGCGCGTGACAGACTTTTAAGGATTGAAACCCAAATTTAAACTTTTTTAAGGATAAAGTCATGTTAATTTCATCAATTTTCTGAAAGACTCTATTTAAGTGTTGTATATGTTCATCAAAAGTTTTAGAAAAAACTATGATGTCATCAATATAAACCATTAACCATCCTTCAATTATTTCCTGGTGAATTGTATTATCCATTACTTTTTGGAATACTGAAGGGAAATTTTTAGGGCAAAAAGGCATTATAAAATATTTGAAAATTCCCATATGCATAGCAATCAGCAAGAATTTTTGAAAAGCCTTCTCAACAGGTATCTGATGATAACTCTCAGCCAGGCTGCTAGACTTACCCAGTAAAACAATTAATATATTGCTGGGATGTAGCCAAGTCTTATTATTTTTAATTTTATTAATTATAATATATTTACATTAAATTTACTTATAGTAAATTAACTAATTACATAAGGATAAAGTTAGTAAATAATTAAAATTAATATTAAAATGTCCCTTATATTTTTATTTTCTAACACCGTGCTCAATGACAGGTTAAGAGAAATAAAAATTAATATTAAAATAAATAATTTTTTTTTAAATTGAAATAAAATTCAATATTCAAATAAAAATGAATATATACAAAAAATTCAAATTTTTCAAGGGGAACTTTTGGTCTAGAAGCTTGGTTCGAGGTTTTCACGGGATATTTAAGGGTTTTAAAGGTCTCTCAACAAAAAGGTACGTATTTCTAAAATCAATTTGATTTATTCACTCAAATATAAGAGGTAGATTTAAGATATCAATATAAATTATAGATTAGAATTATGTTGTTGTAAATACTAAGGTTATAAAATATAGAAATAATTGGAGTGTTGTAATTGTAATAAAAGTAAGTGATAAAAGAATGATTTGAAAAGTACAAAGTAAGAGGCCTTTTATAGGAAAAACATGAGGGAATGAAATATAAGGAATTTACACCATATATTGTAAGCATGTGAGAAAAGGAATGACTGAAAGGAGTACATATATGACACAAGAATTAAATAAACTGGTACATCAATACGGACATCAAATTTATTAGCAATAAAGTTTGAGTTCCTTGGACTGTCACAATTAATTACACAATAATTAATTAATTATATTACTTTCACGTGATTCCAGATCTCTCACTGAGGTAATATAATTGTTTTAAGTTTTTTTATTATAATTTTCTTATTAAATTCTATTCCCATTGACTTATACCATTGAGCACTGTGCTAGGGAGTAAAATTGTAAGGGACATTTTATTTACACTAATTAATTATATTACTTATTGTACTTAACTAGTTAATTGTAAGTAATGCTTAAGTAGATAATTAATTATTAGTAAGAAGAATGGGTGTGGCTTCAACTCAGTAAAATAATTAATTAGTTTACTGGTTAAGTCTAGTAGCCTGGCTGACAAAATTACTTATTTAGAATTGAGATTTAAAGTAATTTTTAAATAAACTAATTTACTTTTGTCATATTCAGTAAATACACTTCTCTGACACCTTCTTTTTGGAACAACCTTATTATTTGAAACTGTTTTTTTGGAATATTCTTTTTCTTCTCTCATACTACTGTATTTAGGATTTCAACTCTGTGCTTTGTCTCTCCTTTGCCTATATAAGGCCTCCCTTTCTGGTTGTTTTTGATCATCCTTTACTTACTTATCATTTTATTAAACCAATTTATTACAATCAAATATTTATTACTATGTATTGTTTTTAGTATTTACTTAAAAGAAATTCTAAATCATTAATTATAATAATTTTAAAATTTTTACCTCTTTTAATTGAGTAAAGCAAATAAAAGATAAAATATAAGTACTTTAACTTTGAAACCCCAAAATCCACCTATCACCACCATTGGACCAGGGTTAAAAATTTTCTAGACCAAAAGAACCCTTCAACATATGAGGCCCTTTCCAAATTGTCAACAGCCCATCGATATCTTGAAGCCGGAAACAGAGGGACCACTGATGACAAGTTACCAGTAGGACAAGTAGATGACAAAAACAACAAACGTCATCAACCACTTGACTTATTTTTTTGCTGCAACCGTGAATCAAACCGCACTCCATAATTTAGGTTCATATATTGACAGTTTTCATATATAATTGTGGTAATTATATTGATTACTAGTCATGGGTCAGTTTTCACATTTCATTGTCAATGTATATCTTTTTTACTCAGCACTCTGTAAGTGGCATTAACTTGCTCATTTTACAGGGGGAGGTGCCTGGTAAATAGAATATAAATATATATTTTTTTTCCTAGTTGACCAAGATAGTACTATATTTTTCTTAGTCCTAGAAGTGATATAAAAAATTAAATTAATTATATTAAATTTTTTTAATTATTTCAGCTGACTTCTGTGCTGATAATTAAAATTTTATATTATTGTTTCAGTTGACAAATTGTCCTGGAAGTAAATTAATAATATTAAAAATTAATTAATTTACTTATATTAAAATTATTTCAGTTGACAATAAGTCCTAGTAATTAAATTATTTCAGTTGACATTAGAGGGTATCAAAGTTTGAAATTTGAAATTATTTAAAAGGTATTTCTCAACACAAAAAGAAAGCCACAAACATGACATTAATTATTAGTAAAAAGGTGCTTTTGGGGCACAATATGGCATATTTGAAAAAAATAAGCATGGTTTATTTGGTGGAAAAAAGATGTATTTTGAAAAAGAAGATTTCTAACTTTGATACCCCCTATTAAGTCCTGGTAATTAAAATTATTTTCAGTTGACATTAAGTCCTGGTAATTAAATTCTTCAGTTGACTTCTAGTCCTGATAATTGTCAAAATACTACTAATTATTAAATTATTTTATTACTTCAGCTGATTTATTTTAAATCCTGGTTATAAAATTACCTTAAAATTAATAAAATTGTGATGATTATTTCAGTTGATTTTTTTCCTGAAAAACATTATATTTTAACTATTCCAGTTGATTACAAAGTCCTGATAATTACTTTTATAAATTTTTTTTTCTTATTTTTCTTTAAATAAAGTAAAAATAATAACTGATTAAATATTTCTTTCTCTCAGTTCAGGTTAATTACAACTATGACTGATCAAGGTGCTTCTGCTGGCCATGAAGAGGAACTTGATTTAATTGATTATGATGAAGCTTCTTCTTTAAGTTCTCTTTTGACTACAAAACTGGCTCAAATTAATCAATTACTGGACAAATCAGGATGTAGAAATTAAGGAGATGGAAATATTAGTGGAGACAACTGCTCAAGATCAAAAGCCTTCTATCAATCCCCTAGAAGAGCTTACAAAAGGCTTCAAAATAAAAAAGATGCCCTTGAATCAGCAAGTCAAAACTCTCTCCACTCACATCAAGGAGTTGAGGTCAGAGAACATCAAACTGAGGTCAAAAACAGACTCTCTGGAAGACAAGGTAAGAAAAATAGAGTCCTTCCTTCAAGAGAAGAGGAAACCTCCTCCTCCAAAATCCCTTCCACAATTGGACCCCCAGCAACAAGAAAAGGTGGAAGTATCAAAGTGGCAGTGGGATTGGCTGAACACCTAGTGGGATTATCTGTCCCAACAACAACAGAAACAAGTACCTCAGGCAGGTCCTTAGACTGTGAAACCAGTAGAGGCTGAGAATAGTAGACAAATTGCTCAATATTATAATGTATCTAATCCTTTGGTTTTGATTGCTAATTCAATGATAAATCCAGATATGGCTATTATTGATGAGACAATTGATCCTGAGTTTTATGAGAATCTGGAAAGTTATTGTGTTTCACTTTTGAGAAATACTCCAGATGTAGCTAACATTAATGATGAATATTTGAGGGATATTATTGCTAATAAAAATCATATAATGAACAACATGAAATGACTCAGAAATATAATAGTTTTTTGACTGAACAGGGTTATCAAGCATTGAGGAGTGAGTTACAGAGAGTTTCTGATGATTTGTTTCATTATAAAGCAACTCATGAAAAGAAAGTTTCTTCATGGAAAAATATCAAGAATGATTTGTCTAAATTAAAAGATGATGTGTCCATCTGTTGCCAGGAGCTAGAAGGACATAAGATGAACTTAGAAATATTGATTAACCATTATTCATCTTTACAAAATAAGAATCAGTTATCTTTTGCAACCATCAATGAGAATGTATCTAGTATTCCAAGAGTAAAAACTAGGTTAACAAACATTGAGGAGGAATTGAATTCATTGTTATATAATCAAAAGTTTTTTGAAATTTCTTTGTAAAAGCATGTGGTGCAGGATACCCCAATTTTACCTGTTTCTAGTTCATCCAAAGTAAAATTAGTTCCAGAAATACCTGTTGATATCACTGAGTTTCCATCAAAAATTGATGATGTACCTGGATCATCCATAAAAGGATTAAACAATAAAATTACTTCCAAATTGGAGAAATTACAGCTACCTCTAACTCAGAAACAAGCTTGTAAAAAGGAAACTAATTTAAATCAAAAGAATTGTCCAAAACTTGACCAGTATCCAACATTTGATGGTGACTCTTCCTCTGATTGGAAACAGATCATTTTCAGGATTGATAATCTAAAAAATTCTTACAAACTCCCAGATAAGGAAATTGTGTCAAAATTAATTTCTTTATTTACCAATATAGCCCTAATGTGGTATGAATCTGTTCTCTTGGATAAAAATGACTACTCATGGGAAGATTGGAAAAGATTAATTAAAGCACAATTTGGTGGTTCCAAGTTTAGGTTAGCTCAAAAAGGGCAATATGAAGAAACCAGATATAGCTCTTCTACAGAAAAACCTATTGAGTTACTGATGAAGCTTGTGAAAATCTTGAGGGCAATGGAACCAGATATGGAGTTTGAATTATGGAAGGACAGGATCATCTATAAATTACCTATTTCTCTGAGAGACTTAATAGTTGCTAGGACTGAGTTCTCAAAGGAACCTCCTTCTTTTATGAACACTTTTAATGAGATCCTACTAAACAACAAGTATGATTCTAGAAGATTCATTTCTAGAACATCATTGGAGAAAGCCTCCAATTACCAACAAAAAGCTCTGGAAAAGTTTGGTAAACCTTCTGCCCCTGTTTCACCCAGAAAATATGCAACAAACACTTGCTTCAAATGCAGAAAGCCTTGGCAGAAAGGCCATGTTTGTGAAAAGAAGATAAGTCTTGTTGAACAGACAGAGGAACATGCTGATGACACAATAGCACTGGATGATACTTCAAGTGATTGTGCCAGCAATATTTCATATGAATCTCACCAAGAAACTTTAATTCTGGAAGAGGATATTCATTATTTAAAAAATATTGATATTAAGAATAATGATTTATCTACAGTATAAGATGCTGAGATCATAAATAATCTTGAGGATAGCTCAATTATTATTACCCCTCTCAAGACACCAGTCTTGATCAATGGAAAAAACATTGAGGTTGTCTTAGATTCTGGAGCTGGAGGAAGTGTAGCATCTAAAAAAGCACCAGCTTCAGTGGACCAAAATTATAAATAAAAACTTATGCCTATCATATCTGAGAATTGGAGAGGTTATGGCTCTGTTTGTCCCCCATTGGTAAATACAAAGCCACAGTATTTTTCAAATATAACCATGGTTTTGTAAGAGCTATATGTGATTTTGTTGTCATTAAAAATGATAATTTAGTAGTTGGTTCATTGTGGAAATGAAATTTTAACTAAATATGGTAAAAAATTAGATCCTTCAAACCAATGCTTCACAATGGGGATGAATGGGAAGAGAAAATTTAAAATTTCCTCCGCCAAGAAATTATTAACACCATTATTGAACAAATGTCATTCTGTAGTTCAATATAAAGAAAGATCTACAAAGGAAATGCCTGCCCTTGTGTCTGAAATTGACAGTGGTTCTTTTGGAGAACAACTTTCTGGTGAGGATAAAGATTCAATCATTAAAATCAATCAAATCTTTTACTATGGCCTTTACTTATGGATCACATGAATTAGGATTGGTAAAAGAAGAAATGAAGCTTTCATTATCTTGCCTATTGATGGAAATACCACCTAGTTTAAAAAAGAATCCTTATCCAGCTCCTCCCACAAATAGAAAAGATATTGAAGATAATATCTCTACCCTTTTAAAAATGAATGTTATTGAAAAGGTAGTTGAAACACCTAAACATTTTGTTATCTCACCTTTCCTAATTTCCTATGAGAAAGATAAGGCCAGGTTATGTGGTAATTATAGAGCATTCAACATTTATACTGTTGATGATATCTATCCTTTACCCAGAATTAGCTCTATACATGCTACCCTACAAGGTGCTAGATATATCAGCTGTTTGGATGGTAATAAGGGATATCACCAGGTACCTGTTGAGAAGAACTCTCAGAATTTTCTGATGATTGCTACTCATATGGGTATTTATAAGTATATTAGGATGCCATTCGGCCCTAAATATGCCCCTTCAGTTTTTCAAAAAGTTATGGATAACACATTCCATCAAGAAATAATTGAAGGATGGCTGACAGTTTATATTGATGATATCATTATATTCTCTAAAACATTTGAGGACCATCTTAACCACCTGTGTAAAGTTTTTCATAAGATGGATGAGATAAATATGACACTAGCTTTGAATAAATGCAAATTTGGTTTTCATTCCTTAAAAGTGCTTGGTCATGTTGTCTCAGGTTTACAAATATGTGTTTATTAAAACAAAGTTGCAGCCATACAACAGGTGAAGGCTACTACCAGAGTTAGAGAGCTCCAGAGCTTTTTGGGAATGTGTGGATATTATAGACAGTATATTAAAAATTTCCAAGTCATAGCATTACCACTTACCCAACTCACTTGAAAAAATGTTGCTTTTGTCTTGAATAGTGAAAGACAAAGAGCTTTTGACACTATGAAACATTGTTTAATGTCAGCACTAATTCTTGCTTTACCTGACTTTAATCAACCATTTGTTTTATACACTGATGCCAGTTTTATTGGTCTTGGTGCTGCCCTCAATCAGAAACAAGTGATGAAAGATAAAGTATCAGAAGTAGTAATTTGTTATATTTTAAGAACCTTGAGAAATAGTGAATTGAAATATGGTGCCATTCAACTAGAATGTTTAGCAGTACTGTGGGCTCTGGAGAAGCTACATTATTACCTGTATGAAAAAAAATTGAACTTGTCACTGACTGAAGTGTAGTTAAATCCCTATTAAACTTGAAAACACCTAACAGACATATGTTCAGATGGCAGCCGGCTGTTCAAGAATACAGAGGGAGAATGACAATAATTCATAGGGCTGGTATTTTTCACTCAAATGTGGATATATTATCAAGGTAACCTTTGCCAAATGATGACTCAAATCCTGCATATGGTCCTGAAGATGAAATTATTTATATTCATGGGATATATGTAGTTGATATGGAGGAAGAGCCATTACAGCTTATTCTGGATTCATATGATAAGGACACTGACTTAAAAAAGTTATGCACCATATTAAATGATCCAAAGAATGCTTCAATGCAAGAATTAATTAAAGCCCTCCCACCAAAGTACCAAAAGGCTTTGGAAAAAGGTAAATTTTCTATTGATGAAGGATATCTATATTATAGAAGAAAGTTAAGTAATGTCATTGTTATTCCTCCTTCTATGAAAGAGATCATCTTGAAAATTTGTCATGATGACATATTGGCTGGAAAGTTTGATCTTGAAAAAACAATGATCAGAATTAAAAACACTGCTTGGTGTGTTAATATGTCTGAAGACACCAAACTATATGTTGAATCCTGTGATTCTTGCTAAAAATCAAAGAGATTGACTGGTAAAAGAGCTGGATTAATGCAAAATATTGAGCCTCCTGATGCACCATGGCAGATAGTAAACATGGACTTTGTAACAGGATTACCCATTGCTAGGAAAGACAGTTATAACTCTTGTTGGGTTATTGTGGATATATTCACAATAATGTGTAAATTTATCCCCACCCACAAGGATGTTTCCACTAAAGAATTAGCCTTCTTATGGTGGTCTCATATTTTTAATACTGCAGGTTTTCCTAAGACCATAATCTCTGACAGGGACCCTAAATTCACTTCTGAATATTGGATGTCTCTGATGGATGTTTGTGGTTGTGATCTAAAACTTTCTACTGCCCATCCCCCCAAACTGGTGGATTAGCTGAAAGAATGATTCAGAATTTAGAGGACATGATAAGAAGGTATTGTGCCTTTGGTCTTGAATACAAAGACAATAACAGATTCACACATGATTGGGTTACCCTACTTCCTGGGTTGGAATTTGATTATAATAGCACTGTACATTCTGTTACTCAGATAAAGCCTTTTGACCTCTGGCTGGGATATATTCCAAATACTCCTGCCCGAATTCTCAATAATAAAATACCTAAATTAGATTTACATCCTGGTGTAAAATCTTTTCTTCAAATGCAACAACTTTGCAGAATTCATGTGAAAAAATGTATTGAAAAATCCTTTGAATATGAGAAGAGGAGATGGGAAAAATGACATAAAGAACACACTTTTAAAAAGGTTGATGAAGTACTAAATTCTACAGTACACTTCAATTTACAAGGTAATAACAAATTGAAAGACCTTTTGTAGGTACATTTGTTGTCAGCAGAATGGTTGGTGATAATGCAGTTGAAGTTATATTGTATTCTCCATATGACAGAAAACATCCTGTTTTTCCCATATCTTTTTTGAAATCTTACACATCCAATAGTGATTTATTTATAAAAAGGAGGGGTAGACCAAAAAAGACCCCTAATGAAATCACTGAGACAGCAGAAATTGATAAGATTATAAATGACAGAATAGTTACTGCTGAAAAAGGTACTGAATACTTATTGAGATTCAAGAATAAATTTTCTGAATATGATTCTTGGATACCTGGGTAAGAGATATCTAATCTTCCTACTCTTCTAAAGAAGTATAAAAAGAAAAAATCATAGCATTTTTTTATTGTTTTTTTTTAGAGTGAGGGAGTGTCAGCCAGGTTGCTAGACTTACCCAGTAAAATAATTAATATATTACTGGGATGAAGCTATGCCTTATTATTTTTAATCTTATTAACTATAATATATTTACATTAAATTTACTTATAAAAAATTAACTAATTATAAAAAGGTAAATTTAGTAAATAATTAAAATTAATATTAAAATGTTCCTTATATTTTTATTTTCTAACACCATGCTCAATGACGGGTCAAGAGAAATAAAAATTAATATTAAAATAAATAAATTTTTTTCTAAATTGAAATAAAATTCAATTTTAAATAAAAATAAATATATACAAAAAATTCAAATTATTTAGAATTGACATTTACATTAATTTTTAAATAAACTAATTAACTTTTTTCATATACAGTAAATACATTTTTCTGACAACTTCTTTTTTAAAAAACCTTATTATATGAAACAGTTTTTCTGGAATATTCTATTTCTTCTCTCATACTACTGTATTTACAATTTCAACTCTGTGCTTTTTCCCTCCTTTGCCTTTATAAGCCTCCCTTTCTGGTTGTTTTTGATCATCCTTTACTTACTTATTATTTTATTAAACCAATTTATTACTATGTATTATTTTTAGTATTTACTTACAAGAAATTCTAAATCATTAATTATAATAATTATAAAATTTTTACCTCTTTTAATTGAGTAAAGCAAATAAAAGATAAATATACGTACTTTAACTTTGAAACCCCAAAATCCACCTATCACCGCCATTGGACCTACTTTAAAAATCTTCTAGACCAAAATATCCCTTCTACAATAATCCTTATTCCCATCCACACAGCTTATTGATTTCACACCTTGCAAGGTAGCATTTACAGAGCTAATTCTGAGTATAGGATAGATATCATAAACAGTATAAGTATTCAATGCTCTATAATCACCTCATAACCTGGCTTTATATTTCTCATAAGAAATTAGGGCATGTGAGATAACAAAATGTTTAGGTGTTTCAACTGCCTTTTCAATAATATTCATTTTTAAAATGGTAGAGATATTATCTTCAATATCTTTTCTCTTTGTGGGAGGAGCTTGATAAGGATTCTTTTTTAAACTAGGTGGTATTTCCGTCAATAGGCAAGATAATGAAAGCTTCATTTCTTCTTTTACCAATCCTAATTCATGTGATCCATAAGTAAAGGCCATAGGAAAAGATTTGATTGATTTTAATGTTTGAATCTTTATCCTCACCAGAAAGTTGTTCTCCAAAAGAAGCACTGTCAATTTCAGACACAAGGGCAGGCATTTCCTTTGTAGATCTTTCTTTATATTTAACTACAGAATGACATGTGTTCAATACTGGTGTTAATAATTTCTTGGGGGAGGAAATTTTAAATTTTCTTTTCCCATTCATCCCCATTGTGAAGCATTGGTTTGAAGGATCTAATTTTTTTCTATATTTAGTTAAAATTTCATTTCCCATAATGAACCAACTACTCAAATTATCATTTTTCATGACAACAAAATCACATATAGCTCTTACAAAACCATGGTTATATTTGAAAAATACTGTGGCTTTGAATTTACCAACGGGGGACAAACAGAGCTATAACCTCTCCAATTCTCAGAGATGATAGGCATAAGTTTTTATTTATAATTTTGGTCCACTGAAGCTGGTGCTTTTTTGGATACTACACTTCCTCCAGCTCCAGAATCTAAGACAACCTCAATGTTGTTTCCATTGATCAAGACTGGTGTCTTGAGAGGGGTAATAATAATTGAGCTATCCTCAAGATTATTTATGATCTCAGCATCTTATACTGTAGATAAATCATTATTCTCAATATCAATATTTTTTAAATAATGAATATCCTCTTCCAGAATTAAAGTTTCTTGGTGAGATTCATATGAAATATTTCTGGCACAATCACTTGAAGTATCATCCAGTGCTATTGTGTCATCAGCATGTTCCTCTGTCTGTTCAACAAGACTTATCTTCTTTTCACAAACATGGCCTTTCTGCCAAGGCTTTCTGCATTTGAAGCAAGTGTTTGTTGCATATTTTCTGGGTGAAACAGGGGCAGAAGGTTTACCAAACTTTTCCAGAGCTTTTTGTTGGTAATTGGAGGTTTTCTTCAATGAAGTTCTAGAAATGAATCTTCTAGCATCATACTTGTTGTTTAGAAGGATCTCATTAAAAGTGTTAATAAAAGAAGAAGGTTCCTTTGAGAACTCAGTCCTAGCAACTATTAAGTCTCTCAGAGAAATAGGTAATTTATAGAGGATCCTGTCCTTCCATAATTCAAACTCCATATCTGGTTCCATTTCCCTCAATATTTTCACAAGTTTCATCAGTAACTCAATAGGTTTTTCTGTAGAAGAGCTATATCTGGTTTCTTCATATTGCCCTTTTTGAGCTAACCTAAACTTGGAACCACCAAATTGTGCTTTAATTAATCTTTTCCAATCTTCCCATGAGTAGTCATTTTTATCCAAGAGAACAGATTCATACCACATTAGGGCTTTATTGGTAAATAAAGAAATTAATTTTGACACAATTTCCTCATCTGGGAGTTTGTAAGAATTTTTTAGATTATCAATCCTGCAAATGATCTGTTGCCAATCAGAGGAAGAGTCACCATCAAATTTTGGATACTAGTCAAGTTTTGGCCAATTCTTTTGATTTAAAGTAGTCTCCTTATTACAAGCTTGGTTCTGAGTGAGAAGTAGCTTTAATTTCTACAATTGGGCAGTAATTTCATTGTTTAATCCTTCTGTGGATGATCCAGGTACATCATCAATTTTTGATGGAAACTCAGTGATATCAACAGGTATTTCTGGAACTAATTTTTCTTTGGATGAAGTAGGAACAGGTAAAATTGGGTTATCCTGCACCACATGTTCTTTCAGAGAAATTTCAGAAAACTTTTGATCATGTAACAATGAATTATATTTTCTCTTCAATGTTTGTTAGCCTAGTCTTCACTCATTGAATACTAGATAAACTCTCATTGATGGTTGCAAAAGATAACTGGTTCTTATTTTATAAAGGTGAATAATGATCAATCAATCTTTTTAAATTCAACTTATGTCCCTCTAGCTCTTGGCAACAGATGGACACAGTATCTGTTAATTTAGACAAATCATTCTTGATATTTTGCCATAAAGCAACTTTCTTTCATGAGCTACTTTGTAATGAAGCAAATCATCAGAAACTCTCTGTAATTCACTCCTCAATGCTTGATAACCCTTTTCAGTTTATAAACTATTAAATTTCTGAGTCATTTCATGTTGTTCATTATATGATTTTTTTAAACAATAATATCTCTCAAATATTCATCTTTAATGTTAGCTACATCTTGAGTATTTCTCAATAGGGAAACAGAATAACTTTCCAGATTCTCATAAAAATCAGGATCAAGTGTCTCATCAATAATAGCCATATTAGGATTTATCATTGAAGTAGCAATCAAAACCATAGGATTAGATACATTAGAATATTGAGGAATTTGTCTACTACTCTCAGCCTCTACTAGTCTCACAGTCTCATATCCTCTTCCAGAATTACCTGAATGAACTGAATCAGCAACAAGAAATGGTACTTGAGATTCAATAGATGGACATACCATGGTTTGGACAGGAATTGAATGTGATTTTTTTTCCTCTTTCTTCCTCCTTGATAGGTGTGAGGAGGTGTGGGGTTGAACTGATTGGTTCTTGAAGGACCTGCCTGAGGTACTTGTTGTTGATGTTGTTGGGACAGATAATCCCACCAGGTGTTCAGCAAATCCCACTGCCACTTTGACACTTCCACCTTTTCTTGTTTCTGGGGAGCAAATTGTGGAAGGGCTTTTGGGGGTTGGGGAGGTTTCTTTTTCTCTTGAAGAAAGGATTCTATTTTTATTACCTTGTCTTCTAGAGAGTCTGCTCTTGACCTCAACCTGAGATTTTCTGACATCAACTCCTTGATGTGAGTGGAGCAATTGCTGACTTGTTGATTCAAGGGAGTTTTTTTTATTTTGAAGTCTTTTGGAAGTTTTTCTTGGGGGTTGATAGAAGGCTTTTTTTCCTGAACAGTTGTCTCCACTAATATCTCTATCTC
The DNA here is from genome assembly GCA_030280995.1 of Hemileia vastatrix. Lineage (NCBI taxonomy): Eukaryota > Fungi > Basidiomycota > Pucciniomycetes > Pucciniales > Zaghouaniaceae > Hemileia > Hemileia vastatrix. The sequence continues at coordinate 32,233,016 of JASXTE010000002.1, read as the reverse complement.
TTGCATATCCATGTCCTGATTTCTCCTAATTTGAGCCAGTTTTTTAGTCGAAGGAGAACTTACAGAAGAAGCTACATCATAATCAATTAAATAAAGCTCCTCATCATGGACAGCAGAAGCACCTTTGTCAGTCATAGTTGTATTTAACATGAACTGAGAGAAAGAAATATTTAATCAGTTTTTATTTTTACTATATTTAAACAAAAATAAGGAAAAAAAAATTAATATATAAGTAATTATCAGGATTCTTTAATCAACTGGTATAATTAGAATATAATGCTTTTCAGGACAAAGAATCAACTGAAATAATAATCAAAATTTTATTATTTAATTTAAAGTAATTCTATAACTAGGATTAAAGTAAATCAACTGAAAAAATAAAATCATTTAGTAATTAGTAATGTAAAAGTTGATAACTATCAGGACTAAAGTCAACAGAAGATTTTAATTACCAGGACTTAATGTCAACTGAAAATAATTTTAATTACCAGGACTCAATGTGAACTGAAATAATTCAATTACCAGGACTTATTTTCAACTGAAATAATTTTAATATAATTAATTTAACTAATTTTTAATATGATTATTTCACTTCGAGGACAATTTGTCATCTGAAGCAATAATATAATTTTTTAATTATCAGGACAGAGGTCAACTGTAATAATTGAAAAAATATAAAATAATTAATTTAATTTTTATATTACTTCTATGACTAAGAACAATACAGTTCTATCTAGGTCAACTAGGAAAAAAAAATTTGTTTACCAGGCACCTCCCCTGTAAAATGAGAAAGTTAATGCCACTTACAGAGTGCTGGGTAATAAGATATATGTAGACAATGAAACGTGCAAAGTGACCAACAAATGGTAATTAAAATAATTACCACAAATATATATGAATATTTCCATTATATGAACCCAAGTTTTGGAGCGCGGTTTGATTCCCGGTCTCAGAAAAAAATAAGTCATGTGGTTTTTGATGTTTGTCGTTTTTGTCATCCAATTGTCCTACTGGTACCTTGACGTCAAACAGTCCCTTGGTTGCCGGCTTCATAATAACAATGCGCCGTCAACAATTCAGAAAGGGCCTCAAGTATCAAAGAACTCCTTTTGGTCTAGAAGATTTTCAGTGGCGATTTAAAGTATTGGACAGTGGATGTGGAAATTCTCAAAGTCAAGTACATAATTTTATGTTATATGTTACTTTACTCAAATAAAAAAGTAGAGTTTTATCAATATTAGCATAATTTATGATTTAGAATTACAATAATGTAAATACTAAAAGGATAAATAATAATAATAAGTACTTAATAACAATAAATGTTTTAGTAAAAATTGGTAAATAATGAAAAATCAAAACAACACAAAAGAGGAGGCCTTTTATAGGCAAAAGGAGAGAGATAACACATGGAGTTAACATCTATCCATAAGGGAGTGTGAGAGAAAAACCATTCCAAAAATAAGAATGTGCACATAAAAAAGGTATACTAAAATGATGCATCAATAAAAGGTATCACATTAATTGATATAGTTTTATAGTTCCCTGAAATTTTAACACTTAGTGTAAAACATTATGAATTTAAAATTTTATATTAATAGAATTTTAAATTTCTTAATAAAAAAATTTGAATTTTTTAGTCTTTAGTATCTTAGTATAATTTTACTCCTTTTCATCCTGTTATTGAGCACAGTGTTAGGGAGTAAAAATATAAGGGACATTATTATTAATTTTATATAATTACTAAATCTACTTATTGTACTTATTTAGTTTATTTTAAGTAATACATAAGTAAATATAAAATAATTAATTAATAATAGGAATTAAAAAAGGTGTGGCTTCATCTCTGTAAAATAATAAATTATTTTACTGTATAAGTCTAGTAGCCTGGCTGACAGGTTGTGTTAGCAGGTTCCAGGTTTTCATTCTTTCTGGATTAAATCTCAAAATAATTTTTGGGAACAGATTTTTATACTTAACACCACTTTTTAAATTAAATATAGAAGCTTCCTCATCTAATTTATGTCATTAAGTCATTCTTCTGCTTCTTAGTCAAATATTTGGGGCTAGCACATAAATTTTTTTCTGTCTTTGTTTAACTTTTATCTTTCATTGTTTTTTTATTTTTTATTTATTTTTTTATTTAATTTTTTTTTTGCAGTGTTTGATCTAGCACTACAAGTCTAAAAGGGCTCATGCAAAAAGAAAAAAAAACCTGACAGGCTTTCTATTTTCTTATCTCTGATCCTTTTTCAAAAACTAAACTTTAGGTTTCTTTTGGAAGGGAATAAGTGGCAAGAAAAGTTATAGCTTTTTGTAGTTTAGCTGTACATAGTGGGGTTCTTTCTCATGAAAATAACTTCATGGGTTGTATTTATTTTTGATAAATTTTTCTATTGAAGTAAAAATCTACTGAATTTCTGGACTTAAGGCTCATTTTTTTACATTTGATTTCTAGTGACTGTCTCATCACTAAATACTTCATAATTTCCTGACTTTCCCTACTTATAATTTTTCTTCTAGAACTACAAACAGTGTACAGCTAGGATGGTTAACCTTTCTCAATTTACAAAAAGAATTTGATACATTTCTAATAGCTGCTACTTTTTTCAGATTAAAAAAAATAAACTACCCATAAATCCACTGCATCTTTTCTATTACATTTTTTTGTTTAATTTCTAATTAAATAAAATAAGCAACAGATGAAAAAGTAGAAAATATTTTTTGAAAGCTCACCAAACAATTCTGTCTTGGATGTATTTTATCAATCATATTGCCTAAATTTTTTATTGTTTATATTATTCTTTATCTGGAAATTCAACTCTTTTTTTACCTTTTTTTATTCTTTTAACAATATGAAGGAGCCCTGAGTTTCAAGTGGATACATTAGCTATTTTTGAAAAAGTAAATTAACATTTAAAGCTTGAATCTATGCGGTGTTTTCTAAGAGGCTTCAATCTCAAAATTCATTTTAAACTGAGAATATACTATTGTTTGATACCATTTAAAAACTCTATGCTAAAAATTAGTATCTTCTAAAGTGTAATATTTTCAGATTCATTAATTTTTAGTATGAGATCAGTTAAATCAAAAACAAAGATAAACACTACTATCTGCCTTTTTCTTCTTCTAATTACTGCTCTTTGTATTACAGAAGTAAGTAAGTAAAAACCAGAAACAAACAGATGGAAACATCAACATTATAGTTAAAGTCAATTAGATCACCTTTCTTATCAATCTCTAGACATTTGGTGATCCTCTCCTTAAAGCCAGTTTTTGTTCAAATGTGCACAAATGTGGAAAAAGACCAAAAAATGTTTCAAACCACCTTCCAAATGCATTCAAGTTGAATATATCAGAAAGAATTAGCTCCATCAAGTGCTTCTTCTCCTTTTTACTGTCTACTTCTTATAAACTTAAATTACTCAGTGTTGACAATAAGATCTACCTTTTCATGATGTTCCTCAGCCTTATTTGTGACATCCCTGCTAATGAAAATTTCTTTTTTGCGGAAACGTTTGAATATCCGATTGAATGATAAAATTTAGAATGTAAATAGAGAATATATATAGGTGAGTTGGATGGAGAACATCCCAAATTAAGAAGTAAACTACCTATTTAAAAATCAGGCAAGTAAATTGAACTAATAATGTTAAACTTTACCCAATTTAGATATCCACACCACCCATATATAATTTGGAAACCCAAGTGAATTGTCAATTTTAAACTTTCCTGATTTGGATGTTTCTTAAGTTGATACATATACATTTTAATTTATAATATTTTCAGAATACACATCTCACCATTAAGCTACTAAATCTATATTTCTGAGGGAGAGATACTGACAATGATGCTTGACTTACTGGAGTTTTTTTTATATCACTAATTTTATGTATTATATGTATGAAATCTAATTGAATAGTTTAAAGAGTTATGATATGATATTTGGTCTATTTTAAATACAACACCACCACTATTTCTTTTATTAACTTATAGAGAAGCATCACAGTCAGCTTCCTGAAGAAACCCTGATAGTAATCTAGTACTTAGTGTCTCAATCCATGAGTTAATTACACATCTCTTTCTCTCACTGTGATAGCCTTGATATATGGGTGAGTAGAGAACCTTCCAATAATATTCCCCAGTTAAAGTGTAGAGACACTCAATTAAAAATGATTACCAATGGCTTAAGATTATTAATGAACATTTATTCATATCAACTTACAAAACATTTAAATCAGCCAAGTTTGAAGTGAGGATCTCACTTGGCTTTCAAAATCAGTTATGGGTTCTGTGGATATCCAAATTGGAAAACAAAATTAACATTATTAGTTCAATTCACTTACTCAATTGGTAAAAAGGTGGTGTACTTCCTAAAGTTGGGTGGTCTCCATCAAGATCATTTATATATCACAGGGGGGAAAAAACTATTCACTAGATGTCTAGTAACAAGCTATAACCCTTGATGATCCCAGTGAGTAAAATTTTTTAAGACCATTCATTTAACCTACTTGACCTCAGGTAGTAACCATTCTTGATCCTAGAGAGTGACCCTAATTGAGATCAGTTTTATTTTTTTTCAGCCCTAGGAACTTCCTACAGTCACTGTTCTCCTCTTTATGTACTCATCCATTCTCACCATGTCAAACTTATAGAGTTATATCTAGTTTTAATTATTTCTCCACTATGTAACTCTAATTAAGTTTTGCTCTACTTCCTTCTACCCTTCCTGAAGTTCCCAATTTCCCACTTTCACTCTTCTTTTCTCCCCTCACACTGTCTCTATCCTTTTCCCACCCTTCATCCATCTTACCTCTTTCTGTCACTAATTTTTTTACTCTACCTCATCCTTCTCTTTCTCTTGAACAATTATCATCTCTCCTCTGCACACTCCTCAATCCACCTTTAGTAACAAAATTAAAATTAAAAAATATTTACTTCAAAAAATAAGAGCAAGGCATATGCCAAAAAAAACAATAAACTAACACATCATAAGCTACATAATTATTGGAAATGTAATATTGCACAAATACTTCTGGTTAATGAGATTTTAACATACCCCAGTATAATATGTTAAGAAATTGGAGTGCAGAAAAAACTTAACTATACCATGTCCAGTTCAAAATTTTACAACACAAAAAAAGTATTCCCTTTCACCACACAATATTTGGCGGGGGGGGGGACCTGCTAGCAGGTCCTCAACTTGAAGTCAGATGTAAATCAGATGGAACTCAGACTGAAGTAATACTGAATTTTCACTTGAAGAATTCCACAAACAATAATGGATCTATATTGAAAACATAGTGAGAGTGTGAGGATAACTGAATGGAATCCAGAAAAAATCATTCCATGAGTCTACTCAATGCACAGTTTTTTTGATGAAACTTATTTAAATAATAATTTATTAATTTAAGTTGATCAATGAAAATCTATCAATAATATCGAAATTCTTAAATACAATAATGTTATTAAAAACTTTCAGATTACATAAAAAAAATCAGTGACTTTTTCTGTTACCCACAACTGTTTTTCCAGAATTTAAAAACTGTAATTTTATTATTAACACAATATAAAATGAATTTCTCCTTGATGTATTTTTTGAATGTCAAGATTTAGCAATGGTATATTTCAATCTATTGAATTTACTTTAAAAAAAATAGAATCAACAGAAAACTTTAATTATTTATTATAGATTACAATTAAAAAACATGGAAAACCAAAGTTCAAAGTATGGTAATTATTTTTGAAGCTTTTTGACTAAATGAAAAACTTTCAAAACTTATTTAAACTAATTACTTTTAACTGAAAAATAGTTGATTATTTATCATAGAATTAGCATATATCTTTAGGATTTATACTCCAATGCATTTTGGGGGCATAGAAAATGCAAGAAAAGGAAAAAAATATCCCCAAAATATTTTTCTCTTTTTAAAACTCTGCCAATTTCTCAGCTACTAAGACACTATATATATTATATCATGTGTGAATGAAATATCTATCTATATTTTAGAATATCTTTTTTATTGATTTCATATATATTTTTTTGGCATAATTTCAGTTAGTGAAGTGATCTAGAGAATTTAAAAAAAAATACCACTCTGTGAATTCCTTTCATAAAAAATTCAGATAAAATGTGCCTAAAGTTATGAAATTTTTTTGATTAAATAGAGGAATATTTCTTAAAAATTTTAACTGAATTGTATAGTGTACTTTAACTCTGATACTTGAGATAAAAATACAGTTCATCTGGAGATTCACCTCACAAATTTACAGTGTTTCCATGTAAGAAGATGTCGGTCAGTCGTCTAGAAGAGGGAAGAAGAAGGGGAAGAAAGAGTGGAGGACAAGGAGGTAATGGTGATTTGAGAAATAAAAGAAATAAAGTCTAATAAAATTATTTAATTTATTGAAGAGAAAGCAACGACGATTAATTTGAGAGGTGACAAAAAAAATTGGGTTTTATTAATAATAATATTATTTCAAGTAAGGGCTATGCGCGGCAGACACTGTGACTACTATCAGACTTAAAGCAACCTTTAAATTGTTATATAGAATTTTAATTAGAATTTTATTACTAATAAAAAGAATATAAACGTGATATTAAAGTATATTAAATTTGTTGAGTGTCTAGTAAGTGATCGGGCTACAGGGGATTAACCAAGGCCTTTTTATAGGCAATGGGCCCTCTGAAGCGCTACTATATTTGTAAATACAAGAAATATAATAGAATGAAACAAGAATCTAAAAGAATAAGTGAAACATAACAATGTAGAGAAAAATATGAAACAAATAATTAAAAACCCCAATTAAGAATCCAATTTTCCCACAATTAATTCCCAAATCAGTAAGTAAAAATAGTGAATAACTAAACAAGCCTGGAACATAGGAACTATGAGAAAAATAATTCAAAACAGATGGTACAGTCTTATTTAAGGATTTTTAAGTGAACAAAAAAAATTCTGACGCAACAAAATATGTAATTAATTTCAATTTAGTATTAATTAGTTTTTCCTGACACAATTATGGGTCAAAAGAAGCGTCATTATTTATTGTTTAATACTATAAAAAATGATATTTAATATATAAATATAAATAATTAATTTAATTATATTATAAGTAAATTTTACACTTATAATTATAATATATGTTTTTAATTAATTAAATATAAATTCATAATTATTAAATACATAAAAATGCGCCATTATTTGTAGAATATAATATATATTATGTTTAATTTAAATGTATAAAAAATTTATATAAACAATAAAATTAATATAACACTTATATGTAATAAGATACTTATATAATTTTATTATGCAATAAAATATTAATTTATATACATTAAATACAATTCTTACGCCCTCTTTCAGGTCCTATAAGTTAACATATCATTTACTGGGCTCCTGGAATAGCCTGGCTGACACTCCCTCACTCTAAAAAAAACAATAAAAAAAATGCTATGATTTTTTCTTTTAGTATTTTTTCAACAGAGTAGGCAGATTTGAAATCTCCTTGCCAGGTATCCATGCATCATGTTCAGATGATTTGTTCTTATATCTCAATAAATATTCAATACCTCTTTCAGAAGTGATAATTCTATCATTGAGAATTTTATCAATTTCTGCTGTTTCTGTGACTTCCTGAGGGTTTTTCTTAGGTCTTCACCTTCTTTTGGGAAATAAGTCACTGTTGGAAGTATAAGGCTTAAGCAAAGAAATGGGAAAGACAGGATGTTTCCTATCATATGGAGAATACAATACAACTTCTACTGCATTATCACCAACCATTCTTTTAACAACAAATGGTCCTACAAAAGGATCTTTTAATTTGTGGTTACCTTGTAAATTGAAATGGACAGTAGAGATCAACACTTCATCACCCTTGTTAAGTGTGTATTCTTTATGGTATTTATCCCATCTTTTCTTTTCATATTCAAATGCTTTATCAATACAACTTTGAGCATGTTTTCTGCATAGCTGTTGCATTTGTAAAAAGATTTTACACCAGGGTGTAGTTCCAACTTAGGTAATTTATTATTGAGAATCTGAGCAGGAGTGTTTGGGACATAACCTAACCAAAGCTCAAAAGGCTTTTTCTCAGTGACAGAATGAACAGTGCTATTATATGCAAATTCAAGACCAGGCAATAGAGTGACCCAATAATGAGTAAATCTGTCATTGTCTTTATATTCTAAACAAAGGGCACAATACCTTCTAATCATATCTTCCAGAGTTTGAATCATTCTCTCAGCTAGACCATCAGTCTGAGGATGGTGAGCTGTAGACAATTTTAACTCACAGCCACAAATATCCATCAAAGAGGTCCAAAACTCAGAAGTAAATTTAGGATCACTATCAGAGATAATGGCTTTTGGAAAACCAATAATATTAAACATGTAAGACAACCATAAGAAAGCTAATTCTTTGGTGGATACATCTTTGTGGGTTGGAATAAATTTGCACATTTTTGTGAATCTATCTACTATTACCCAACAAGAGTTAAAGCTGTCTTTACCTGCAACAGGAAGACCAGTGACAAAATCCATATTAATGATTTTCCAGGGAGCATTAGGTGCTTCAATATGTTGTAATAAACCTGCTCTCTTACCTGTCAACCTTTTAGATTTTTGGCAGGAATCACAAGAATCAACATATAATTTTGTGTCTTCAGACATATTAGCCCACCATGCAGTGTTTTTGATTCTAATTAATGTTTTTTCAAGATCAAAATGACCAGCTAATATGTCATCATGACAAATTTTGAGGATAGTTTCTTTCATAGAAGGAGGAATTACAATTACATTAGTAAGCTTTCTTCTATAATATATATAAACATCTTCAATAGAAAACTTTCCTTTACTCAAAGCATTTTGATACTTTTCAGGAAGAGTTTTTATTAATGCTTGAATTGAAGCATTCTTAGGATCATTTAAGATAGTAACCAATTTATTTAAATCAGAATCCTTCTCATATGAATCCAGTATTAATTGCAATAACTCTTCTTCCATATCTACTACAAATATACCATGGATATGAACAGTATCATCTTCAGGTACATAAGCAGGATTTGAGTCATTATTTGGCAGAGGCAATATGGAGATCATATCAACATTGGAGTGAACATTTCCAGCCCTATAGATAATTGTCATCCTTCCTCTGTATTCTTGAACAGCAAGTTGCCACCTGAACATATGTCTGTTAGGTGTCTTCAGGTTTAAGAGGGACTTCACAGCACTACAGTCAGTTACCGATTAAAATTTTTGGTCATATAGATAGTAATGAAGCTTCTCAAGAGCCCAAACAACTGCTACACACTCCAATTGAGTGGCAACATATTTCAATTCACTATTTCTTAAGGTTCTAGAAATATAACAAATTACAACCTCTGAGGATTTATCATTAATAATTTGTTTCTGGTGAAGGGCAGCACCCAGACCAATAAAGCTAGCATCTGTATACAGGACAAATGGCTTGTTGAAATCTGGAAGAGCCAATATAGGGGCTGTCATTAAGCAACTTTTTAATGTATTAAAAGCTTTTTGACAGTCATTATTCCAGAGAAAGGCAACATCTTTTCTGGTCAGTTTTGTAAGAGGCAAGGCTATGATCTGATAATTTTTAATATATTGTCTATAATAGCCACACATCCCCAAAAAACTTTGGATTTCTCTTACAGAAGTTGGTGCTTTCACATTTTGAATGGCAGCAACTTTGTTTTGGTCTACACAAATTTGTAAGCCTGACACAACATGGCCAAGGACCTTCAAAGATTGAAAACCAAATTTACACTTTTTTAATGATAAGGTCATATTGATTTCATCCATTTTTTGGAAAACTCTATTCAAGTGAATCAAATGTTCATCAAAAGTTTTAGAAAAAACAATGATGTCATCAATATAAACCATGAGCCATCCTTCAATAATTTCTTGATGGAAAGTGTTATCCATGACTTTCTGGAAAACTGAAGGAGAATTTTTAGGGCCAAATGGCATCCTAACATACTTATATATTCCCATATGAGTAGCAATAAGCAAAAAATTTTGAGAATTTTTCTCAACTGGAACTTGATGATAACCTTTATTACCATCCAGACAACTAATAAATTTTGCACCTCGCAAGGTAGCATGTATTGAATTAATTCTGGGTAAAGGATAGATATCATCAACAGTATAAGTGTTCAAGGCTATGTAATCTCCACATAATCTAGCCTTATCTTTTTCATAAGAAATCAAGACTGGGGAGATGACACAATATTTGGGGGTGACATCTACTTTCTCAATGATATTCATTTTTAATAATGTTGCAATATTATCTTCAATATCTTTTCTTTTTGATGGAGAAGCAGGATATGGTTTTTTCTTAAGAGTAGGAGGAATATTACTCAAATTACAGGATAAGGTAATTTTCATTTCTTCCTGAACAATTACCAAGACATGAGAACCATGAGCAAAAGCTATAGGGAAAGAGGTAATGTAGGCAATAACAGAATCCTTTTGTTCACTAGTTAACTGATCACCAAAAGAAGCAGTATTTATTTCATTTAATAAATCATCCATTTCAGTTGTTGTTCTGCCTTTACATTGGATTAGTGAATTACAAGACTTCAACAGATGCCCAGAAGATTTTCTAGAAGAGGAAATTTTGAATTTCCTTTTGCCATTCATTCCTAAGGTAAAGCAATTATTTGCTGGGTCCAGTTTCACACCAAACATGGTTAAAATATCATTTCCTATAATAAACCAATTGCTCAAATTATCATTTTTCATGACAACAAATTCACAAATAGCTCTGACAAAACCACCATTATATTTGAAGAATACAGAGGTTTGGTATTTGCAAATAGGAATTAAGGTAGAACCATACCCTCTTCATTTTTCAGAAGTTATAGGTAATAATTTACTCAAATATTCCTTATTAACTGAAGCTAAAGCTTTTTCAGAAACTACACTTCCTCCAGCACCAGAATCAAGAACTACATCAAAATTTTTACCATTAATGATAACAGGTGCCTTCAAAGGGGATATAGGTATAGAATTGTTAGTAATATCTTTAATTATCTCAGCATTTTCTACTGAAGATAAATCCAATACACATTCTTCAGATATATTATTTAAATAATGGACATCCTGTTCCAACATTAAAACATCTTTAACAGATTCATTGTCATAGGAGATATTACTTTCACAGTCACTAGAAGAATTATTGACATCAAGCTCAACTTCATCAGTGTCTTCATTTTGTTCAACAAGATGAATTTTCTTGTCACAAACATGACCCTTCTTCCATGGTTTGTTACATTTATAAAAAGTATTTGTTGCATATTTTTTAGGTGCAACTGGGGCAGAGGGTTTACCAGGTTTTTCTGGGAGCTTTTTAGAAGGTTTATTCTGATCATTATAAGATTTACCAAGGTAATTCTTTGTTTCATATCTATGGTTGAGTAGTACCTCATTACAGATATTTATGAAAGAAGAATTTTCCCTTACATGCTCAGTTCTAGCCATAATCAAATCTCTAAGAGAATTTGGTACTTTATACAAGATTTTATCTCTCCAAATATCATAATCCATCTTTGGATCAATTTCTCTTAGGAGTTTTGTCACTTTCATAAGAAAAACAATGGGCTTTTCAACAGAGGAGGATACATATTTAGTATTCTCATACAGTCTTTGCTGAGCTAACCTGAATTTCGAACCACCAAACTGATTCTCAATCAAGGATTTCCAATCATTCCATGTATAATTATTGTTATCTAGAAGAACAGATTCATACCACATCAAGGCTACATTGGAAAATAAAGAAATTAGCTTAGAAACAATTTCCTCATCAGGTAGTTTATAAGATCTCTTTAAATTATCAATTCTTTGGATAAAGTGTTTCCAATCAGAGGAAGAATCACCATCAAAGGTAGGATATTGGTCTAACTTAGGCCAATTTTTCTGACTACTGGGATGGTCCACTTTTTGGTTTGAATTATTCATTATTAATAATTCCTGAAGTTTAGCCAGGTGTTCAGAAATTTCATTACTTACAGAAACAGCTGGTGCATGACCATCACAAGATTTTTTGCTAGTAGCAGAAGATTTTACAGACTCATTGTCAGTTTGTTTAATGGTTGAAATATGAGGAAGAAAGGATGAACTTTGCTCAGGTTTTTTTCTTTTATTTTTATGCAGCTTATTGACAGAATTCTCATTCAATTCATTATTGATGGTTAAGGTTGAGAATTTTTCCTGCAAGTCAGACACACAGTTTCTTATTCTTGGAATTTCAGACATCTGGTCATTTACTTTTGCAAGAGATAGAACATTTCTGTCCTTAGAAACTGTGTGTTTGGTACTTAGTGCATGGAAATCATTTTTTAGCTTTTTAAACTCATTTTGTAGAGATTTTATTTCATTTTTTAATGAATAATTTTCTTCAATAAGGGGTTTCAATTCACTCAAGGTCTTATGTAGATTGATGTTTCTATCTGAGATAGCTCTATGGTCACTCCTTATTTGTTTTTGTTGACTAAGAAAAATATTCAAGGTTTCATTGATTTTTAAATAAGCAGTATCTTGTACAGAAGAACTCACTTTACATTGCAAGTGTAAATTATTTAATCTATCATTTTCATGGATTAACACATCTCTCAAATGTTTGTCTTTCACAACATTAAAATCAAGGGCTTCTTTCAATATTTCCTCAGAAGTTTTTTCAATTAAGGTATAGATTTCAGGGGGAACAGAATCATTTTTAATCGCAAGAGAAGGATTAATTAAAGAAGTAGAAGTTAGATGTAAAGGTTCATCAAATGACAATTTGCTAATTACATCAATAGGGCTACTAGTTACAGGAAGCTGTCTTTTAACAGGTTTAACTGTTCTTTCACCATGTTCAATAATATTACCTGCAGAAGAAGTTTTATTAGAAAACATACCCAAGTGACTATCAACCAAATTACTTACCATGGAAGAGGAGGAAACTTCCCCTGAGACTGAGTTTGGGATTGTGCTTGGGCCTTCTTTCTCCTGCTTTGTTGATAGGGATGAGGAGGTGGATGGAAATTGGGTGTTCTGGATGGGCCAGGCTGATGATGATGAGGGTGTTGCACATTCTGTTGGTAGTGACTCATTAGATAATCCCATTTCCATTTCTCTACTTCCACAGTATTTGGATTTTGGACGGTTGAGCTGGGTGGCTGTGAAGGTTGAGCCTGAAACTGAGGCTGATTGGGAGGCAACTGAGGAGGGGCCTGGGCCTGATTTTGGTTCCTGAGTTCTTGAACCTGATCCCACAAAGTTTCTACTTTTGCTTTGTACCTCATGTTTTCTGTCTTCAGCTCTTTTATATGACTGGACAGGTTTCTGATTTGTTGTGGTAGAGGAGGCTTTTTTATTTTGAATCCTTTTGTAAGACCTTCTTGAGGTACTAGAGGCTTTACTTCCTTCTGTTGTGCTGGGGGAAGGGGGTTTGATTTTTTTACCTCTCCTGTCATTTCCACATCCTGAATTATGTAAATTTTTCTTGTTAGCATAAGATTTTTTATGTTCAACTTTAGAAGAACTCACAGTATCAGCATCATAATCAATTTCAATTTCATCCACTTGCATGTTATCCATTTTTTCAGCCAAATTTTTGGACATAATAGTGGGAAGATTAATTAACTTGTAAAAAAAATTAATAAAAGTCAGTTAATAATTGCTCCAAATAAAAAAAAATTTTTAATTAATTAAATTATATAAAAAAAAATATTTTAATATAAAGTAATATTTATAAAAAATTAATTAATAAAATGGATTGCAAAGTTAAATTGGGAATAAACAATCAAGTTAATTCAACCAATTAATTAAACTACCAATATTGAATATGGCAATATATATGGGACTAAGCACAAAGTACCTTTAAGTCAACCAAAATTAACAATAATTAATAATAAAAAAATTAATTTAATAATTCAATTTGTATTAATAATAATGTTAATTCTTCTAGAACTAAGAGGATTTAACACTCTATAATGGTCAACTAGGAAAAAAAATAATAATTGAAAACTTACACTCAGTGAATCAGCAATTAAGCCACAATCACTGTTATTGCAGTAAAAATATAGTAATATGAGTGAGAGGTGCAAAGGTGAACTTACTATAGTGATCGAAAAATCACTTCAAAATAATATATGAATTAATATAATATAAACCTAATATATCGAACCCAAGTTCGAAACACGGTCACGGAAAAAGTTTCTTTTTTACTAGGTGGTCTGTGCGTTTGTCGTTCGTCGCCAGGCTCGATTGTCGTCGTCGTTTAGGAAAGGCCCCCAGTTGTCGGTCAGTCGTCTAGAAGAGGGAAGAAGAAGGGGAAGAAAGAGAGGAAGACAAGGAGGTAATTTTGATTTGAGAAATAAAAGAAATAAAGTCTAATAAAATTATTTAATTTATTGAAGAGAAAGCAACGACGAGTAATTTGAGAGGTGACAAAAAAATTGGGTTTTATTAATAATAATATTATTTCAAGTAAGGGCTATGCGCGGCAGACACTGTGACTACTATCAGACTTAAAGCAACCTTTAAATTGTTATATAGAATTTTAATTAGAATTTTATTACTAATAAAAAGAATATAAACGTGATATAAAAGTATATTAAATTTGTTGAGTGTCTAGTAAGTGATCGGGCTACAGGGGATTAACCAAGGCCTTTTTATAGGCAATGGGCCCTCTGAAACGCTACTATATTTGTAAATACAAGAAATATAATAGAATGAAACAAGAATCTAAAAGAATAAGTGAAACATAACAATGTAGAGAAAAATATGAAACAAATAATTAAAAACCCCAATTAAGAATCCAATTTTCCCACAATTAATTCCCAAATCAGTAAGTAAAAATAGTGAATAACTAAACAAGCCTGGAACATAGGAACTATGAGAAAAATAATTCAAAACAGATGGTACAGTCTGATTTAAGGATTTTTAAGTGAAACAAAAAATATCCTGACACAAAAAAATATGTAATTAATTTCAATTTAGTATTAATTAGTTTTTCCTGACACAATTATGGGTCAAAAGAAGCATCATTATTTATTGTTTAATACTATAAAAAATGATATTTAATATATAAATATAAATAATTAATTTAATTATATTATAAGTAAATTTTACACTTATAATTATAATATATGTTTTTAATTAATTAAATATAAATTTATAATTATTAAATACATAAAAATGCGCCATTATTTGTAGAATATAATATATATTATGTTTAATTTAAATGTATAAAAAATTTATATAAACAATAAAATTAATATAAAACTTATATGTAATAAGATACTTATATAATTTTATTATGCAATAAAATATTAATTTATATACATTAAATACAATTCTTACGCCCTCTTTCAGGTCCTATAAGTTAACATATCACTTACTGGGCTCCTGGAATAGCCTGGCTGACAGAAGAGGTGCACAAGATCAAATTTCAGGATTTTATAGAATTCAAATACTCTACCAAAGAGTTAGAACTGATATTATTCATCATTCCATAATTTTATTTGTTGAAAGACACCTATATAAAAAATTTTTTATAAGAAAGATACAATAGATAACTTGAACCATGACAATATAAATTTCTACCATTATAAAAATTAAGTTATGATTAGTATAAAATTAATAAAATACTTTAAAATATATGTAAAAATAATTCAGCTTTTTTATTCAAATTTTCTTAATTAAAATTTTAGAGGATCATACTCTTGGTTGTTGAGATAAATAAATTTACAAGATAATTTTACAGCTCTAAAACTGCACCTTCTACTCATGTTATAAATATAGTTTAATTGTTTTTCAATTCTTTATTTGAAATAAGATAATAAAGCCTATAGGTAAAAATAAATTATCTTATAAATTTAATGAGTCAATATATTTTATACTTTCTAGAAAAAAATTCTATGTAAATCCTCTTAAATATTTTAATTATCAAAATTAAATACATGAATAATTAATTTTTTACTTAAATTAATTTTAACTGAGAGTATTATGAATTTCCAGTGAAGATTAAAGCAGAAAAACAGCTAATATGTTAACTTTGATTGAAATATAAACTTTTGAAAAAGAGTTTATGCTTACATTTTAAAAATTTCTATTTTTATGCATCAGAATTTATTTAAATTTAAACATATAGATCTATATTAAAGAATGTGTTACTAGGAAGTACCTGAAATATTTTTATTTAAAAGAGATTTTTTTTGTTAAAGTATATTGAGTATCAATAGGAACTCTGGAAACTATTTATAGATATTTTTGGAATATAAACATAGCAGTAGAATTCCTTTCAGTCTATCAATTTAAAGAAAAATCATTCTATATTAATTTATGATAAAATGACATCTATTTGAAATAATATTTTTTAAAAAATTTAAATTTTTCTTTATTTATTCTCATAAATTCATATCATGTAGAAAAAATATTTTTGTTAAAAAAATATACTTATACTTACATTATAATAACTTTCATTAAATTTTAATAAATTAAAAGAAAATCTCACAGATTAACTAAGGTTGAACCACAGTCATGCATAGGTTTTCATTGAGAGTTCAATCTAAGTTCTATCAATGCTAAGATATTTAATTTTAATAATTGTATTTATTTATTGCAATAAATTATTTTTAGAAATTAAGAGAACTCAGAGAGTTGTTTCTTTTAATAATTTAAAAATAATACATATATTAAGAAATTTTAAACTTTTTCTTTCCCTGAGTGTTTAGTAATTACATTTATTTATTATGGTACATATAGTAATCAGAAATTAAGAAATTAGGAAAAAAATAATAATTTTATCATTATATCTTGTGGTAATTCTTCATTTGAAGCCCATGATTCATGTGGAAGATTTTTTTCACCTCACAAGCAGAGCTCACATGTACATTCTAAACTATGTAAGCTCACCTAATGAGGCCTATGAAAATGGTTTAAAATTTAATAAAAATTTTGTGCTTAAAATTATTTTCTAAAATACCTATTATTTTTTTGTCATATATATAATTATCAACCACATTACAGAAAAAATTTTGAAAGAAAAACTATTCTAATATTTTATGGGTATTTTTTATATCATATTACTTCTCATTCTTTATATTAAAATGTATATAAATAATGATCAATAAATATGTATGTTGAGTTAGTGAACAATTATATAAATCCATACCCCAAAATTCAAAAATAATTTACATGATAGAATAAATTTACAGCTTCAGTATCCTATTTAAAATGCTAATTTATGTCTAAAACTACTTTAAAGTTAATTGTCTCACCTTATATATTTCATGTTTCAGCTAATATTTAATGGCAGTGAACTCTGTTCTTTTCCCAAAGAACAGAGTCCATCCTCCTATTTTCACACTCAGTTTTCAACAATCCCAATCCCTTTCAATTCTATCAACACATGCTTGTCTTCCCTCCCCACCCCCTTTTCTACCCTCCCAGCCCCATTGTATTCCATCCTCTCTGATTCCCATTTCACCCCAACCCTTTTCTTCATTCAAAATGCCTTGGAAACCCTTAATCTTCCCTTCCAACTCTTTCCAAACCTTTTCCCTACCCCATAAACCCTTCCTCACCCCACTCTCTAGCCTCCCTAACCCTTGTAGCTCCATCCCTCCCCTTCACCTTGCCTCCACAATCCTTGAAACCCAGTTTCCCCCATTTCAACTCAGTCCCTATTTCTGTATATAAAAATAAAGTGTTAGGCAAGAATAGGGAGGTAAGCAAACTTGAAGGAGAGGGGTGGAGAGGGAGAGACAAATGTGGATAGGGGTTGAAAATGATGAAGAAGGGAGTGAAAAGAGTGGGGAGAAAGATGAGGTGAGGAAAAAGGAATATTTCAAAGAGAAAATAGTGAGGTGTTCTTGAGAGGGAGTAAAAAAAGACAATAATAGAAGATAGTAATACAAAGAAAATATACAAAAAATATAAAATATATAAAATATGTTACAAAGAGTGGGAACAGAAATTCCTTGAATCCTAAAAATCCACAAGTCCCATACTTTTATTCTCTTCATTTACTTAAATCAAATAAAAGTCTACATTTTAATATTTTGAAAATTTTGAAGATGAAGGGAAATAAATTTTAATAAATATTAATATGAAAATTTTTTTTTATTTACTAGAAAGATATAGTATTTCAATTGAATTTGAAAATTATATGTCTAAGTAAAGTCTTTGTAACATGATTTTTAAGATTTTTGTACCATCTCTAGATATTTTAATAATTTATAATATTCAATACTATCTAGTCATAAAATAAGTATATAATTTTTTCATTTCTTGAAAATAATACAATAAATAATATAAATGCACTAAATAATCTTTCATGAACAAATTGACATATTTTAAATTATAGTTTCTCTGTGTATTGCTGGCCAAAGAAACTTATATAATTATATCAGATGGTATCTTGCAGAATCTATACTTTGGGTTTATTATTTAAAAAATTGAAAAGAAACTGCTTAAATAGTTTAAAAAATATGTATTTTTCAGAATAATTTGGATGTGGTCTGCACCGTATTAAAATTTCACTAAAAAAAATCTCATTCTTCATATCTCAAGATTTGTTCAAAGTATTATTACCTATGCTTCATTAAATGTTCAAGTTGTATTCATATTGAGTTCACCAGAATTTCAATATTTTTTCTTGGTGGTTTCATCAATAATTCAAAGTGGGCTCAAAAAGATATAAATTAGGGTTCAAGGTTGTGGACTTGCTAGCAAGTCTTCCCCCCATATTGCATGGTGTTTGGTGTTTAAAAAAAAGGCTGTTTTCTATAACAAAACAAGAGCTAATCAATGTATCTTTAATAATTTACTGCATTTACTATTTACATGTTCAATGACAAAAAGGGAAAACTTGCATGAACCAAGATTCTTACTGAAAGATCAACAAAAATTGATGTTACATCACATTTGTCCCCCCATGTAATAGTCAAAAGTCACAATTTATATGGCAATTTGAACATTTTTCTTGCCTAACATATATATGCAATATGCAACATGATAATCAAAATCCAACTGTAGTCCTCTAAGTGTATTCAAATAAATTTAGCAACTCAAAGAATACACATCAATATCAAAAACTATTGTGAAAAAAGAATAAGGAAAATTGAATATAATAATCATAAAATTTATGAAAATCATTAGATTCATAAAATTCATCAAATTCAAAAAAATCATAAATTTCATGAAAATCAAAAAAATCATAAGATTGAAAAAATCAAAAAAGTTTTAAAAAAAATCAAAAACACCAAAAATAAAACATAAAAATCAAAAACTTCAGAAAAAAAATGTTAAAATCTCAAACATTTCAATAAATTCAGAAATATAAAAAAAATCAAAAATTTCATAAAATTAAAAAAATCATAAAAATTAAGGAAATTTAAAATGCATAAAAATCAAATTTTTGAATAAAATCATTGAAGTCATCTAAACCATTAATTTCAAAGTTTTTTCTTTAAAGAAACATTAAAAAAAGAAAAAAACCCAAATATCATATAAGCAAAAAAGATCATAATAATCATAAAATTTATAAACTTCATGAAAGTCAAAAAATCATTCAAGTCATTAAAAAAATAATAATAAATAATAATTTAAATTTAAATTAAAATATTAAATTTTTTTTCTTTAGAATACTTAAAAAATTAACTTTTTTTAAAAATTCTCATAATAGGGGGCATCAAAGTTGACCAATCTGCAATTAAATTAATTGCAGATAAAAATCTTTATATCCCAATTATCTTCTGCAATTATTTTTTCTAATAATTGGGTTATTAGAAATTTTACGTGTCAAAGTTGACCTCTTATCTGACTGTTTTCTACTCAATTTTTCATAACCACATCTTGGCCTACTTTCATTTATAGCCACATCTTTGACTACTCTCTGGATATGCCTTCTACCTTGCTGTGCACTCCCATTCTCATCTTATCCTGTCTATTCTCTCCATTCAGAACACCTCGCTATCTCATCTGCTTGTTTTTTCTCCTTTTCATCTTCAATTATCTTAACATGGCCTGACATCATAGATCTTCTCACAGGCAGCCTTCTCAAAGTTGTTCTTCAAATTGCACTTCTCCTTATTTCCCCCTCTCAGAAAATAAATCAAACATTGTTCAACTATAAAATAATGATCATCTTATACTTATCAGCTGGCTGAAAGCTAAATCTAACTATGATTCTTGTTTTGGCACTGAAAATTCAACTAAAGTAGGACATCCCCCACATCAAAAGTTAATGGTTATCTTCTAATGGCTAAAAAATTATGGAATTAGAACAAGGAAAGGAAAGATCTTTTACCTAAACAGATGTCTGAAAGTTTCAAGTATTACCAAGCCAAATACAAGAAGGCAAAGACTCTTTCATCTTCCACTGGTTTTGGTATTACTGACATTGATATCAGTAAGGTAATAAAATCTATAGATGATAAACTTGAATCTTTATGTCATTAATATAAAGATATGTATGTTTTTTTGGAGAGTGAGCTGATGTTAATCCTGCAAACATGTTGGATGGTGAAGATTCTATCTACAAACATGATGTCAAAATAAATATTTTTCCTTCTTCTTCTACCCAAGCCTCCCTTCATTTAACTTCCACAAATCAAGATATATTTTCAAAAGATCCTCATGGAAATATAAATCAAAATGATCTAACTCAAGTATGTTTTTTTCTTTTAACTCAACAATGCCTTTTTTTATTTACATTTTATTATTTCTAAAAAGGCTGAAGAAAAAATGCAGGAGCCACAATCAACTGATTCAGAAGCCAGAAAAAAGGATGAGAAGGAAAATATAACCTTGAAAAAAAAGCAAAGGTCTTCAATTAGTCTAAATTTCTACTCTCAAAGAAGAAGAAAAATTGATACTCCATCTCAAACCCCTTTTTTTGATTGAAGAATTTATAGAGAAATGTGATGCTGGTAAGTAATCACATACCCCTTAATACTTTACTCTGCTTTTCTTCTACTTTTTGTTAATATTTATTATCACTCTAGATCAAGTGAAAGTTGCTAAAGAGAACCAAAAGTTTGAAAAGCAAAAATACAAGCTCTTTTTGAGGAGGGATGATAGGGCACAAGGCTTTGAGGAGAGGAAGTATGAGCTCTCTTTACAGAAGGATGATAGGGCACAAGACTTGGAGGAGAAGAAATTTGAGCTAACTCTTAGTATTGAAAAATCAAAGAAAGAGGAGAAAATACTCAAGCATCAAAACTTAATGGAACAGATGAAATTTAAGCATGATCTCAAAGAAAATTCAAATAATAATTTTTTTTAATGGAATGTGTTAAAGCCAATAAATAATATGAGGAAATTGAATGTCTAATAAAATTTTTTAATGACCATTGTGTTTTATTTCTACCATAATCCAACTATTCATAAATATTTTTACATATAATTTTACAATAGTTTCCAGTAATTCATTACTCTATCCATCATTAGTTAAATTTTGAATTTTAATTTTAAAAGTTCTTTCTTAAATAAAATTTTCATGTCTCACTTGAAAATTTGCCAATACCCCCCTGCATTTTTTTGAAGGTGTGGGAATCACCAAAATTCTTTCAAGTCAAGATTCTTGAAATTCTTGTAAAAATTAGGCATTACTACCTCATGCATTTTAAGGGTATAACCAAAATTCTTGGTTGTTGGCCCATTAATTTATTTTAGGAATTTGAAATAAAAGAGTTATATATAAAAAAATTATGAAAAAATAAAAAATATTTGATGACTCTACTCATGCCCATACTTTTTTGATCTACATAGAATTTTTTCATATCTGTAAAATTTACCTTCTTTTTTTGCCTTGTTTATTTGGTGGATTAAGTTTTGACTGATTTGAAGTGAACATCTGAAATGTGTGAGCTCTTGATAAGATTCCAAGCCAGGTGGAGCTTTGGTTTTTTGGTGATGATCCTGAGAAGAGTTCCAAATTGTTTCAATCATGCCACTTCCCAAACCAAAATCAATCATGCACTGATGGTCTGAAAAATATAAGCCATGTCCTTTTATTTTAGCTGGAGATGGTATTGGTTGGCCAGTTATCAGATTGATGTATGAGAAAATCCCAAAAGTAAGAAAATTGGTGTCATTACTATTGATATGAATCTTATTGTGGAATCCTGAATGAGTAATAATAACATTTGAATTTTTCCCAAAAATAAAATATCAAAATTATAAACACACACCAAATTTAATTTTAATTTAGCTTGAGCTGTAAAATTTTTTTATAATATTCTGTAAAAAAAACAAAATAAATACAAATAAAATGTTAATAAAAATAAAAAATATTTTCTTTTACATACTCCCATATTACCCCCCCTTGCCTACGTCTTTTACCTCTCTTTGGTGTCCTCAACCCCCCTCCCCCTTCTTTATGTCCTCAAAGCCCCCTTCTCCCACTTATTCACCAGGTCCTCCCCCCCTTTTCCCCCTTGAGGTGCCTTTTCCACTCTTTAGGCCTTTTCTCCCCTTTAGCCCACCTCTCAACTCTCCCCTCTCCTCTCACCTTGCCTCCTCCCCCCCTTAATTGCTAAACAAATCACTAAGAGATTCATTTGGCTATTAAATTAATTAGCTAATATTGATAAGTGATTTGTTAGCTAATAGGGGGTATCAAAGTTAGAAATTTGTAATTCTTTAAAAGGTATTTCACAACACAAAAAGAAAGCCACAAACTCAACATTAATTCCCAGTAAAAATGTATTTTGGGGGCACAATATGGCATCTTTTAAAAATAATCATGGTTGATTTGGATGAGAAAAGAGGTATTTTGAGATGAAATATTTTTAACTTTGATACCCCTTAATAGGTAGAGGGTGGAGGTGAGGTGAGAGGGGAGGGGGGAGGGGGGGAGAGAGGGAAGCAGTGGAGGGGAGAGGGGGGGAGAGTTGAGAGGTGGCTTAAAGGGGGTAAAAGGCAGTAATGGGGGGGAAAGGGCCCAACGAGGGCAAAGGGGGAATTAAGGGAGGAAAAAGAGCACCTAAAGGGGGGGAAAGGTGAGGAAGAGAATAAGGGGGGAAAGGGGTGAAAGGAGGGAAAAAGAGCAGGACAAGAGAGAAAAGAGGGAGAGAAAAGAGGGAGAGAAATAAAAAAAAATTAGTTTAACCTTGAAAAAAAATAAATGATGCACTTACAAAAAAAAAGAACAAAAAAAAACAAAAAAAAAGCAAAAAAAAGCAAAAAAAATCATGATTAGCAAATAAAAATTCAATAAAAATGAAAAAAATGACTTACCTGGTGAGATTAGTTAAAAAAATGCAACCAAAATATTTGAGGGATGTCTGAGGAGAGGAGGAAAAGGATATGAGTGAATAATGAAAAAAAGAAAAACTGAAAAAATATGCAATTTCATTTTGAGCTGGTGAAAGAAAACCAATGAGCCATCCAAAAAAGAGATATTCACCATTAATTCAAAAAAGAAAATGACTATGCAACAAACAAAAATAACAAGCCAAGTGAATAAAGTATACAAAATTGATATTTAGAAAGTATGAAAACAAAAAATCAAAAGGGTTGTGTGTCAAAATGGTGGAGGGTGATTGGCATAATGACAGAGCATCTGATGGTTGAATGAATGTTTTGTGATTCAAGGGAGGAGAGAGCCGGTGCTGGTTCAGGATCCTCCTCTTCATAAAGATCATTCCACTCATCCTTTAAATCAGCTAGGCTATTCTGGATTATTATTCAAGTCAAGATCCAATGATTTGTAGTTTTGATCTCCAAGTTTTTTTGAAATTGGATTCTAAGCACCTGGCGACTAGAATATCTTCCCTTTAAAATACCAATAGCATGTTCAATCTGTAATCTTGATTGGGAAAGATGATAATTGAAGGGGGTTTTGGGGGTCATTTTATAAAGTTTCACGACATAAAGAAGGTATAATTTACTTTCCACTTGCATATGATGTGTTTTCAAGGAGGAACTGGGATTCATCAAATTATGAGTCAGGACTTTGAGAAATCCTCATTCTTTGGAAGACAGAAGAAGATTTTGACATGAGCCAGAGAAGCCACTATGAAAAGCAATAAACTTTTTGTTGAAATCACAGACGATTTGAATGGTAATAGAGTATCTAAAAATAAGATAAAAAGTTATTTTATGAAAGATTTGAAATTGGAGAACATTTTGAAGAAACCTGTTTTTTCAATCAAAATAATTGTTGCCATCATGAGCAGTCTTTTGACTCAAAGGTATAGTTGTGCCATCAACAAAATCTACACATCCAGGGAAACCTTTGGCTTGCATTACTTGAGATGATTCAAGTAAATGTTGTGGAATTGGCCAAGTAAGTGTTTAAGAATTAAGAGAAAGGATAGAAATCATACAGCACTTGGTGTATAATATCACTGTATCATATCCTATGTTAAAGAGATTATCCAAGCATCTTACAGAAACACCATTTACATTTGATCCAAAGAGACATAGTACAACAACAAGTTGAATAGCAGGATCACATTGTTTATTTTGAGAATTTTAATGAAAGATAGGATGTTTTTAGATAATTTGATAAATTTTGAAGAAAGAATTGGGAGAAGTTTGAAATAGTTGAGGAATGTTGAGAATGGAGCAGAGATCATATCTGGGATCATGATGAAGATTTGGCTCCCTTGGGTTTATGTAACACTTTTTGGAAAGAAAATACATATAGGCTAAAGAATCTTTCAAATCAGTGTCCAATTTATAGTAAAGAACTAAAAGTAAAGGGATGGAATTCATGTTTGAGTGAAGTAGCTTCCTAGTAGAGAGGTGTTTCATAGTTGTTGATTGAAGGTTTATGTGATGAGGGAAGTGGGAATTCACTGCCAAATGTGCAGTTGAGATGTGTAGATAGAAAAAAACTTTAAGTGTTTTCCACCAAAAATTAAGTAGTATAGAGTGAGGAAAGACTTAAAGATGGAATCAGCAATTATAAGTCATGTCACTTTAAAAAAATGCATCATGGATTTGATGAGTTTGGGATCAGGAATTAGGAATGGAAATTGGGGTATAAGAGGTGGGATGATGCATTATTGTGGATTCCTTATCCATTAGCCCTGGGGCTAGTGGATAATAATCTTCTGCAATTAATTATGTCTGATCCTGGAAAAAAAAATTCCTGATCCCTTATTGGGGATCCCTCAACTTTGATACCCCCTAATTTTTGAAAAACTAAAAGAATCCAATAAATCTAAAAATCATAAAAATTAACATTTTTCAAAAAAATCATGTAAATCATAAAAATAAATAATTTCAAAAATTATCAAATATATAAATATATATAACTCTAAAAGATTATTAAAAAAATCATGAAAACAAAACAATTGAAATTATTCAAAAATTTATAAAAAATAATCAAAATAATTAAACAATTAAATTAACCAAATTAATTCAAATTGTAAAAATCATCAAACTCATAAAAACCATAAAAGTCACAAAAATAAAAATAATTAAAAAGAGAAAAAAATCAAGAATATAGACACATTGAAAAAATCATTCAATTAAATATAAATCAGAAGAGTAAGTAACTAATAATATTCTAAAGTTAAAAAAAACTATTATTATCAAATATATTATAAAGGCTAAAGTATTTAAGGGAAGTTATAGTATATACAAGCAC
This sequence comes from Hemileia vastatrix, assembly GCA_030280995.1. Lineage (NCBI taxonomy): Eukaryota > Fungi > Basidiomycota > Pucciniomycetes > Pucciniales > Zaghouaniaceae > Hemileia > Hemileia vastatrix. Next base: position 32,207,403 of record JASXTE010000002.1, on the reverse strand, counting down.
CAAACAAAAAAAAAGTATGGAATGATAGATATTAATTTAAAATAATTGAAAAAATTATTTTGTTCATCAAAGTTTTTTCAAAAAAATCAGTTGTAGGGGGTCTCAAACCTTACTTAAAATGCCACATATACATGTCAAAAAAAGTTATCAAGCCTGGAATATTTAATGAAATACACCTTCCCTGAAAAGATGTATTTCAACAGTGTATTTTTTCCCAAGATTTTTTTTTTTTGGTTCATAAAAGTCATCAAAACACATCCCTTATTCATCATGATTAGTCAGTACTGGGTACAAAAACACCAAAACCAAGATTTTTTTCACATAGGCTTTCAAAGGAATTGTAAGCCTGGATATACCCAGGACTGAGTAAAATAAGCATATAAAATATGATAGAAACATGCATTAACCATGTAGAAAAAAGTTAAGTTTATACAATATGTATACACAAGTGAAATAAGTTATATACTACAGTATATTCCATTAGAATTCCTTAGATACATGCATATTGTCAGCCAGTAACTTATTGAACATGGTTAAGCTGATCTGATTAAAATTATTACTAAAATATTAAATTACTTAATTATTAAAATAGTAAAATATTAATTTTTCTAATTCTTTAAGTATCATATTGTGTGTAATTAATATTAACTATATTACAATTAATTTTATAGCTCTTAAAATTGTTTTTATATTACACAAATAATTTTATTTTTATTTTAATTTATTTAAATTTCATTCCATTTTTATAAAAAACTTATTAAATCAATAAAAACATACAAATAATTTAATTAAACTTATGGCTTAGTTCTAGATCTAAGTACATGTAATTACTAGGACTCAGACCTTGCTTGAAGTTGGCTAGAGGGGGGCCAGGGAAAGTAAGTAAACAGGGTTTGGCATTTTCTTAAAACTTTAAGGGATGATTTAAATGTGTTGTTTATTAAACTTAAAATTAAAATATCTTAATCTTATTGAAATCTAATTATTTTATTTAACTTAATTTAATCTTTAAATTTATCTTTTGATTTCACTCTTAAATTAATTTTATAATAAAAAATTGAATTCACTTATCAAAGATTTTTTTGACTTCAACAAAATTCATGTTGTATTAAGTTTTTCTATAAAAGTGTTTCCTTTATGTTTTTTTAGAATACTCTCTTTTTACTTATTAAAGTTTATTAACTTATATACATTAGACATAAATAAATAATACAAATAACTTATTTTATAATTAAATTCTTTATTTAAAAATTTACTGATCGAAATGAATAAATAAGAGACATATTATATTATAAAATTATTACTCAAATTATCCTGCATCAGACCATTCTACTTAATTGTCATTTTATTATCCTTGAAACTAAGTAAATTTACATACTCATCAACTGTACAAGCCAACACATATACTCATGTACTTAATATTAAGTGGAAATAAGTTAAAGTAGTATCAAATACCTTAGAAATAAGGTTACATAAATTTTATACTGTCTTAAAGCTATTTTTTACATTATTTTGCTGAAATAATTGATAAATGTGCTTTAAATCACTTAAAAGCTGAATATATGCACTATAAATTTAATAATATTACAATTTCACCTTGACAGATCAATTTTACTTATTAAGTGCAATTTATTTAGCTACTTAAGTCTCTTAAAATAGGGCTTCTACAAAATGATACTATTTTATGCTATAATTGGCTTTTTTTACTTTATTTTACTTTTAATTTTACATTTATTTTCCATTTTTCATTTTTTTTGTTGTTTTCATTTTATTTCATTTTTTTTCATATTTTCACATTTATTTGTACTTTTTAATTTTTATTCATTTTTTTCAAGTTTTTTATTTTTTTTCAGATTGTCTCAATATTTCTCAATATTTCTTTCCTTTTTTTCCCTTTTCTTCCTTTTTTTATTCCAATTTTTTCAAATTTTTCCAAATTTTCCAAATTTCTTTCCATTTTTTGCATTTTTTGCATTTTTTTTTGCATTTTTTTGCATTTTTTTGCATTTCTTTGCATTTTTTTGCATTTTTTTGCATTTCTTTGCATTTTTTTTGCATTTTTTTTGCATTTTTTTGCATTTTTTTTGCATTTTTTTGCAATCTTTTTGCAATTTTTTGCATTTTTTTTACATTTATTTTCATTATTTTACATTATTTAACATATTTTACATTTATATTTTTCCATATTTTTCCATATTATAATTTTTTTCTAATTAATTTTTACCTATTTTATCCCATATTTTCCCATTTCTTCCATTATTTTCCATCTTAATCCAATTTTATCCAATTATATCCATTTATTATCCAATTTAAAATCCATTTTTTACCAAATTTTTTATCCAATTTATTATCCCATTTTTATCCATTTTTTCCAATTTTATTTCCATTTTATTCCATTTTTAATTCCATTTTTTTCCATTTCAATTCCAATTTTTTCCATTTATTTCCATTATTTTTCCATTTTTTTCCATTTTTTTTCCACTTTTTTCCATTTTTTTCCAGTTTTTTTCCATTTTTTTCCATTTTTTTCCATTTTTTTCCATTTTTTTTCCATTTTTTTCCATTTTTTTCCATTTTTTTCCATTTTTTTCCATTTTTTTCAATTTTTTTCCATTTTTTTCCATTTTTTTCCATTTTTTTCAATTTTTTTCCATTTTTTTCCATTTTTTTCCATTTTTTTCTACTTTTTTCCACTTTTTTCAATTTTTTTCAATTTTTTCCATTTTTTTTTCTATTTTTTTCCATTTTTTTTCCATTTTTTTTCCATTTTTTTCCATTTTTTTCCATCTTTTCCAATTTTTTCCAATTTTTTCCAATTTTTTCTACTTTTTTCCATTTTTTTCCATTTTTTTCATTTTTTTCCATTTTTTTCCATTTTTATTCCATTTTTTTCCATTTTTTTTCCATTTTATTCCATTTTTTTCCATTTTTTTCCATTTTTTTCCATTTTTTTCCATTTTTTTCCATTTTTTTCCATTTTTTTCATTTTTTTCATTTTTTTTTTCATTTTTTTTCATTTTTTTTTTCATTTTTTCATTTTTCTCATTTTTTCATTTTTTCATTTTTTCATTTTTTCATTTTTTTCTTCATTTTTTTCATTTTTTCCATTTTTTATATTTTTTCTTCCTTTTTTCTTCTTTCTCAATCTATCATATTCTTGTTTTATTGTCTTTTTAATGTTTTCTGGGTATATTTAGGCTTTTCCTTTCTTTTTTGGTCTTTACCTTTGCTAAATTGCTTCAGAATGTCTTGGAAACATTTTCTGAGAATTACTACTGATTTTTAGTTTTTTTTCGGCTTTTTTGGTCTTTCTTCACCAAAGTGGTTTTTAAACATTCATAAACATATTAAAAAACATTTTCAAGTGATGTTTACACATTTTTTGGAACTTTTCTGGTGACTTTTGGGTGCATTTTTCTGGAACTTTAGACTAAATTTCAGGAAACTTTTGGGGACTTTTTTGGAGACTTTTGGATTCTTCTTTATGAACATTTTGCAGCTTTTCTGGAACCTTTTTGTAACTTTTTTGGCAATTTCTTTAACTGTTTCTGGTATTTTGTCAGACTGAGATCAAGTACAGAGACGTGAAATAGCTTGAATGGTCATTTGTCTAGAAGATTTTAATGGTCCTATATGAATACTGTAGTAAAAATCCAATAAGTATTAAAATATAACTCAATATAAGGGTCTCAGTAATTTATATCTCACTAATTATGTATGGCTTACATTCTTATAGTTGGTAGAAAAATAGATGTAATAATTCGGACACTATTCAAAAGTCTTATAAAAGTACTAATTGATATGTATTTAGTTGGTTATATTGGTAAATTGTAAATGATAAAGAATGCAGAAAACAAGACCAAAAACCCCCTCCTTTTATACACACTAAGTTCCCCAATAAACACCTTGATGTACCACCCAATAAAATGTTAATGACACCTTCAAACAAGTAATAGACCTCTCCATCAACGCCCCTAGTGACCAATAACATAATTAAACAAACAACAACCACTAAAATCCTATTAATAATAAGGGAGATCCATCAAAATTAAAGAAAAGACAAAAAGAGAGTATATGTGTGGAAAACAATATTATAACAAGGTTAAAGGAGACTTTTTAAGGTTAATTATAGCTTAATAATAAGGGGGATCTACAGTAGAAATGGAAGGGCTAATCCTGACATTATACTACGTGAAATTCCCATTCAAAAATAACCAAAATTGACTGAGAAACCACCCAAAAACTTAAAAAAGAGCGTGAGATGTGGGGTAACTACATGAAGTCCTTGGCAGGCGCTTGCACGGGTAAATCCTTGACTAAAATTAGACGAATTTAAGTGTGGTGATGAAATAAAGTGCCAAGAGTGAGGTTATTAATGAAATTAGTGCATATAAACAAGGTCAATGCATTATTAATTAAGCTAGGACACTAAATAAGCGCCTGTCGCCTATTTTAGTGTGTTTCCCCACAGTGGGCGTAGAATGTGGGGTAATTATGGTGTGAAAAATCTAACTTTGCTAAAAATGAAGCTATTCACATGGGAAAAAAGCAGGCAGTTTGTAGCCAGTACACAGAAGCCATTTCTGGCATAAAAACACCAAATTTGAAAAGTGTTATTTTTATGCATTTAAATAGCCAAATCAATAGTTCTAAATGAGACCAATTGATCTGTCAAAGCACAATTTTGATATTCTCAATTTTATAGCGCATATAGTCAACTTTTAAGTGAAATAAAGCGCATTTCTTGTTTTTTGTGTAAAACAATGAATATAACAGCTTTAAGTGTACTTAAAAATTATGTAGCCTTATACTTAAGGTTCTCAAGATTACCCTAACATATTCCAACTTAATATTAAGTACATAAGACTTATAAAAGGTGGATATATGCATGTATATAAGGTGTTATAATGGCATTTTATGTGTATTATCATAATTTTACTTATGTATACTGTTTGTGTACTCTCATTTATTGTTCCCATGTATAGTTCATGTGTTTAACATAACTTATAAGCACTTTTTACTCAGTCCTGGGGATATACAGGCTGACAAAGATTGTAATTGCCTCTCACAATATCTTGGCTGACAATAACACTCTTATATGATATAAAAATTTAAATGATTTACAATGACTAGAGTTATGAAGTGTTATGCTGTGGAGTTCTGCATATGAAAGGGATGATGCTGAAAAATCATTGAAGTGAGACTTTTTAGTGAAATTAGCACTTTTTATGGAGAGAGTGTGTATTTTAGTGAAATAAGTGACTTATTTCACTTTTGAAATCCACCAGTTTTGGGACTAGTGTGTTTTGGAAATCCACAATTAGATAAGTGAGAATTCATTCAAATTTCAGTGTGGATTTGTAAGTGCAGATTTTCCAGAACGGATACCCCCTAATAATTTCTCATGAAAATAATTTTATCTTTCTCAATCATCATTCTTAGAATATATCAACATATATTATGAATAAACTTGAAATAATGGGTACATAGTCATCATCATCTTCTTCTTCAATAATTTTGATCATCATCATTTCTTCTTTATTTTGGTAATGTAATTTATAATTTTAGCAAAATCCCTTACCTGGGATTATATGTAAAGAAAGAGCTAATGTTAAATCTATGATGAAACATCAATGATCAATATTAATCTTACAATAATATTAGGTGCATATAAGTGGGTATCAATTTTGGTTTGTCCATAATTAAATTAATTAAGACTTTATAAGTGCTATTGATATGTATTGTAATTGTATGGGTAATATATTTGATTGTAATGATAAAGAATGTAGAAAACAAGACCAAAAACCCCCTCCTTTTGTACCCAATAGTTCCTCCAATGAACCCCTTGATTTAACAGCTCTATAAACAGCTAATGACACCTCATTCCAGCTAATACACCTGTCCAAAATCATAAAGAGTGACAATAACATAATTAGAATGATATCACCCACCAAAATCCTGTAGTAATAGGGATAATCCATCAAAAATAAAGAATAATCAAAAAAGAGAGTGTATGCATGTAATAACTTAAAATAAAAGACTAAAAAGGGAAATAATAAGACTAAATATGTCAATGGGTCTTTTATGTCTAGAAGGGTTTTAACGGCAGTAACATGGGAATTTTTGGATATCAAAGTTTAGGGTACGTACTTCTATCTTATATTGGTTTTACTCAAATATAAGAGGTAGAAAATTTATAAATATTATTATAATTAATGAGTTAGAATTAGGTATTTGTAAATACTAAAACAATAAGAAATAGTAACAAATATTTTAAGTGTAGTAAATGTTTTAATAAAATAAGTGAGTAATGGAATGACTCCAAAAGTACAAAAATGGAGTGCCTTTTATAGGCAAAATGTGAGAGATAAAAATACAGAGTTAACACCACCTGATAAAAGGGTGTGAGAAGAAAAAACTAAATATATAGAGTATGTGAAATATAAAAAGATATACTAAATGGAGCGTCAATAAAAGATATCATTTTTATTTGAAATAAAACATGAGTTCCCTTAGATTGTCACACTTAGTATAAAACATTTGATTTAAAATTTTGTTTTAACAGAAATTTGAATTTCTTAATAAAGGAGTTTGAATTTTTTTATAGATTTTATTATATTTTTAATACTATTTTTATTCCCTTCTCAACTGTATTATTGAGCACAGTGTTAGGGAGTGAAAATGTATGGGACATTTATTTTTATTAATTATTAAAATTACTTAATGTACTTAGCTAGTTAATTGTAAGTAATACATAAGTAAGCAATAAATAATTAATTATTAATAAGGATTTAAAAGGCGTGGCTTCATCTCAGTAGGATAATTAATTATTTTACTTGATAAGTCTAGTAGCCTGGCTGAAAAAATATCACATAATGTTAAGGTGGATTAAAAGTAGAAATGATGGGGCTAATTATGCCAATAAAATATGTGAAATCCCCATTCAAAAATAACAAATATTGACTGAGAAACCACTTAAAAACCCAAAAAAGGGCGTGAGATGTAGGGTGACTACATGCAGTCCCTGAAAGGTTCTTACACGGTGTAGACAATCCTATAGTACTAGCTATAGGCCTTGACCAAGGGAGTTGGAGAAAAACCAGAGAGAAAATACCCTGTCCCTTTAGAAAAATAGAGTGAGATTTACTTGCTTAAGTAAGTTGGTTCCTGTTTGCTATAGCCCCTTTTTCAACACACTTGACTGCTTGATGAGCCAAGACAGTAGTCCCCAGACAGACTACCAGACAAAAGAACTGAAATGTAGACCAATGTCCACACCAGAGAAAGAAAAGATACTTGATGTAGGCTACAAATCCACACCAGAGACAGCAATAATACTTGATATAGCTTGCAAGAATATACCAGAGAGCCTGTTGCCAAAGTTGAGTTAAATGAAGAACTAACCTAGCAAAAAACACAGCCAATTGTGGCCAAAAACAGTGAAAAATGAGTGAGGAACAAGGATATCACCTCCGGATGGTTGTATGATAATTAAAGTTGCCCCAAACTGTCTTATTCAGTATGGACACACAGACCACTATCTAAGAGCCCATGCACACCAACAAATTTGGCACCTGTACCAGCCAAATTGAATGAAAACCCTCCAGAAGTGATCCCCAACCTTTTAAAACCTGAAGCCAGAAAACCAATAAAAACATCTAATCTACTTAGAAAAACTCACTACAACTACTAAAACCCTTAAAACACAAAATTACGCTATAACAACATTGATACATGAAATATAGAGCTAAATTCGCCCTATCTAATGGTTTTAAGCACTTAACTCTAAGACTTAAGGTTAGCCTGTAAAATGCAAAAAACAAAATTAAACAGCTATCTTTTGTGACTGAAAAATGAGGAAATGACCCCTTAAAACTTGGAATATGAAAAATATCATCAAGACATGAAATATAGAGAAAATCCGGGGCTATCCAATGATAGTACCCAAATACCTGCAGCCCCAATATTCACGGAATAATTACTGAAAAACACCCAATTCTCCAACAGATGTCAATTAAGACATGCACAAACAGCACCAAACAACACAACAAAGGCTCCTGCCAATTTTGGAAGACCACAGCGGGTAAATCCTTGACCAATTTAGGTGAATCTAATTGTGGTAGTGAATTAAAGTTGCCAAGCTTGAGGTTATTAATGAAATTAGTGCATATAATAATGTCAATGCACCTATAATTAAATTAGGACACTAAATAAGGACCTGTTGCCAATTTTAGCATGTTTCCCCACAGTGGGCATAGAATGTGGGGTAATTATAGTGTGAAAAAGCTAACTTTGCTAAAAATGACACTATTCACACAGGAAAAATGCAGGAAGTATGTGCCCAGTACACAGAAGCCATTTCTGGCATAAAAAACACCAAATTTGAAAAGTGTTATTTTTATGCATTTGAGTAGCCAAATAAATATTCCTAATTAAGAAAAATTTATCTGTCAAAGCACATTTTAAATATTATTAAATTTATAGTGCATATATTAATGTTTTAAGTGATTTAAAGCGCATTTCTTGGTTTTCACATAAAACAATGAAAAAAATAGCTTTAAGTCTACTTAAAAATTATGTAGCCTTATATTTAAGTTTCTTAATAGTACCCCAGCATATTCCAACTTAATATTAAGTACATAAGACTTATAAAAGGTGGATATGTGCATGTATATAAGGTGTTATAATGGCATATAGTGTATTTTATCATAATTTTTACATATGTATACAACTTTTGTAATTTTATTAGTTGTTCCCATGTTTGGTCCATGTGTTTAACATAATTTATAAGTACTTTTTACTTAGTACTGGGGATTTCCAAGCTGATATAATTCTTATTCAATGATACAATTTTTTCACTAATATTAATTTTATTTACATATTTTTAGATAAAGATGACTGAAAATCTAAAGTTTGTCAACTGGATTAACTTTGTAAGAGACAAATTTAATGTAAAAAATAAAATATTAGGTAGACAAAAAAAGTATGCGGTCTAATATAGGTTTTCAAGTTATATTTATATTTCATGAATTTAAATTTAAAAAGTCATATTTGATACTCAATTTACCTAAGTTAATGAGCTATCAGGCCATGTTTCATATAATGGTAATCATAGGGACATTATATTTCCTCATGAGGATTATTTATACATCTGTTTTTGATTTCATTGACTTTGGTCACAGACAATTTCCATTTGCATTTTTACTTGAAATGTCACTTTTATAAGTTTTTTTATTATCTTATGTGACTTTAAAACATGGTAATTTATGGAATGAACTTAAAACTCTGTAAGCTAGGCTTCTACTTCAATAAAATACAGGGGAGGGTATTTCCAAAAGAACTCTTGGACAAAAATTTTGTGATCTTCACCTAGAAAAAAATCTGATGATGAAGATATTATATGAGAAAAAATGTAAGAAAGTGATGAATTAGAGGCAAAAAAAATCTTAAATGTAATTAATAGAATGAATAAAATTTTTATTGATGGAGTAGGATCTAGATTATTAGATATCAGTAGTCTAGCTAGATAAAAAAATTCTTAACAGATTAAAAATCTAAGGAAAAGGATACAAGAATTGGTGGAAGAATTTCATTTTGATAATATAGAAGAAACTTAGAGAGAAATGTACTAAGAGCAGTTGAAATAAAACCAATTAAAGAAAGAATGTCTTTAATATCAGCATTTTATATATTTGAATTAACATGCACAAATAAAAAAGCTTGATTTCTTGATTTTTCAGAATTGAGCTGTTTAATTTTGAATTAATCAACTTGTAACCAAAATTTGGAACTTTCAAATTAAAATAGATTATTTTTAAATTTTTCTTGTCTTCTCTTTGAATTATAACCTTTTCACACTCTTAATTTAAATGATCTATCTCAATTTCTAAAAAAATTTAAACTTTTGATTTTGAATGAAGCCAATTTTTCTCCTCAAAAGGCTATTGATGTTCTACATTTTTTACTTGAGACTCTAACTTCATTATTTTAATGTGAGATTCTTCTTTTTTTGAAAATGTTAAACTTTTAAGAATAATAGAAATGAATGAAAAAATTCTATATTAATTACAAACAAAAACCTTGTTCAAATTTCTTAACAGCCTCCCTATAAGCAGAAAAAACAGCAATTAATGTTAATTAAGTTGTCCCAGAAATAGAAGAAGCCTTTTTATTGAGTATTTTTCTAGGATGGATTGATTTTTTATACTCTAACCTTCTATCATCAGCTACTTCCTTGAAAATATTTTTATTTGATGAGACATGGTTCTGCTTAATACATGGTGAGTAAATAAGTAATATAAAAATAATAATAACAAAAGTAGTTTAAGGTTAATACCATGGCCTTATCAAGCTTTGTTTCAGAATATCTAGTTGATTTTTCAAATATGGGAGAGTCAAGCAAATGAGCTGAAGGAAACTCTTAATTATTTGAATGAGATCCAGAATGGTTATAACCTTGAGTCTATTTATGATGCCTTGGAAAAAAAGTAGAATTTTCAAGGATAGAATTTGGAGCAGAAGAAGTTGATAAAAAGGAATAAAACATAATAGACTTACTGTGGCGTGAAGGAGAAAAATCATATTTGAAAAAAAAAAACTGGGCGAGAAGAGATTTGAGGTAGATTATATTGGTTAGGATGGTAGGAATGTGATGTGCAGCTGATTGAAAATATGTGGATATTGGTGGCCTGAATTTTTCTTTGGAGAATTTTACAAAAGTAGGATGTATTTTACCCCAGTTTTAAGACCCCAATTGCCACATCAGCAATGTTTTATAGTGCATTTGTGGGGTTTTTTCAAATGAAACATGCTAAGTGTGTTTGGTTATGGTTTGATACCCCCTAATGTGTTTAATTTATTTAATATTATTAAAATTATAGGATTAAGAGAACCATAAATGTCTCATAATCCTAATTATCTAAGAGAACTAGATAAATAATAATAAAACAACAAAAATTTAAAAATAAAAAAAATAGAGAAGTTAAAAATTAACAATAATAATGTGATAAGGATGAGGCCAAAAAGAGGTTTCAATTTATTTATTTATGTCAAGTAATAAATTATCCCATATGAACTGAAGCTTTCTATTTGATAAGTGAAAAAGTATATATATATATAAGGGTCAAATATATAATCAGTATTATTTTTATTATAACAGCCAAAGCTTACAGGTGGGTGAGTATTAGTAATTTTAAAATTCAAAAGTAATAATTTTATCAAATTATTTTTAATAAAGTCTATAAAAATAGAAATCGAAAAACTAATTCTTAGAATAAGCTTATAGTTTTGAAGATTCTAGATTAAAGTGCAAAAAATCTTCTCCTTAAATACATTAAAACTCAGAGCTAAAAATTTAAATAACTAACAATAAAAATACAAAACTAATCAAAAATTAAAAAAGATTCAAAAAAGGTGCCCTGATAACCCTAAAAATGGATAAAATATATATTGAAAGATATAATGAGCTAAAACATTAAAATGAAAATGAATTAAATAAAATGGCTTAGTAATGGAAGAAAATAATTAATCAAGAAGAAAATTATTTAATAAATGAATAAGGTATAATAAAAGGAAAAAAAAAACTATCCAGTCATCTTAGAAATTAAAGTTTGATGGAAAGAATTTCTAGAAACTCCCTCCACATTTACAGAACTTTATTTAGTATTACATAAGTTCACAAAAATCTACGCCAAGATCTAATGATTTTAGCTCTGTTTGGCTAAACAAATTGGTGTCCTATAGTGCATATAAAATGTACACCTGGTCAGCAGCTTTTATAAAATAATAAAAGTTGAATTACAGACTTAAAATTATTGTTGAAAGTTTAAGTAAGTATCACCATTAATTCTTTTCACAGCAAAGTTTCAAAATTTAACAATCTGTAACACGCTAGATCTTAATAATAAAAGCCATATTATGTACAAATATATCTATTAGTACCTTAAGAATAATCTAAGACTTTTTTAATATATAAAACATTCTAATTACTACTTTAATTGGCCATTGATATAGAATAAAAATGAATAAGTGTATCACCACAAAATATGGGGGGTGGACTTGCTAGCAAGTTGGCAACCTTGAACCTAAATTCATATCTAATTAAGCACACATTGAGGAAGTGATGAAACAATAAGGAATAAAGTGTGAAAATACATTTAACCTGTCAGCCTGGATATCCCCAGGATTGAGTAAAAAGTACATATAAGTTATGTTAAACACATGGACTATACATGGGAACAATAAATAAAAGTACACAAGCTGTATACATAAGTAAAAATTATGATAAAAACCAATATATGCCATAAAAACACCTTACATACATGCATATATCCACCTTTTATAAGTCTTATTTACTTAATATGGGGTATCAAAGTTAGAAATTTTTAATTCTTTAAAAGTTATTTCACAACACAAAAAGAAAGCCACAGATTTGACATTAATTTTCAGTAAAAAGCTATTTTGTGGGCACAATATGAAATATTTTAAAAAATAATCATGGTTGATTTGGTGGAGAAAAAATGTCAGCCAGGCTATCTCAGCAGCCCAGTAATTTATATAATAAATTACTGAAATCATGTAAGGGAATAAAATTATGTAGTTACAATAAATTATTTTATTAAATAATAAAATTAAAAATATTTAATGAATAAATAAAATAATTACTATATTTGATTTTATTATTAAATAAGTTTTATTACATAAACAAATATTATATTCTATAAAAACATGGCACATTTCTATGTATTTAATATTTCTAAAAAAATAATTAAATTAATTATGATATTATAAGCTTAATTATATTTACCTTATAATGGAATTACAAATAATTTTATATTACTTAGATATTAAATCCAACTCATCATATAATATTATCCATAAATATTGGGCACTTTTTTGACCCTTAACTGTGTCAGTAGAATTACTAAATAACTTAAAACACATATTAAATATATTAATATTAAAATCTCACTTTAAATAAGTTACAATTAAATTAATTACTGAAATTAGTCAAAAAAATTAATTAATTTCTCTTTATAAATTAATTGAAATTATTTATATACATTTGGACATGAAAATAATTTTATTTGTTTTAATTAAACCCTTTACATGTATTTGTAATTCCTATTTAGGATTTTCTTTTTCACAGTTCTCAGGTTTCATACTCACGTAGTTACTCATTATATTAATTATTTTTTTTGGAACTATATGGTGGGAAAAGTAGTTGCTTATTCATGGGTTTAATTCATTGTTTCAATTTTGTTATTTTGTGTGTTTTTAATTAAATTCTTTAAATAATTTGTTTCAAATTACCTTACTCTTTTTTAAGTAATATTGAAATGCCCCAGATGGTCCTCTTTCCTATTAAAGGGCTTTGGAATCCTCTCTGGTAAACATCACTTACATTATATACATTTTACAAACTTACAATACATTTTTTTTATTTTTATTAGCATTACAATTTGAATATCAATACTCAATAATTAAACTAAGGTTGCTTTAAGCTTACTAATAATAAAATTTGTTTACTGCACAGAGAATACATTGCTTACTTGACTCAAAATTTTATCACTCACATTAAATGTCAACTTTGTGTTATTTCTCATAAATTGTTGTTGTATTTTCTCTCAATTTATTTACTTAATTTTTTTTATTGTCTTCATTTCTTTTTTCTTTTATTACCCTTTCTCTTTCTTTATTTTCATCTCCTTCTTCTCCTTCTTCTAGACAACCCACCGACAAAAAAGGTATTTTGAAATGAAAGATTTCTAACTTTTATGCCCCTTAATATTAAGTTGGAATATGTTAGGGTACTATGAAGAGCCTTCAATATAAGGCTACATTATTTTTAAATATAATTTAAGCTGTTGTTTTCATTGTTTTATGTGAAAAACAAGAAATGCGCTTTAAATCACTTAAAAGTTGAATATATGCACTATAAATTTAATAATATTAGAAATTTGCCTTGAAATATTTCAGCCAGGCTATACCAGGAGCCCAGAAAATGTTATTTCAATTTACTGGAACCAAAAGAGGGTGTAAAAATATGGTTATTATGTATATAAATTAATATTATATTGCATAATGAAATGATATAAGGATTTTATTAAATATATATAAAATAAGTATTATATTAATTTCATTATTATATAAATTATATATAAATTTAAATTAAGCATAATAAATATTATATTCTATAAATTATGGCGCATTTTCATGTATTTAATAAATATAAATTAAAGATTAATTAATTATAAACATTTATTATAATTATGAGTATAAAATTAACTTATAATGTAATTAAATTAATTAATTAAATTTATATATTAAATAAAAACTTAAATATGTTATTAAAAAATATTATTGGGCGCTTTTTTGATTCCTAATTGTGTCATCAAAGTATTAAACAAGTTAAAGCACTTATTTAAATATATTATTAATGTTTTATTCTAAAAATTAGTAATTTTGTTATAATAAGTATTTGTTTTAAATTAAATTAATTATTACACTAATAAAAGTAATTAAAATAACTAATTATTCATGTTTTATACTAAATTAATTAATTAAATTTTTTTCATGTGATAAAATAAGTTATTTTTCATGTTTCAGTTAAATTGGTTATTATTTAAAAAATTATAAGACATGTTTCAAATTAATTAAATTATTTTTATGTGTCTCAAACTTATTTAATTTATGACTAAATTTATGGTAACTGTTTGGGTTTAAATTGGTGGATATTTGGGCTCTAACTCATGTGTTTTAGTTAATAGTGTTATATTTCTATTTACAATTACTCAAAATCAGCTATTTGTTATTATATTTTTATTATTGTTTGTATATACTTTATTATGATGCTTCAGAGGGGCCCTTTCCTATATAAAGGCCTCAAGTAACACCCTGTAGCCTCATCACTTATTACACTCAACTCTAACATATTTTTTAAATATATAAAATACGTTTTTATTATTTTTATTAGTTTTACAATTCTAATTGAAATATTAAATAATTATACTAAGGTTTCGGTAAGTCTATTAATAATAATAATTGGTTTCCACACATTGAAATATAACTTATTAAAATAAATATATTTAATATCAATTGGACCTCCTGTTGTGTCATTCTCCAGATATTGTTGTTGCATTCCTTTTAAATAACTCAATTATTTTATTACTATTATTAAATTCATTTCTTATTACTTTTTTAAACCCTTTTCTTTTTTTTCCCTTTTCTTCCTCCTCACTTTTTCCCTCTACTTCTCCTTCTTCTAGATGAACAGCATAAATAAGATCAATTTATCTTAATTAGGACTATTGATATGGCTACTCAAATGCACAAAAATAGCAGTTTTCAAATTTGGTGTTTTTTATGCTAGAAATGGCTTCTGTGTACTGGCCACATACCACCTGCATTCCTCTTGTGTGAATAGCTTCATTTTTAGCAAATTTAGTTTTTTCACACTATAATTACCACACACTCTACACCTACTGTGGGGAAAACACTAAAATAGGTTCCAGGAGTTATTTAGTGTCCTAATTCAATTATAGCTACATTTACCTTATTATATGCACTAATTTCATTAATAACCTAAATCTTGGTGCTTTAATTTACTACCAAACTTAAATTTGCCTAAATTAATTAAGGATTTACCAGTGCAAGTGCCTTCCAAGGACTGCATGTAGTTACCCCACTTCTCATGCACCTTTTTGGGTTTTTAAGTGGTTTCTTAGTCAATATTTGTTATTTATGAATGGGAATTTCACATAGTTTTTTGTCATAATTAGCCCTATCATTTCTACTTTTAATCCCCCTTAACATTGTTTAAAATTTAGTGCTACTATTTTTCTTTTTAGTATTCTATTTTAAGGTATTACATGCATATACTCTCTTTTTTTGCTTATTCTGTATTTTTGATGAATTATCCCTATTACTACAGGATTTTGGCGGGTGATATCATTCTAATTATGTTATTGGTCACTCTATATGTTTTTGGACAGGTGAATTAGCTGGAATGAGGCATCATTAGCCACGTATAGGGCTGGTAAATCAAGGGGTTCATTGAAGAATTATTGGGTATAAAAGAGGGGGTTTTTGGTCTTGTTTTCTACATTCTTTATCATTACAATAAAATATATAACCAATAAAATTACAATATGTATCAATAGTACTTACTAAGTCTAGGAGTAGGATCTGAATTATTACATCTTTTTTTCTACCAACTATAAGATTATAACCTATTTAAAATTAGTGAGATTAAAATTACTGGGACCCTCATATTGAGTTATATTTTAATACTTATTGGACTTGTACTACAGTATTCATATGGGACATTTAAATATTCATGAAAACTGAATATTCAAGCTATTTCAAGTCTGTGTACTTGATATAAGCCTGAAAAATTGGGGAACTTTACTCAAGAATTCTGTTGGTTATCTTCCAGTAAGTAACAATTCAAAAAGAGGCTATAAGTAAAGATAATTCCTATTGAAATATTTGGATAATTAAAACAGGTTGTGGTCACTTATATAGTGATTTCAGAAAAAGAAGCCCTGGTTTATAATATAATTGTGATATGAAATAAACAATTTTAGCATTAATTTATCATAAAAATTGTTCTTAGTGGGAGTCTGTCAATAGACCAATTAATTTTGGGATCTTTGCAGATAATAAACCAGATAATAAAAACTTATTAATTGTTTTATTTTAAACAGGACTCTTGATCCCTTTTTATTGGTCTGTAAAACTCTTTATATATTTAGAAAGAATATTAATGAAAAATTTTATTTAGTAAATATAAAAAACTTGGCTTCATATTTTAGACCAGTTATATCAAGTGACCACATAAAAGCATATTTGACTTTTGGCACTTATAAATTTACTTCATAGGTGGTATCAAATTTAGAGATTTGCAATTATTTAAAAGGTATTTCACAACACAAAAAGAAAGCCACCAACTTAACATTAAATCACAGTAAAAAGGGTGTTTTGGGGGAACAATATGGTATATTTTAATAAATAATCATGGTTGTTTTGGTAGGAAAAAGAGGTATTTTTAAATGGAAGGTTTTCAGCTTTGATACCCCCTAATAAATACAAGTAAGCAATTAAATTTTTTTCATTAGTATTAATTAATACTGATAAAACTCTTTTTTGAAGTTTAAATATCTCATATTTTAATTTTTTGATTTAAATTCAACATAAAAATGTGTGACAACAACAATGACATTAGGGGGCATCAAAGTTGACTGATCTGAAATTAAATTAATTGTGGATTAAAATACTTATACCCCAATTATCTTACACAATTATTTTTTCTAATTTTTGGGTTATAGAAATTTTATGTGTCAAAGTTGACCTCTTATCTCACATTTTTCTACTCAATTTTTCATAACCACATATCAGACAACTTTCTGTTATAACCACATCTTTGACTACTCTCTGGATATACCCTCTACCTTGCTGCGCAGTCCCATTATCATCACATCCTGTTTATTCTCTCCATTTAAAGCACCTTGCTAACTTATCTGCTTGTTTTTGCTCCTTTTCACCTACAATTATCTTAACATGACCCATTATCATAGATCTTCTCAAAGGCAGCCTTACCTCAGTTGTTCTTCAAATTGCACTACTCACGCTTTCCTCCACTCAGCTGAGAAACAAAAGACTTTTCAATTAAAAAAAGATTATCATCTCACTCTTATAAACTGGCTGAGAACCAAATCTAACTATGATTCTTGTTTTGGTACTGAAAATGAAACTAAATTAGGACAGCCTCCCACATCAAAAGTTAATGGTTATCTACTAATGGCCGATGAATTGCAGAAGAAGACCAAGGGAAGGATAGATCTTTTACCTAAACATATTTCTGAATGTTTCAAGCATTACCAAGCCAAATACAAGAAGGCAAAGACTCTTTCATCTTCCACTCGTTTTGGTATTACTGACATTGATATCAGTAAGGGCATAAAATCAATAGATGATAAACTTGAATCTTTATGTCCTTACTTCAAAAAGATGGATGCTATTTTTGGAGAGAGAGCTGATTTTAATCATGCAGCCATTTTTCATGGTGAAGATTCTATCTCCAAACATGATGTCAAAAGAAATATTTTTACTTCTTCTTCTACTCAAGTCTCCCCTAATTTAACTTCCACAAATAATAATATCTTTTCAATAGATCTTTATGGAAATATAAACCAATCTGATCTAACTCAAGTATGTTTTTTCTTTTATCTTACCGATTCTTTCCTTTATTTACATTTTCTTATTTATAAAACAGCTGAAGAACAAATTCAGGAGCCACAATCAACTGAGTCAGAAGCTTGAGACAATGATGAGGAAAATGTGACCTTGAACAAAAAGTGAAGTGCTTCAAGTAGTCTAAATTTCCACTCTCAAAGAAGAAGAAAAAGTGATACTTCATCTCAAACACCTTTTTTTCAATTGAAGAATTCTTAGAGAAATTTGATTCTGGGAAGTAATACCATACCTGCTAATACTTTACTCTGCTTTTCTTCTACTTTTTGTTAATATTTCTTATCACTCTATAACAAGTGGAAGTTGCTAAAGAGAATTTAAAGTTTACAAAGAAAAAATACAAGCTCCCTTTAAGGAGAGATGATAGGGAAAAAGACTTGGAGAAGAGGAAGTACCAGCTCTCTTTATGGAAGGATGATAGGGCAAAAGACTTGGAGTTGAAAAAATTTGAGCTAACTCTTAGTATTGAAAAATCAAAGAAAGAGGAGAAAAAACTTGAGCATCAAAACTTAATGGAACAGATGAAATTTAAGTATGATCTCAAAGAAAATTCCAAGAAGAAAAAATTTCTAATTGAATGGGTTAAATCCAATAAATCTTATGTGTAAATTGAATATCTAATAAATTTTTTAAATGACTAGTTTGTTTTACATCTTTCATACTTCAACTATTCATAATTATTTGTACATAAAATTTTATAATAATTTCCTGTATTTCATTACTCTATCCATAATTAGTTGAATTTTTGTATTGTAATTTAAAAAAAATTTTTTTAAACAAATTTTTCAAGTCTCATTTGAAAATTTGCCACTCCCCCCCTGAATTTTTTTGAAGTAAGGGGTGGGTATCACCAAAATTCTTTCAAGTCAAGAATCTTGAAAGTCTTATGAAAATTTGGCATTAATACCCCCTGAATGTAATGGGTATCACCAAAATTCTTTCAAGTCAAGAATTTTGCAAGTCTTATAAGAAATTTTGGTAATAATCCACCCTGCATTTTATTGAAGAAAAGAAAAGTATCACCAATATTTCAAGTTAAAAACTATGCAAGTCACATTTGAAAATTTGGCAACACCCCCCCCCCCCCCTGCATTTTATTGAAGTAAGGGGTGGGTACAACCAAAATTTTTACTAGTCGAAAATTTCACATGTCAGATTTGAAAATTTGTCTATACCCCCCCCCCTGCATTTTATTGGAGTAAGGGGTCAGAATCAACAAAATTTAATTTAATTACATATATCAATAGATAAACAAATAATATATATCAATATCCCTAGTTTTAAAGTAATGAAAATCCCTCTAGCCAAAATGTAAATAGAATATAGAAACAAATGTTTGGGACTTTCCAAAAGTGTAGGCCAAGGAACCTCATGAAACAAATAATTGTTGTTGTGATTCCCATTTATACAACAGAGGGTTTTTGGCCCATTATTTATTTTAGGAATTTGAAATATAAGAGTTATTTATAAAAAATTTATGAAAAAAAAATATTTGATGACTCTACTCATCCCCATACCTTTTTGATCTACATAGATTTTTTTTATATCTGTTAAATTTGCCTTCTCCTTTTGTCTTGTTTATTTGATGGATTAAGTTTTGACTGATTTAAAGTGAACATCCAAAATGTGTGAACTCTTGATAAGATTCCAAGCCAGGTGGAGCTTTGGTTGTTTGGTGATGATCCTGAAAAGAGTTCTGAATTGTTTCAATCACACCATTTACCAAAAAAAATAAATCATGCACTGATGGTCTAGAAAATATAAGCCATGTCCTTTGATTTTAGCTGGAGATGTTATTGGTTGGCCAGTTATTGGTTTGATAAATAAGAAAATTACAAATATAATATAATTAGCCTCATTCCTTACAATATGAATCTTATTGTAGAATCCTGAATGAGTAATACTAACATTTGAAAATTTAAGATATTTGTTTCTAATTTCTTCAAATTCTGGGTTACACCAATTCAGTATTCTAAGTTTGGTAGCAAGTTGAAGATTCTTTTCAAAATTTTTAATACATATTTTTTTGAAGCAAAAAGCATGAATAGTATTAAATAATGGTAAGGTGTCCCATAAGCAAAAATCATCATCTTTTTCAGCTTTGGATAATTTTTTAAGTAAAGAATATATGACTATAGGAAAAAAATGAGTGACATGATTTTGAGAATGAAACATATATTATCAGACATACCAATACAAGAGCCTTTAACAAATCCTGGTATAAACATGAAACAAATTAAGTGAAATTTTGAAAAATTACTCAACTTTAAAGGTCAATATCTCAGCAACCACTGAACCAAATTCAAATCCATTTATGGGAAATTAATTATAGGCTTCAGAAGAATCTTCAGCTAAAAGAACATAAGATTTGAATAAACCTAACCCTAATTTTGACTCTGTTTTACAAAACTGCACAACAATTTGAAAATTAATGATGGAAATTTCAACAAGATAGAGATATAAGCCTAGATAATCATCAGATAATAGTTTCAGAAGCCTTAATCTCTAATTATGCAATGAATAAACATAAAATAAATTAAGTAAAATTAGGAAAAAAAGGCTCAATTTTTAAAGTCAAAAGCTCAGAAACCATTGAACCAAATTCAAAACTGTTTGTGAGAAATGAAAGATAGAATTACACAGAATCTTCAGTTAAAGGACATGTGATTTAAATACACCTAACCCTAATTTATAACATTAAAATATGAAATGAAAAAAATTAAATTTAGAAACAAAGGTTCAAATTTAAATGTGAATATCTCAGCAACCACTGAACCAAATTCAAATCTGATTGTGTGAAATGAAAGATAGTCTTCATTAAAATATTCAGTAGAAAGGAAATTAGATTAAAATAAACCTAACCCTAATCCCGATTCTGATTTTATAAATTTTACAAAAAATTGAAAAGTGGTAATGGAGATAAGAACATAAAGAGTTTAATAAGTCCACTGTCATCCAGATGAGAGTCATACATATATATAAGTATGAAATTTTCATAAAAGGAAAGATATATCATTTAGTTATAAAAAAGGAGATGAAACTTACCTTGATTGAAAAAAAGAAAAAATAGAACAAGAAAGAATGATGTTGGAATTGGGGGGAAATTGAATATTGAAGAAGCAAAATGCATAAATAATGTGCAATTTATGTGCTTTAATAGCATGGAACCAAAAAAAAGTGAAATAGGGGAAAGGGGGGATAATGGTCATGCCAAGGATGAATGATGAGTAAAGTGATGAAGCTAAAAAAGAAAAAAAATAGAGAGAGAAAAACAAGGTTAATTTTACCATAAAAATCAAAAATAACCACTTACAAAAAAATTTAGATACAAAAAAGAAAAAAAAAGAAAAAAAAACCAAGAAAAAATATATGAATAGCAATTAAAAATCAAAATAATGAATAAAATGACTTACCTGGAGAGATGAGATGAGAAAATAAATAAAAATAAATTGTTTGAGTGATTTTTGAGGAGAGGAGGAAAGGATATGAGGGATGAATGAAAAAAAGAAACGGTGAAAAATTATGTGATTGCAGAAAATATGCAATTTCATGTTGAGCTGATGAATTAAAACAAATGAGAAATCCAAAAAAGAAAAATTCAGTTTAAGTTCAAAATAAAAATGAATATGCAAAAAACAAAAAAACAAAACCAAGTGATAAAATTACACAAGCTTAAAATCTGGAGAGTATGAAAAAAAATTAAAAGGTCTGTGTTTAAAAATTTTGGAGGGTTATTGTCATAATGACCGAGTGTATGCTGGTGGAAAGAATGTTTTGTGATTCAAGTGAGGGGAGAGCTGGTTTAGTTTTGAGATCCTCTTCTCCATAAAGATCATTGAAAAGACATATAAGCTAAAGTGTCTTCCAAACCCAAGTAAGAAACAGATTCAGCAGCTAAAGTTAAAGTTATAGCATTCATAGCTGAGTGAATTTAACTCCTAGTAGAGAGATAGTTTATTACTGTTGGTAGAAGGATTAGATGATAAGTTGGAAGTGGGAATTAGCCACCAAATGAGCAGGTAAGGTGTGTAAATAGAAAAAAATTTCATGTGTTTGCCACCAAAATTAAGGAGCATAGAGTGAAGAGACACATAAAGATGAGAAAAAATGTTAAGTGTTTTCCACCAAAATTAAGTAGCATAGAGTGAGGATAAACTAAATATGGCATCAGCAATTATTAGCTATGTGACTTTCTTAAAACTCTATCATGTGTATGATGAGTTTGGGATCAGGAATTAGGAATGGAAATTGGGTCATAAGAGGTGGGATAATGCACTATCCTGGATTCCTTATCAAGTAGCTCTGGGGCTAGTGGATAAGCTCCTTCCACAATTAATAATGTCTGATCCCAGGAAAAAAAACCTGATTCCTAACTGTGGATCCCTCAACTTTTATACCCCCTATTGTGAGTAATAATGCAAGAGCTTATAACTTAAGACCTAGAGCTGAAAGACCTATTACCAGATGTTCAAATGGAGGTCCAGGATTCTACCACCAACAGCAACACTCCAAAGATGTCTCTGGAGGAAAGGGAAAGACTTTTAAAGAAAGTATCAATAAAGAAAACAAAAAATTCTTTGCAAGAAAAAATTCACTCCCTATCCACTCTTCTAAACACCCTTTGAATAAGAGTAAACAATATAGTAAATCAGATGAACAATCTGGAGAAAAGAGCCACACAGGGTTTTATAGAAGTCAATCAAGCTCTAGTGGGACTAAATTCTTAACCAAAAACTGTTGTACCAAAAAATTCCACAGTGGAAACAGAAACACCTCTAGCCCAAGAAGAGAATCAAAAGATCACAGTCAGAAAATGGAAGTGGGACTGGTATGCCCAAAATTACAACAACCCTCAACAGCAGGGATCTAGAAGTCACCCTTGCAGGGGAAGGCAAAGAGAGGCAGGGTAAATGGAATAAGACCTTGGTAAGTCATCCATCTTCTCATGATCAATTATATGACACTAAAAATGAATTACTCATAGGAAATGAGATTGATAGAGAGTTATTGGATTTAATTGATAAAGATTTAAAAAATTATTCATTTGGAAATAACATGTTAAATTTGTCTTTACAAGATGACAGTTTACATAGTTTTATTGATCACCAGTACAATACTAGTCATATTAAAATGGAACCAAATTGAGTAAATCTTGAGCCTGATGATGAGTCTTCTGAGTTGGACATGGAAAAAATTGAATATTTTTTGAAGGAAAATCCAATGGAATCAAAAATCATTTGCAAATTGTTATTAAGGATTAAAAAATTGGAAAAATTCCCTAAAGAGTCAAATAATAATACAGAAAGTGTATTATTAAACCTTACACAATCATTGAGTACCACAGCCAATAGATTAAAAATCATTTAAAATTCAAATAATGAATTAATCAATAAAAATGAAAGATTAACAACTGAGATTAAGAATTCACAAGATAAATTAGAACATTCTAAGAATATTATGGCTACCATAGAGGGACTTGTAAAATTTTCTTTTTCAAATGTGAGTAATACTTTAACCCATGTGCCTGTAATAAAGGATAGGTTAAAAAGAGTGGAAATTGAACTAGCCAACATTTTGAAAAATACTGATAAAGTAAAGGAAACCACATCCTATGTGGAAAGAATACCAGTATATATGAAACATTCAGATGATAAGCCAATGATTGAACATGAAAATAGTGTTATGGGCTCTGAAAATATAAAATAAGTAAAGGATAAAATAAATGATTTTCTTTCCAAAGTAAGTGAATTACTTAATATTCCTTAGGTTAGGGAAGAAAAAACTAACCAAAAGAGCTGGCTTAAGTTTGATCAGTACCCTTCTTTTGACAGGGATTCAAGTTCTGATTGGCAACAATTCATTCAGAGAATTGATAGCTTGGAATTTTCATACAAATCACCTGATGAAGAAATTACATCAAAATTGATATCTTTAATTACAGATGTGGCCTTATTATGGTTTAAATCTGTATTGAGTGAGGGAATTAACTACTCCTGGAATGAATGGAAGGCACTAATTGAAAGGCAATTAGGTGGCCCAAAATTTTGAATCACTCAACAAAGATTGTATGAGAAAGCCAGATATAATCAAAATTCTGGGGATAAAACTATCATATTTTTAATTAATTTAATACAAATCATGAAAGCCATGGATCAAAAAATGGATTATGATGAGTGGAAAGAAAAAATAATATATAAATTGCCTATATCAGTCAGAGACATTATTTTAGCTAGAACTGAAACCATCAGAGATACTTCTAAGTTTATTAATATATGCAATGAAATATTATTGAACCACAAACATGAAAACAGGTATAATAGTTACAAGCAAAATGTTGAAGTAGTAAAACTTACTACAAATAAGTTACCAGTAGAGAAGAAAAAACCTTCAGCTCCCCTTGTCCCTAAAAGACAAGAAAGTAACACTTTCTAAAAATGTAATGAACCTTGGGCTAAGGGTTATACTTGTAAGAAAAGAGTAAATGTTATTGAAAACTCACAAGATTATGAGCCAAGTAATCATGAAGATGAAAAGGAGGAATCTAGTAAAGATTGTAAAAGTAAAATTTCTTACAGTGATGATGAAAATGAGATATATGTATTAGAACAGGATATTATGATCCTGAATGATGCAATACCTCATACAGATACATCTTTCACTTCCATTGAGGAAGCTGAAGTAAATAAAGGTGAAACTCATGATACCAACAAAATCACACCTATTAGAGCACCTGTTATTATATGTGGAAAAGAAATGAATTCCATTCTTGAAACTGGGGCTGCAGGTAGTGTAGTTTCTATTAATACATTAATGAAACTTGATAGTAAGTATAAAAAAACTGGAACCTGTACAGACAAAGAACTAGAGGGTTTTTGGTTCAGTATTACATCCAATTGGAGAAAACAAAACTGCAGTATTCTTTAAATACGATAATACATATGTAAGAGCATTATGTGAATTTGTAGTAATGGATAACAATAATTGTAGTGATTGGTTTATTATTGGTAATGTCTTATTTACTGAATTTGGAATCAAACTAGATCCTGAAAATAGTTGCTTCACTATAGGCATGAATGGGAAAAGAAAATTCAAGATTTTCTTTGAAAATTCAGTTTATTCCATTTCTCCTAAAGAAGTACAACTCCAAGGTGGAAGAACCACCTCTGAAGGGGTAGAATTGGAAAATGAAATCCAAAAAGCCTCTTTCAGTCTTCAACTCTCAAAAATTAAAGAAAACAATATTTTGAGAATAATAAAATCTTATCCTATGGCTTTTGCTCATGATAAAAATGAAAAAGGATTGGTCAAAGAACATGAGATGAAAATCTCTTTAAGTTGTGATTTGGATAATATTCCTGGCAGCTTGAAAAATAAAACTTACCCAGCTTCTCCTGCAAAAAGGAAAGACATTGAAGACAAATTTAAAATGCTGTTAGAAATGTTTATTGTTAAAAAAGTAGACACAACACTTAAATATTGTGTTATTTCACCAGTTTTAATCTCTTATGAAAAATATAAGGCTATATTATGTGGTGATTACAGATCTCTGAATAAACTCACTGTAGATGATATTTACCCTCTACTAAGGATAGCTTCTATCCATGCTACCTTGAAAGGTGCAAATATATTTCATGTCTGGATGGAAACAAAGGTTACCACCAGATTCTTGTGAAAAATAATTCTCAGAATTTCTGACTCATAACCACACACATGGGGATATATAAATATGTGAGAATGCCTTTTGGCCCAAAGAACGCCCCTTCAGTCTTCAAAAAGTTGATGGATAGTTTTTATCATCACGAAATTGTTGGAGGATGGCTTTTAGTTTATATTGATGACATCATAATGTTTTTAAATACATATGATGAACATCTAAATCACCTGAAAAGAGTATTTCAAAAAATGGATTATATTAATATGACAATTGCATTAAAGAAATGTAAGTTTGGGTCCCAATCCTTAAACGTCCTTGGAGATGTTTTATCTGGATAAAAAATTTGTGTTGACCAGAATAAAGTGGCAGAAATAAAAAACATTAATATACCTTAAAATGTGAAAGATGTTCAAAGTTTTTCTAGGTATGTGTGGATATTATAAGCAGTATATAGAAAACTACCAATCCATTGAAGATCCTTTAACAACCTTAATCAGTAAAAATGAGGCTTTAATTGGGAATAATGAAAGACAACATGCCTTTGATAAATTAAAAGAATTTTTAAAGTTAGCTCCAATAATGGGACTGCCAGATTTTAACCTCCCTTTTATCTTGTATACTGATGCAAGCTTTACAGGGTTAGGTGCTTCTTTACAGCAAAAACAGTTAAAAATGACAAATTATCTGAAGTAGATATCTGTTAAATATCCAGAACCTTAAGAAAGAAAGAATTAAGGTATGATTCCACCCAACAGGAATGTTTAGTCATTTTGTGGGCCCTGGAGAAACTTCATTAATATCTGGATGACCAGAAGTTTGAATTAATAACAAACTTCAGTGCAGTTAAATCATTACTAAACATAAAAACATCAAATAGGCACCTTTTTAGATTGAAACTAGCTGTACAAGAGTACAGAGGTAGAATTAAAATCACTCATAGTTCAGGAATATTTCATTCTAATGTGGATTTAATATTGAGAAGTCCTTTGCCAAATGATACTTACAACCCAGCTTATGTGCCTGAAAATGAGGTTATAAATATATTTGGGATTTATATAGTGAATTTAGAGGAAAATTTTATTCAAACTATATTATAAAATTATTCATCTGATAAAGATTTGTCTAAATTATCTACCATTTTAAATGATCAAACAAATGCCTCTATGAGTGCATTAATTAAAACCTTACCTCCAAAGTATAAAAATGCATTGGAAAAAGGTAAACTGTCAATTGAAGATGGATACATATATTACAGAAAAAAGCTAAGTAATGTAATAGTTACACCACCTATAAAATAGTTAATGTTAAGTAATTGTAAAGATAACATCTTAGGTAGTCATTTTAATTATAAAAAAAATTAACAAGAGTTAAAAATACAGCCTGGTGGATAAACATAAAAAAAGATGTACAAAGATACATTTACACATGTGACTCTTGTCAGAAATCTAAAAGATTGACTTGGAATAGAGCTGGATTATTACAACAAATAAAGCATCCAAAATCCCCATGGAAAATTATAAAAATGAATTTTGTCACTGGCTTGCCATTAGCAGGAAAAGAAATTTTCAATTCTTTCTGGGTAATTGTGGATAGACTAACAAAAATGTGTAAATTTATCCTTACACATAAGGAGGTATCTTCAAAAAACTTGGTATTACTATGGTTGACCCAAATGATGAATATTGATGTGTTCCCCAAAGCAATAATATTTGACAGATTTCCTAAATTTACTTCAGAGTCTGGACATCTTTGATGGAAGTATCACATTGTCAATTGAAATTTTCTACAGCACACCATACAAAAACTAATGGGCTGGCTGATAGAATGATACAAACTCTGGAAGATATGATAAGAAGATATTTTACCTTTGGATTTGAATACAAAGACAATGAGAAATTCACACATGACTGTGTAACATTCATTCCTGGCCTTGAATTTGCTTGTAATAGCACAACTCATTCTGTAACAGAAAAAAAATCATTTGAGCTCTGGATAAGATATTTATCAAGTACTCCAGTAAATCATTTAAATAAATTACCAAGGTTAGATATATACCCTGGTACTAAATCCTTTATTCATATGCAACAAATGTGTAGAAAGTATGCAGATGAATGCATTAAAAGAGCATTTGAATCTGAAAATAAAAGGTGGGATAAATCTCATAAAGAATTTGAATTCAAAAAAGGAGATAAAGTCCTAATTTCAACACTACATTTTAACCTACAAGGCAATGTTAAATTGAAGGATCCCTTGAAGGACCTTTTTTAGTCATCAAAATTGTTGGTAATAATGCTGTGAAATTCATATAAGGGGGTATCAAAGTTATAAATTGTAATGATTTCAAAGTTGTTTAGCAACACAAAAATGAAGCTACACACCATACAATATTTGTGAGGGACTTGCTAGCAAGTCCTCAACTTGAAGTCAGATGGAACTCATACTGAAATCAGGCTGAAATCAGACTGTGCTTTAATTTGAACTCATCTTGAAATATTGACCAAGGATGGATGAGTCTTTATTAAAAGCATTATGAAAGTGTATTCCAAGCTCATTTAAGTCAGAATAAGGAAATACTAACAATATTCTCAATCAACAATACCTTTTTGATGAAATATATTTAGATCATCTTTTTGAATTAAACTTGAAGAATAAGAAGAAATAAATATACTTTATATCTTTCATGTGAATTATTTTTTAAATTTGTAATAAATTTATTTAATATTACTGAGAAAATTAAAAAAAACCAAAGAATTCTGGATTAATCATCCATTTTTTCAGAATGCAAATCTTTAATCTTATTGATGATACTATACAAAATGAAGTTTTCTTAGATGTATTACAGGAATTTTTAGCCAGTGCATGAATTTATTTTCTATTTAAATGAATTATATTTCTAAAAGAAATAGAAATACTTCCTCTCAAATATTATAATTTAGCATAATGTATTAAATACACAAAACCATAAAAATAAAACATAGCAATGTTTTTTTTTAAAAAAATTGACTCAAGTAGGAATTTTCATTTCTCCTTTTCCAAAATAATTAAAAGTTAACAGAATGTGATTATGTATCTTAAAAAAAGGTTAATTATTCTAGTATCAGGGTCTTATCTTACTTATAAATGTTATAAGTGCATAAAAAGAATAAAAGCAGTGACAAAATTAATATCTATATTTTTAAGATTAAAGTAAGTACTTAAATACATAATCATTGTATCAGATATATTTTGGAAGTAAAATACTTACTTGAAATTCTGAAGCACTATTCATTCAATCAGCCAGTATTCAGTAAGCCTATTTTAATTTGGTTCAGGGATTCAAAAGAGTCATAAAAATACAATTCTACTCAGGGAATTTATGTTTTGAAAGAATAATGATTGAAGAAAATCTGAAATTTAAAAGTTAATAATAATATAAATGACAAAATATCCTTTAAAAATTTAAACTGAAAGCTTTATTTTGCATAAATTAAATCATTAAGTATAACAAAAGTGTTTACCTGAGGGTACCCAACAGATTATACAAATTGTTATTCTTATTTTTATCTTTTAAAGTTTAATATTTGTTATTTTTGAGGGAATTTAATGACAGATTAAAGTGGACTTTTTTCTATCATCCTATTTATATGTTCAGAGAGATTATTATGTGAGGGATTTTATTTTGAATTAAGATAAAATGGATATATAATTATATCCATTAAACAAGTAAATATTGTAATTATTGATTTTTAATTAATCTGAAATTACAAAAATATCATATTTAGAAAGAAAAAATATTTCAATTTCATAGTGTTGAGTAGTAAATTAAATAAAATAGTGCAGGTGCAGAATCTGTTTTTCCAGAACAAGTGTGGTGACCAATTGGATTGGCAACTCACAGTGCACACATCATTTTTTAGTGAAAAAACACAAATTAATGATTTATCAATTCCATATTATCATTATAATTCTCATTTTAATTGTAAATATATATATATATACATATAATGTTTCATTAAATTATTAAACCTACAATAGAAAATTAATTTTTTATTTTGTGAAAAAATATGGCTAAGTAGATCTTTTTGGTTCCCTTATAAAAAAATCTATGCTTTAATGAATTTATTCTCTTGACATTTCAATTGAAAAGACTACATTTTAACTTTACAGAAAATATTAAAAAGAAATATTAAGTTTGTAAGTTTGAATTCTATTAAAATTTGAATCAATGATTTTTTTTATTTTTAAATTATCCAAAATAGGCACTTGAGGCTTTGTATAAACTTAGATAAGAAAAGCTTCAAAAAAAGAATGTGATACTTGGAAGGTGCTGGATATTTTTTATTAAAAATAAAAAATTCTACTTTTATAGTATTTTAAGCATAAAAAGAAAATTACATTTCTTTTTTTGTATGTATTAGGTTGAAAAAAATAATTTTAGAACAGTTGGTTTTACACCATATCTAAAAAAATGAACATAAAAATATGATAAAATAAAATTGAAGATTTTTGTATTTAAAATTAATTTAAAAAAAATCCTCAAAATACATTTGTTTTCAAAAAAATTTATTATTTGTCATAAATCTGTTCAATAAAAGAATATAACTGTTCATACATTAAAAAAATCTAATATTAAAATTCAAAAAAATTTAAAATAAATTCTCATGGATTAAGTCATCTTGAGCTACATTCACAACAGGATGTCATTAGAAGTTCAATCCAAGTTCCATAAAATATAAGATATATAATTTTCAAAAAATGTTTATATTCATTGGTTTGAAATATCTAAATCAATGAAAGGACTCAAGAAACATTCTTCTGTTACATAATATACTAGAGTACATATATTGTAACAGATATCTTGTTTAATCTTCCTAAAATTCTATTTATTACAAGTAGCTATTAAGGTATGTATAGCTATTATAGAACAATAAATTAAGATAAAATTTTAAGTATAATAATGTATTTTATGTTAAACCTTTGTTTGAATTCTATAATTCTGGTAGTAGCTATTTTGAATCCCACCAAAAGGATTTAACATTAAACTAAAATCTAATTAAAATTACCTAATAAATAACATGAAAATAATAGCTTAAAATATTAATATATTTTTGGTTCTTGTTACAACTTGTTTCCAAAATTTACTTATTTTTTTTCTTTATCTCATTTATAATTATTAGAAGAATTTTGTAAAATTATTTGTATAAATATTTACTAATTTTTTATGGTTACTCTTTATTTTTTAATTATTTTTCTGCTATAAATATCAGTATGTATTAAAAAAAGTCAATGATGATGTATGTTTTATGTATTAAGGTGTACACATAGACATACACAAGAGTTTCCAATAATTTTTTAATACGGAGGAAATGTTTTGTAAACAGAGTGTGTGAATGCTATCTTTTGGCCAAAATATAGGGTTCACCTTCAGCTTTTTACTGCCTCAAATTATCCCCTCTCCACTTCTCTGAAATTTTTTTGTTTTGTTTCCACATGCTTTGCTACTATTTTCTCACATCCCATTTTGCTCACAATCCCTCTAATTTTTCTGCACTTGCAAATTCTCACAGCCTAGTTTTCAAATCTCTTCACCCTTTGTCACTTGTTTATTCTACCTCCATACATCTCTCTTGTCAATTTTCAGCCCATCCAACTCATCTCGCTACCCTTATTACTAAAGCTAACCCCTTTTTCATCTCTTCTTGTCTCACCTCATTGTTCTTTATTGAGACATTTACCCATATCACCCACCCCACTTACTACCCTCTCTAACCCACTCGGCCCCTTTTATTGCCTGATTCCACTCCTGATTCTCTGAATACCACCCCTTTTGATCTTCACCAAAATATATTCTTATCACTTTTGACACCACCCTTTATAACTTCTATCTCATCCTATTCACTTTCTATTGAGAAAAATGGGTGAGAAGGGGAGAAAAAATAGTTGTTTTGATTTAGAGAGGATAAAAAGGGGTGTAGAGGAAAAAGTACAAGTGATGGAGAGGGGATACTACATTGGATAAGATAATAAAGGGTAAGGGAGCAAGGAGATGTAAAGATCTATGAGAGAGTAGAGAATGGCAAGTAAGGTGAGTTGTTAAACTAAATAAAAAATGTATGTATATATATATACATATATATAATATTAAATGACAAGTAACAGTTAACAGCCTGAAACAAAAAAAACACTAAAATAGTGCACTATTCATTGGCCATTTGTTTTATTATCATTAAAGTTTCTCCCTTGAAATTTTGATATGTTGAAGATATAATTGAGGTTTTTTTAAATAATATTTCTAAAAACTTTTTTATTTAATTGTAAAAAGAATTTATCTATATTAATTACATAAAGAATACCTGCATCCAAATTTATGTGGAATTCATTTAGAATAGTAATGTGCCTTACACAAATATCTTATGGCTTGATGATATTTAATTATATGCAGTCATAAAATTTGAATAAATATTTATTTTTTTGAAAATTTTACTGATAAAATGCAATTAACCATATCTTTTCATTAAGTATTTTTCCTTAATTTTTTTTATGATATTAGGTGATTGCCCTATATATTGATAGGTAAAAAAATGTGCATATTTATTTAAAACAGATTTTATTTCATCTCATGTGAGATTTTTACTGTTTATCAATAAATAAATAAAAAATGATTTTATAAATTCTTAACCATTTTCCAGCCATTGTTAGGCTGTGGGATATCCTTATTTCAATATTTCTTGAAAACTTCCTGTAAGTCAGATATCAAAATTTTTTGTAGTAATGTTCAGCTTCTTCTCCAATAAATATTCAATTCTTTTTCATTGTATTCTCAAAGTAGGTTCAACCTTTGTTTTTTATTGTTTCTTCACTACCTCAATTTGTGATCAATTACATATGAATTAGGGTTGAAGGTTGTGGACTTGCTAGCAAGTCCGCCTCCCATATTGTGTGGTGACAGAGTCCACATTACTTTTCAGTAAAAAGATGTTTTTGGGGCACAATATGGTATATATTAAAAACTTATAATGGTTAGTTTGGTGGAAAAAAGAGGTAAATTAATATGGAAGAATTCTAACTTTTATACCCCCTATTATATGCCCCGTATGATAGGAAACATCCAGTTTTCCCTATCTATTTATTGAAACCATAATATGCAAATGATCCTGAGGTATTTCCAAAAAGAAGAGGAAGGCCTAAAAAGTTGCCTGAAGAAATTATGTAAAAATCAGAGATTGAAATAATACTCAATAAAAGAATCCTTACCAAAGAGAAAGTAACCAAGTATTTATTAAGATATAAGGGAAAATTAAATGAATTTGATGAATGGATACCTGAAAAAGAAATTTCAAATCTATCCTCCCTTATTAAAAAATTTAAACAGAAATAAAATTTGGTAAAAATAGATTAGGGGTTAACATCTAGTACTCATAAAATTTTATTATGTTTTATTTTTTTAAAGAATTAATCTTTAATGCTACAGAATTTTCTTAATACCTGAAGAATAAAATAAAAAAATGTAAAACTTATCATTTGTTTATTGTGTTATCAGGTGGGCAAGTGTCAGCCTGGATATCCCCAGCACCGAGTAAAAAGAACTTATAAATTATGTTAAACACATTTACTATACAAGGGAACAATAAGTAAAAGTACACAACTTGTATACATAAGAAAAAATTATGATAAAATACAATATATACCATTATAACACCTTATATACACGCATATATCCACCTTTTATAAGTCTTATGTACTTAATATTAAGTTATAAAAATTTTTATAATAATCTTAAGAGCCTTAAATATAAAGCTAAATAATATTTAAGTAGACTTAATGCTGTTTTTTTTATTGTTTTATGCGAAAAACAAGAAATGTGGTATAAATCACATAAAAGCTGAATATATGCACTATGAATTTAATAATATTAAAAATGCACCTTGACAGACCAATTTTTCTTAATTAAGAATATTTATTTGGCTACTCAAATGAATAAAAATAACACTTTTCAAATTTTGTGTTTTTTATGCCAGAAATGGCTTTTGTGTACTGGCCACATAATGCCTGCATTTTTCCTGTGTGAATAGCTTCATTTTTAGAAAAGTTAGCTTTTTCACACTATAATTACCCCACATTCTATGACCACTGTGGGGAAACATGCTAAAATTGGCAACAGGTCCTTATTTAGTGTCCTAATTTAATTATAGGTGCATTGACATTATTATATGCACTAATTTAATTAATAACCTCAATCTTTGTGCCTTCAATTCACTACCATGCTTAAATTTGCCTAAATTAGTCAAGGATTTACTTGTGCAAGAACCTTACAAGGACTGCATGTAGTTACCCCAGATCTCACGCCTTTTTTTGGGTTTTTCAGTGGTTTCTCAGTCAATATTGGTTCTTTTTGAATGGGGATTTAAAGTCATTTATTGTCATAGTTAGACCTATCATTTCTATTTTTAATACCCCATAATATTGTTGAATATTTAGTGTTATTATTTCTCTTTTTAGTTTTTTATTTTAAGGTATTACACCATGCCATATGGGGTGTGGACTTGCTAGCAAGTCCACAACCTTGAACCCTAATTTATATCTAATTGAGCACACATTGAGGCAGTGATGAAACAATAATGAAGAAATAGTGAATTTAGTTTGGATATACCTTGAAACTAGTTTGAATCTTCATTGAACCACTGTTGATTAATAGTTCAAAAAACATTTATACTTGAATTAGAGGATTTTTTAAAGGGATAAAAAAATAAATGAGCCCCACTATCAATCTAGCCTTGTGGTTTAATAAGATTTTAAAAATTGTAAATTTTTATATTTTTTGAATCTAATGAATCTCTCAGATACTTTGAATTATAAGAGATTTCACAAAACTTTATAGGGTATTCAACCTATGAATATATACATAAAACATCCAATATTCTAAGAAATTATTCATTAAGAAATATTTATTGAATTTTTTTATTTCATTAAATTTTTTTCGGGAAAAAATTGAGAAATAAACGCCTTTTCTCATTATATCATTCAAAATTATTATTTTTTTATCCATTTTTAAAGCATTTGTGGAAGTTGAAACACTCTTTAAAATAATTTAACATTAAATTTATTCAATTGAATAATTTGTAAGATTGATTTACATCCCATATTTATATAAGTTAAAACAGGAAATGGGCCCAATTCTATTAAAAATATAACTTATCATGATCTTCATTATATCAAAAGAATAAAAAGTCCAGTTTTTATGAGAATAAAATCTATGGTTAATAAATATTGAAGAATATTTTTGAGTTTTTTTTGTGATGTTTCATGCCATTATGATTTCAAAGTCTCAAAATATATTATATAATTTTTGTTCTTACATTGTTTCAAAATGTTCCTTACAAGTACTTTCCTCTCTCAAACTTCAAATCTCATTCTTCTCTTATCTAAAATTCTCTCTCTTGTACATTTTATTTAAGTCTACCAAGAAATGTCCCATCCTAAGCCCTTAACCCCCCTTTTCCACCTCCAATCATCCCATTACACCCCTCCTCATTTATTTTGCTCCCCTAGAAACCCTATTTATTCCCCTCTTCACTACTTTCCACCCCAACTTTCTTGATATCACTCCTTTTGCTCCCCTTTTAACCCCTTTTTCTCTATAGGCAGAAAAGGGGGTGATTTGGAAAGCCATAGGTGTTGGATGAAAATTGAAAGGTTGGATTGGGGTGGGGGATTTATGGGGTGAAGAGTGAAAAAATTGGGATTGAAAGCAAAAGCAATAAAATATTTAAAAAAGGAGTGGGGTGGAGTTGAGGCAAGAATAGATAGGATAAGGGTGAAAGGGGTGGGGTGAGGTAGGGAGAGGCAAGAAAGAAGTGGTAATGGATGAGGATGGTAGCAAAAGGGGTGGAGTTGTGTTAAAAGTGAAAATAGAGTGGAGGGGAATAGTGAGGAGGGCTTAAAATTTGATTTTGAAGCTTAGAGGGTGTAGCAAAAGTATCAGGAAGGCAATAAAAGGGTGGGGGTTGTAATATAATTAATAGAAATGACAAGGTAGAAAAATCTGTGTGGAGAGATTGAGAGGTTTTCAATTGAGGTAGTGTAAAATGTATTCTACTCTCTTCTTTGGGCAAACTTCAGAGTCCACCCACTCAATCTACAGCTCTATTCTTCCAATATGAAAAATGATTTATAATTATCTTTTATTGATATTTTTGAACTTAAATCTATAGTTTATACATCTTTATTTAATATTTTTTATTTAAAATGCTCTTTAAGACTATAAAAGTAATATAATAAAATAATTGGTAACAAAAAACTATTTTGCTTATTTACACAAGAATTGACAGTATGCTTCTGATAAGTATACATGGTATAAATAAATAATATAATAGAAATATTTTAGCAAAAAGTTGAAAATAAAAAAAACATTAAAAGAAATTTTATGAATTTTATGAGTTTATTGTATTTATTTTTTAATTTGATAGTAAAATATGTTGGTTAGATTAAAAAGATCTTTGAATCAAATTAAAAAATTCAATTAAAGTTTGTAGAAAAGATCTATCTACATATATAACCATTTAGCTTCATTTCTTGTTTTGTGATTACTATATATAACTGAATAGTTGACTGTAATAACTGCAAATTTAAGAAACTTTAATAATTTATCTGCCTCAATATATTTAAAATTATCTATTCAGTAACAGAAAAAGATTTCTGAGTCCTTTCTTTTACCAGTTTTATTCATTGTAATGACTATATACATTTTCAAAAAAAATATTTATAATGTTTTTTGGTGGAAAATATATTGAACCATCAATGTAATCCTGTTTCCAAGTGTGGTTCAAGTAAGTAAAGCCATGATGAAAAATATACTTTTTTAGAATTTTTATTAAGTATTTTTAAGTATAAAAATAATTATATTTTTATATCAAAATATTTTTATTTAAACTTTGAAGTTGTTAAAATTAGTAAAAATTAAAAATCATTTTGATAAAATATAATATTAAAAATTGTTTCAAATAGGTCATATATTACTATGATATGAGTTCTATCCATATGTCAGATTAAGAAAATAGCCTAAAATTAATTTTATACAACTACATTATAAAAAAAAGGTATCAGCCCTTTGGCTTAGATTTGAAGTTCTTCAAAAAATATTTTTTTGATTTATTTACACATCATATAGAGTCTTCAGAGCATCATATCAATTATTTAGACTTATATTTGTAAGTTGAAGGGAAGTCTCACAGGATAAAATTGGCAGTTTTGTAAAAAAAAATAAGTAAATATCTTTTTAATCAATATATATTTCTATAAAAAGTCAAATTTTAATATTTATTTTCTATGTTAAATTTGTAATGAATATTTGAATAATTCTATTTAACTTAATTTTTATAAAAATATACTCATTCCAGTATTGCTTTTTGATAAGGCCAATTTCAAGAAGAGTTATAAATTCCTCTGTTTAAATAAAATATCAAAAAGATTGTTTTTGTAAAGGGGTCCTAATGGTCTAGAAAATTTTATGGCAATCAAAATGGCAGTGAAGGTGGATAACTCAAGGATTTCAATCAAGGTATATAGATTTTTATCTTATATGATTAATTACTTAATAAAAAAGTATGAAGTATTTATTATTATTAGTTTGTGATTTTAGAGTTCTGCAATTGTAAATACTAAAGCAAAAGAGGTAGTAATAAAAAATGGTATTTGATTGTTTAATAATTAAATTTTAAGTAGTAAGGAATGAAGAAAACAGCACAAAATGGAAGGCCTTTTAATGGCAAAAAGGAGAGAGAGAACACTGAGTTAACAAGCCTACATACAGGAGTCTGAATGGAAATTTTTTTCCAAAATAAGAAATTTCAAATAAAAAAAGTGTTCTAAAAAGATGCCTCAATAAAATATATTTTACTGTATATATCAAATAATTTGATATATTTTAAAGTTTACTTTAAATGTCACACTTAGTATAAAATAATTTGAATTAAATTTTTGTATTAATAGAATTTTATATTTTTTAAATAAAAGAATTTTGAATTCTTAAATTTCAGTATTATTAAATTTGTTTTCTCTTCCAACCTGTCATTGAGCATGGGGTTAGGGAATAAAAATATGAGGGACATTATTATTAATTTTAAAAATTTATAAATTTACTTATTGTAATTAGTTAATTTATTACAAGTAATAATAAAGTAAATGTAATATAACTATTAATAAAATAAGAATTAAAAAGGTGTGGCTCCATCCCAGTAAATAATTAATTATTTTACTGGTTAAGTCTAGTAGCCTGGCTGACACTCCCTCACTCTAAAAAAACAGTAAAAAAAATGTTATGATTTTATATTTTTATATTTTTTCAGTAGAGCAAGAAGGTTAGATATATCCTTCCCAGGTATCCAAGAATCATATTCAGAAGATTTCTTCTTGAATCTAAAAAAGTATTCAGTATCTTTTTCAGCAGTGATTATTCTTTCATTGAGAATCTTATCAATTTCTGCTGTTTCAGTGATTTCAATAGGGGTCTTTTTTGGTCTTCCCCTCCTTTTGGGAAATAAATCACTATTGTATGGGTAAGTTTTCAGAAGATATATTGGAAAAACAGAATGTTTCCTGTCATGTGGAGAGTACAGGATAACTTCAACTGAATTATCACCAACCATTCTTCTGACAACAAATGGACCTAAAAATGGGTCTTTTAATTTGTTATTACCTTGTAAATTGAAGTGGAATTTAGAAATCAGTACTTCATCAACCTTCTTAAAATTTTATTCTTTATTAGATTTGTCCCACCTTGTCTTCTCATATTAATAAGGTTTTTATTATATATTTGAGAATGACTTCTGAAAAGATGTTGCATTTAAAGAAAAGATTTTACACCAGGATTTAAATCCAATTAAGTTATTTCATTATTGAGTTTTTAAGCAGGGGTATTTGGAAAATATCCAATCCAGAGCTCAAATGGCTTTATTTGAGTAACAGAATGAACTGTGCTATTATAAGCAAATTCCAAACCAGGAAGTAAGGTAACCCAATCATGAGTGAATCTTTCATTGTCTTTATACTCAAGGTCAAAGGCACAATACCTTCTCATAATCTCCTCTAAAGTCTGAATCATTGTTTCAGCTAATGCATCAGTCTGAGGGTGATGGGAAGTAGAAAGATTAAGATCACAACCACAAAAATCCAAAAGAGACATCCAAAATTCAGAAGTTAATTTAGGGTCTCTATTGGAGATTATGGCTTTTGGGAAACCAGAATTATTAAACATATGAGATTAACGCAAGAAAGCTAATTCCTTAGAGGAAAAATCCTTGTAGTAGGGATGAATTTACAAATTTTTGTGAATCTGTCCACAATAACCAAGAAAGAGTTATAAATGTCTTTTCCAGCAATGGAAAATCCTGTTACAAAGTCCATGTTTATTTTTTGCAATGGTTCATAAGGAGCTTCAATATGTTGCATTAATCCAGCTCTTTTTCCAGTTAATCTTTTTAATTTCTGGAAAGAGTCACAGGAGTCAACATATAGTTTGGTGTCTTCTGAAATATTAACCCACCAAGCAGTGTTCTTAATCCTGATCATTTTTTTTCAAGATCAAAATTTCAAGCCAATATGTCATCATGACAAATTTTCAAGATTATTTCTTTCATGAAAGGAGGAATAACAATAACATTACTAAACTTTCTTCAATAATAGAAAAATCCTTCATAATTTGAAAATTTTTCTTTTTCCATAGCAGTCTGTTACTTTGGTGGGAGGGCTTTAATTAATTCTTGCATTGAAGCATTCTTTGGATCATTTAATATGGTGCATAACTTTTTTAAGTCAGTGTCCTTATCATATGAATCCAGAATAAGCTGTAATGGCTCTTCCTCCATATCAACCACACATATCCCATGAATATAAATAATTTCATCTTCAGGACCATATGCAGGATTTGAGTCATCATTTGGCAAAGGTTACCTTGATAATATATCCACATTTGAGTGAACAATACCAGCCCTATGAATTATTGTCATTCTCCCTCTGTATTCTTGAACAGCCGGCTGCCATCTGAACATATGTCTGTTAGGTGTTTTCAAGTTTAATAGGGATTTAACTACACTTCAGTCAGTGACAAGTTCAATTTTTTTTTCATACAGGTAATAATGTAGCTTCTCCAGAGCCCACAGTACTGCTAAACATTCTAGTTGAATGGCACCATATTTCAATTCACTATTTCTCAAGGTTCTTAAAATATAACAAATTACTACTTCTGATACTTTATCTTTCATCACTTGTTTCTGATTGAGGGCAGCACCAAGACCAATAAAACTGGCATCAGTGTATAAAACAAATGGTTGATTAAAGTCAGGTAAAGCAAGAATTAGTGCTGACATTAAACAATGTTTCATAGTGTCAAAAGCTCTTTGTCTTTCACTATTCAAGACAAAAGCAACATTTTTTCAAGTCAGTTGGGTAAGTGGTAATGCTATGACTTGGAAATTTTTAATATACTGTCTATAATATCCACACATTCCCAAAAAGCTCTGGAGCTCTCTAACTCTGGTAGTAGCCTTCACCTGTTGTATGGCTGCAACTTTGTTTTAATAAACACATATTTGTAAACCTGAGACAACATGACCAAGCACTTTTAAGGAATGAAAACCAAATTTGCATTTATTCAAAGCTAGTGTCATATTTATCTCATCCATCTTATGAAAAACTTTACACAGGTGGTTAAGATGGTCCTCAAATGTTTTAGAGTATATGATGATATCATTAATGTAAACTATAAGCCACCCTTCATTTATTTCTTGTTGGAATGTGTTATTCATAACCTTTTGAAAGCCTGAAGGGCCATTTTTGGGGCTGAATGGCATCATAAAATCCTTATAAATACCCATATGAGTAGCAATTGTCAGAAAATTCTGAAAATTTTTCTCAACAGGTACCTGGTGATATCCTTTATTACCATCTAAGAAGCTGATATATTTAGCACCTTGTAAGGTAGCATGTATAGAGCTTATTCTGGGTAAAGGATAAATATCATCTACAGTATAAGTATTCAATGCTTTATAATCACCACATAACCTGGATTTATCTTTCTCATAAGAAATTAATCCAAGTGAGATAACAAAATGTTTAGGTGTTTCAACTAAATTTTCAATAATATTAATTTTTAAAAGAGTAGATATTTTGTCTTCAATATCTTTTCTCTTTGTGGGGGAAGAGGGATATGGCTTCTTCTTTAAACTAGGTGTTATTCAAGCTAATGGGAAGATAATGAGAGCTTTATTTCTTCTTTTACCAATCCCAATTTATGTGAACCATGAGCAAAGGCCATAGGAAAAGATTTTATCAACTGAATGATGGAATCTTTTTACTCACCGGAAAGTTGTTCTCCAAAAGAGGCCATGTTTATTTCAGAAAGAAGGTCAAAAATATGTTTTACATCGTCCCTTATATTGAACTACAGAATTACATGTGTTCAATACTGGTGTTAATAATTTTTTTGGGGAAGATATTTTGAATTTTCTCTTCCCATTCAACCCCATGGTGAAGCATTGCTTTGAGGGATCCACTTTAATTCCATATTTGGTTAAAATGATGTTTCCCACAATGAGTCAACTACTTAAGTTATCATTTTTCATAACTAAAAAGTCACACATAGATCTTACAAAGCCATGGTTAAATTTGAAAAATACTGTTGCTTTGTATTTACCAAAGGGGGACAAAACAGAGCCATAAACTCTCTAATTTTTGAAATGATAGGCATAATTTTTGATTTAAAATCCTGATCCACTGGAGCAAGTGCTTTTTCAGATACCACACTTCCACCAGCTCCAGAATCTAAAAAAACCTCAATGTATTTCCATTAATCATGACTTGTGCCTTGAGAGGAGCAATAATTATTGAGCTTTCTTCGAGATCTTTTATGATCTCAGAATCTTCAACTGTAGATAAATCATCATTCTCAATTTCAATAGTATTCAAATAATGAAAATCTTCTTCCAGCATTAAAATTCCCTGGTGAGATTCATAAGAAATATTGCTGGCACAATCACTTGAAGTATCAACCGGTTGTCTAGAAGAAGGAGGGGGAGAAGAAGAGGAAAAGTGACAGTAGGAGGAGAAACTATAAAATATTATAAATATGAGTAATAATAATATAATATTTGTATTTTGAGAAAAGAGGACGACGAGGGAATTTGAAGATTTTTTAAAATTGTAAAGAATTATTTAAATTGTAATATATTATAAATTAATAGTTATATTCAATTTGCGACAGTCAATGATAGTTATTATTAGACTTAAAGCAAACTATAGTTATTTATATAGTATTTAAATTAGATATGTAGAACTAATAAAAATAAGAAATAAAGTAGTATATTAAAATGATGTTTAAGTGAGTGTATAATAAGTAATGTCCTACCAGAGAGATTTCCAAACCCCTTTTATAGGCAAGAGGATCTTCTGGAGCGTTCCAATAGTAATTACAAAAAGGTAAAATAATGTGAAAGAATTAAAAAGAATTTAATTAAAAACAAAAAAATAAAACTGTTATTAATCAACTATTTTTTTCCGTCAGAAATTTCTAAAAAGGAATAAAATTAATATAACAAATAACTACGTGAGTATGGAAAATGAGAGCTATGAGAAAGAAATCTAAAGAAGGAATACAAATAGCTAAAAAGGTATAATTAAAATAAAAGGAATTATTTTTACCCTTTTAAATAATCTTAATTCAGTATAAGCAATGGTAATTTAATTATATTAACTATTTCAGGTATTTTAATTATTAAATTAATTGAAAAAACTAATTAATTTAATAAAGAAACTTATTTACCATGAGAAATTAAATTTGATCATATTAAATAAATTTTTTTAATTAATTTAGTAATTTTAATGACACAATTAAGGGTCAAGGAAGCGCTTAATATTTATGGATAGTATTATATGATCAGTTGTATTTAGTTTATATAAATTTTATTATTGAAATTATAATTCCAGTGTAAGTTAAATTTACACTTATAATATAACTTTAAATAATTAATTTATACATACAAAGTACGCCATGATATTATAGAATATTATATTTGTTTATGTAATAAAAGTTATTTAATAATAAAATTAAGTATAGTAATTATTTTATTTATTCATAAAATATATATAATTTTATTTTAATAATTTTTTTTATTACATAATGTTATTTCTTTATATGATTGCAGTAATTTACTGTATAAATTACCGGACTCCTGAGATAGCCTGGCTGACATGAAGTATCATCTATTGCAACTGTGTCATCAGCATGTTCCTCTGTTTGTTCAAAAAGATTTATTTTATTGTCACAAA
This sequence comes from Hemileia vastatrix, assembly GCA_030280995.1. Taxonomy (NCBI): domain Eukaryota; kingdom Fungi; phylum Basidiomycota; class Pucciniomycetes; order Pucciniales; family Zaghouaniaceae; genus Hemileia; species Hemileia vastatrix. The sequence continues at coordinate 32,164,199 of JASXTE010000002.1, read as the reverse complement.
CATTGCCTTTCTCCCAAGGCTTGCTGCATTGAAAGATATTTTTTGTTGCATACTTTTTAGGTGCAAAAGGGGGAGAATGTTTACCAACTTTTTCAGGAGGTTTCTGTTTGTAAGAGGTCTTCTACAATGAAGATCTAGGAGTGAAACTTCTAGAATAATACTTGTTATTTAAAAGAATCTCATTACAAGTAACAATAAAAGAAGAAGGTTCTTGTGAGAACTCAGTCCTAGAAACTATTATGTCTCTCAGAGACATAGGCAATTTATAGAGGATCCTGTCCTTCTGTAATACAAAATCCATATCTGGGTCCATTGCCCTCAGGATCTTCACAAGTTTCATAAGGAAATAAATAGGTTTTTTTGTATGATAAGAGATATATCTAGTATTCTAATACTGTCTATGTTGGGCTAACCTAAACTTGGAACCACCAAACTGTGCTTTAATCAATTTCTTCCAATATTCCTTGGAGTAGTAGTTTTTATCTAAAAGGACTAAATCATAGCACATTAGGGCAACATTGGAAAATAAAGAAATGAATTAGGAAAAAATTTCTTTATCTGTAAGTTTGTAAGAATTTTTCAGGTTATCAATTCTGAAAATAAATTTCTGCCAATCAGAGGAAGAATCACCATCAAATGTTGGGTATTGGGCAATTTTTGGCCAATTCTTTAGATTTCAGGAAGTTTCCTTATGACAAACTTTTTTCTGAGTCAGAAGAAGGTGTAATATTTCTAATTGGGCAGTAATCTCATTGTTTAACCCTTCTGTAGATGACCAGGTGCATCATTAATATTTGATTTAAACTCAGGAATATATACAGGAATTTCTTTCACTAATTTTAATTTGGATGAACTAGGCACAGGTATGATTGGAGTATCTTGTACAACAGGTTATTTCAAAGAAGTGGAAGAATACTTTAGGTCATTTAACAATGAGTTCAACTGTTCCTCAATGGTTTATAGCCTAGTTTTCACCCTTGGAATACTGGATAATGTCTCATTGATAGTTGAAAAAGATAATTGATTCTTGTTTTTCAAAGTTGAGTAATGGTCACTTAGTCATTTCAAGTTCAGCTTATGTCCCTCTAGTTCCTGGAAACAGATAGACACAGTGTCTTGTAACTTGAAAAAATCATTCTTAATATTTTTCCCTAAAGCAACTTTCTTCTCATGAGTTACTTTGTAATTATATAAATCATTAGAAACCCTCTGCAATTCACTTCTCACAGATTAGTAACCTTGTTCAGTGAACAAAATATTAAATTTTTGAGTCAATTGGAGGTTTTTCATTATATGATTTTATTTGGTAATGATATCTCTCATATATTCATCATGAATACTAGCTACATCATGAGCATTTCTCAACAAAGGAACAGTGTAATTCTCCAGAATCTCATAAACTTCAGGTTCAATTGTTTTATCTATAATGGTCATATAAGGTTTAATAATTGAAGTATAAATTAATAATAAAGGATTAGTTACATCAGAATATTGAGTAATATGCCTACTGGAGACATCCTCTACTGGTTTCAAGGTATCATCTTGCCGTCCAGAATTACCTGAAGGAACTGAATCAGTAACAAGAAAGGGTACTTGGGATTGAATAGAGGGGCTTACCATGGCTTTGGAAAAATTTGGAGTTTATTTTTTTCATTTTCCTTCCTCCTTGGTAGTGTTGAGGAGGGGTTGGGTTGAATTGTTGGGGTCTGGAGGGACCTGCCTGAGTTGCTTGTTGCATCTTTTGCGTTTGGAGAGAGTCTCACCAAGTGTTGAGCCAGTCCCACTACCATTTTGAGACTTCCACCGTTTCCTGTGGTTGAGGAGCCAACTGTGGAAGGTTTTTTGCTACTGGAAGAGGTTTCCTCTTCTCTTGAAGAAATTTTTCTACATTTCTTATTTTTTCTTCTAGAATTTCCACCTTTGATCTCAGCTTGAGATTCTCTGCTTTCAACTCCTTGATGTGAGTTGGGAGGCTTCTGACTTGCTTCTGCAAGGGCATCTTTTTTATTTTGAAGCCTCCTGATGCTATTCTGAGGGGTTAACTGGGGGATTTTGATCCAGAGTAGTCTTTTCCACTATTATTTCTACTTCTTGCATTTTGACATCCTGATTTTTCGTATGAATGATTAATTTGAGCAAGTTTTGTAGTCAAAGGAGAGCTTACAGAAGTCTAATTATAATCTTCCAAGTCTATTTCCTCATCACAGGCAGAAGAAGCACTTTGATCAGTCATTGTTGTATATAACTTGAACTGAGAGAAAGAAATATTAAAATTAAATTAGTTATTATTTGTCGGCCAGTCGTCTAGAAGAGGGGGGAAAAGAAGAAGAGGATATGGAGAGGAGGGAAAGAGGTGATGTAAAGGGGATTTAAATATAATCAAGTGCTAAAATTATTTTAAAAAAAAGAAGACGAAGAGAATTTCTTGGGGACTTTGACACAATAGTAAGGGTTTTAAATTATAATATAATTATTTGACTAGTAGTTACTTTTAATGCACGGCAATCAATAATATTATTATTATACTTAAAGCAACTGTAGAAATTTATTAAAATTTATATTAGAACTATGATACTAACACTAATAATAATAATTTTGTATAATATTTAGTATTAAATAAAAGGTGAGTGTAATAAGTGATGCCATTAAAGGGGATTACCCAAGGCCCTTTTATAGACCAAGGGACCTCTGAAGTGCCACAAATCAGTAAATAAAAAATAGAAATAAGCTAAAAAAAGATAACAAAGTAGAAATGAAACATGACTATTAAGAGAAAAATATGAAACAATTGACTAAAACCCTTGAGTAATTAACCATTTTCCCACCATAACTTCCCAACACACTTAATTAAAATAATTATTAACCAAGTAAGTCTGAAACATGAGAACAATGAGTAAAATAATCAAAAACAGACATTATAGTGACATGTAAAGGTTTTAAGTAAAACAAATAAAATTATTTTCACGCCAAAAATTCATATAATAAGTTCAATCCAGTTTAAAGCAATTTTGATAAGTTGTTTTAATTATGTAATTAATTCAATCATTAGTTTAAATAAAACATATAATTAATTTAGTGATATTTGTAATTTAAAGTGGGGATTTTAATACTATGTTATTAAATAAGTATTATAATTTATTTAATAATATTTTTCTGACACAATTAAGGGTCAAAAGAAGTGCCCAATATCATTGTTTAATAATATATAAAGTTTTATTTAATATATAAAATTAATTAATTAACTTAATTACATTATAAGTCGATTTTACATATATAATTATAATATATGTTTTGTAATTAATTAATTATTAATTTATAATTATAAAAATGTGCCATTATTTTTAGAATATAAAATATATTATGCTTAATTTAAATGTATAAAAATTTGTGTAAAAATAAAATTAATATAACACTTATTATTAATAAGATACATATATAATTTTATTATGCAATAAAATATTAATTTATATACATAAAATACAATTTTTACGCTGTGGTGATCAAAACCTGGGTAGGCCTTTGGAGTGCATATTTTGGGGTATTTGGTATGTAGGTTGTTATTGGGGTTATGGTGTTATTAGTTGTTTTTTTCATCTTTAGGTGATATTTAGGAGTGTTTATGGAGGTTTAAGCTAGGGTCACTTATTATGTCTCAGCTTAATGTTCTTTCTTTTCTCTTCATTTTGTTATCCCTTATGGGTGGTTACCTTGCTTTATAGGGTAGTTATGGTGTTGTTATTGGTATTTATTGGATGTTTATTACTTAGTGGTGCTGATGTAGGCTTAAGCTAGGGTCACTTATTATGTCTCAGCTTATTTTCCTTCATTTTCTTTTCATTTTGGTATTTCCTATGTGTGTTTATCTTGTTTATTAGTGAAGTTTTGGGTTTTTAGGGTTTTTAGGGTTTTTATTAGTTGTATGGGTGCTTTAGGGCCTAGAAGCGGCCCGCCTGCTCCTAAGTGGAGCCTCCTCCAAGCGGCCTGCCCGCCTGGGCGCTGGGGAGGCGCTAAAATGCACTTTTATGCATGAAAAAAGCTGGGAAAGCTGGATTTTGGGTGGGGAATTGGTCAGGGCGGTCTGTGCACTGCCTGTATGATGCATGTGTGGGAAGATTTTAGGGGAATTATCTTATCTCTTTACTCATCACCTCTCTGTTCCTCACTGTCTCATTGGCTGGTTTTTTGTTGGAATATATTAATGTTCATTTCAACTCTTTCTGGAAGTCTGTCTGGGACTATTATCTTCACTTTTAAAGAGGTCAAGAGTGTTTAATTAGAGGGACTAGCAAACAGATCTCAAATTTGCTGAAACAGGTAAATCTCACTTGTTTTTTTAAAGGGACAGGGGTTATTCTTTCTGGTTTTTCTCCAACTCCCTTGGTCAAGGCCTATAGCTAGTACTATAGGATTGTCTACAATGCCCTCTTTCAGGTCCAATAAATTAACATATAATTTGCTGGGCTCCTGGTATAGCCTGGCTGACATTATTTTACTTTGTTGAAAGAAGAATAAGAGAGAAAAATAAAAATTATTTCAAGTATATAATCACTTATTAGGATTTTAAATCAACTTGAATAATGAAAATATAATATTTATCAGGAAAAAAAAATCAACTGTAATAATACTCACAATTTCAATTAATTAATTTAATTAAGATATTTATATTTTATTACCAGGATTTAAAATAATTCAGCTTAAATAATAAAAAAATTTATTAATTATCAGGGCCAAGAGTCAACTGGAATAATTAATACAAGTCTCAATTAATTATTAATATATATATTGGTATATAATTATCAGGACTATGAGTCAACTGAAAGCTTTATTACCAGGAATTTTAATATCAACTGAATTTATTTAATATAATTTTTTTTTTAAATTTATATATTTATTATTTTACTTCCAGGACAATTGTCAACTGAAACAATATAATAAAATTTACAATATCAGGACAATTTCAACTGAAATAATTAAAAAAAATAATATAGTTTATTAAAATAATTTTATTACCTCTAGGACTAAGAACAATATTTCTCTATGTTGGTCAATTAGGAAAAAAAAATTACAAGGCACCTCCCCCTTTATTGTGAACAATTTAATGCCACCACAGAGTGCTTAGTAAAAAGATATACATGAAAAATGAAATATGAAGAGTGAGACCTACAGATAGTAACTGGTATATTCACTACAAATATATAGGACAAATACACCTATATAAACCTTAGATTTGGGGAAAGGTTTGATTCCCATTCACATCAAAAAAGGTAAGTCATGTTCCTGATGATATTTTTCCTTTTCAGTTATCCAACAGAGTTTATTGGCCCTCGCAGTTGAAGGTCTCTTGGTCGCTGGTCTCAAGATAAGGGTGTGTCAACAACGATTCAACAGGGCTCCCAACTGTTAAGGGGTCCTAATGGTCTAAAAGATTTTACAGAGGTCCAAACAGTGGCGAAGGTGGATAGTTAAAGGATTTCAATAAAGGTGCATAGATTTTTATCTTATATGATTTATTATTCAATAAAAAGGTATAAAGGATTTATTATTATTACTTTGTGATATTAGAGTTATGAAATTGTAAATACTAAAGCAACAGAGGTGGTATTAAAAAAGATATTTGATTGTTTAATAATAAAATTGTAAGTAGTAAGTAATGATGAAAACAGCACAAAATGGAAGGCCTTTTATAGATAAAAAGGAGAGAGAGCACACGGAGTTAACAAGCCTACATACAGCAGTGTGAGAGGAAAACTTTCAGCCAGGCCACTAGACTTACCCAGTAAAATAATTAATTATTTACTGGATGAAGCCACGCCTTATTATTTTAATTATTTAATTATAAATTAGTTACATTAAAATTACCTATAATAAATTAACTAATTACAGAATGGTAAAATTAAATATAAAAATGTCCCTTATATTTTTATTTTCTAACACTGTGCTCATTGACAGGTTGGAAGAAATAAAAATTTATATTAAAAAATAGATTTTAAATTAAAATGAAATTTTAATATTCAAAAAAAAATAAATATATACAAAAAATTCAAATTTCTTATTTAGAATTGACTTCTACAGTAAATATTAAATAAATTAATGTATTTCTGACATACTCTGTGAATACATCTTTTTGACACCTTCTTTTTAGAACAACTTTAATATTTGAAAATACTCCTTCTAGAATATTCTTTTTCTCTCTCTCTCATACTACTGTTTTTAAAATTTCATTGACGTTCTTTGTTCCTCCTTTACCTATATAAGGCCTCTCTTTTGGTTGTTTTTCATTCATTCCATTACTTACTTATTTTACCAATTCACAATATATAAATTAGAAATGTTATTACTATATTTTATAACATTAGTATTTACAACTACGTAATTCTTAAATATAAATTATACTAGTGTCTGAAACCACCTCTTATTATTTGAGTAATTAAATCAAAAGATTAAGAAAATATGTACATTAATTTTGAGCCCATAAATCCTGTTGTTACCGCAATTGGACCTCCTTGAAATACCTTCTAGACTTGAAAGACCTCTTGACAGTTGGGAAACTTTCAAAATCTTTGACGATGCATTGTTATTTTGAGGACTGGAGACCGTGGGATGATTACCATCGAGGTACCTATAAGGATGAGTGGACAACGAAAACAATGAACATCTTATATCACGTGACTTTTTTTTTTTGCTGCGAACGGAATCAAACCACACTCCAAAACTTAGGCTTATATATTAACTATAGTTATATATTTTGTGGTAATTATTGATTACTATTCATGGGTCACTTTTCACTCTTCATACTCTATGTATTTCCTTTTACTCAGCACTCTGTAAGTGGCATTAATTTGCTCATTTTACAGGGGGAGGTGTCTGGTAAATTAAAATTTATTTTTATACTTATTTTCCTAGTTGACAAAAATAGAGTAATTTTATTCTTAGTCTTAGAAGTAATAAATTTTTTTTAATTAATTATAATTTTCAGTTGACCTTGTCCTGATAAATTAAAAATTTTTTTTTGTTCCAGTTGACAAATTGTCCTGACAATAAAAATTTTAATAATTGATAAAAAAATAAACTTTTATTTCAGTTGACATTGAGTCCTGGTAATTTAATATCTTTCAGTTGATTTAAGTCCTGATAATTATCATAAATAAATTTGTTAAATTAATAATTATTTTTATTTCTTCAGTTGATTTCTTTTAGTCCTGGTTATAGGATTATTTTGAATTAATAAATAATTGATTATTATTTTCAGTTGATTTTTATCATGAAGAATTTTTTATTCTTTTTATTATTATTTTTCTTTTAAAAAGCAAAAATAAAACTAATTCATCTTATTGTTTCCATCCCTCACTTCAGTTTAGATTTAGAACAATGACTGACCAAGGTTTTTCTGCTGCATATGAAGATGAACTGGATCTGATTGATTATGATGAGGCTACTTCTGTGAGTTCTCCTTTAACTACAAAATTAGCTCAAATTAATAAATCATTGGATCAATCAGGATGTGGAAATGGAGGAAGTGGAGATTCTTGCAGAGAAAAATTCCCAGGAACAAAAGCCTTCTATAAACCCCCCAGAAGAGCTTCCCAAAGGCTCCAAGATAAAAAAGATGCCCTTTAACCAGCAGGTAAATAATCTCTCCACTCACATCAAGGAGTTGAGGACAGAAAACCTCAATCTGAGGTCAAGAATAGACTGTCTAGAAGACAAGGTAAGAAACATAGAGTCTTTTCTTCAAGAGAAGAAGAAACCTCCTCCTTTGAAAGCCCTTCCACAACTGGCCCCCCAGAAACAAGAAAAGGTGTAAGTCACAAAGTGGCTGTGGGATTGGCTGAACACCCAGTGGGATTATCTGTCCCAACAACAACAGCACCAAGTACCTCAGGCAGGTCCTTCATGAACAAATCAGTTCAATCCAATACCTCCTCATCCCTATCAAGGAGGAATAAGGAGAAAGAACATCCACATCCAAGTCTTGCCCAATCCATGGTAAGCCCCTCTATTGAATCTCAAGTACCATTTCTTGTAACTGATTCAGTTCCTTCAGGTAATTCTGGAAGAGGAGATGAGACTGTGAGACCAGTAGAGGCTGGGAACAGTAGACGAATTGCTCAATATTCTAATGTATCTAATCCTTTAGTTTTAATTTCTACTTCAATGATAAATCCTTATATGGCTATTATTGATGAAACACTTGAGCCTGAGTTCTATGAGGATCTGGAAAGTTACTCTGTTTCTTTATTGAGAAACACTCCAGATGTAGCAGACATTAATGATGAATATTTGAGAGATATTATTGCTAAACAAAATCATATCAGGAACAACATGCAATTAACTCAGAAATATAATAGTTTGTTAACTAAACAGAGTTATCAAGCATTAAGGAGTGAGTTACAGAGAGTTTCTGATGATTTGTTTCATTCTAAAGCAACTCATGAAAAGAAAGTTTCTTTATGACAAAATATCAAAAATGATTTTTCTAAACTACAAGATACTGTGTCTGCCTGTTTCCAGGAGCTAGAGGTAGATAAGATGAATCTGAAAAGATTAAGTGATCATTATTCATCTTTTCAAAATAAAACACAGTTATCTTCTGTAACAATCAATTATAGTTTGTCTAGTCTTCCAAGAGTGAAAACCAGACTAACAACTATTGAAGAAAAATTGAATTCATTGTTGAATAATCAAAAATATTCTGAAACTTCTTTGAAGGAACATATGGTACAGGATGCTCCAAGTTTACCTGTTTCTAGTTCATCTAAATTCAAATTAGATTCAGAAATGCCTGTTGATACCACTGAGTTTCCATCAAAAATTGATGATGCACAAGGATCTTAAACAGAAGGATTAAACAATGACATTAATGCAAAATTGGATAAGTTACAGCTGCTTCACACTCAGAAACAAGCTAATACTAAGGAGGCTCCTCCAAATCAAAAGAATTGGCCAAAACTTGACCAGTACCCAACATTTGATGGTGATTCTTCTTCTGCTTGGCAGCAATTCATTTTCAGAATTGATAACTTAAAAAATTCTTAAAAACTCCAAGATGAGGAAATTGTGTCTAAGTTAATTTTTTTGTTTACCAATGTAGCCCTAATGTGGTATGAATATGTTCTCCTGGATAGGAATGACTACTAATGAGAAGATTGGAAACAATTGATTAAAGCACAATTTGGTGGCTCCAAGTTTAGGATGGCTCAACAAAGGAAGTATGAGGAAACTAGATATAGCTCTTCTACTGATAAACCTATTGAGTTCTTAATGAAAATTGTAAAAATCTTAAGAGCAATGGACCCAAATATGGAGTTTGAGTTATGGAAGGACAGGATCCTTTATAAATTACCAATGTCTTTGAGAGACTTGATAGTGGCTAGGACTGAGTTCTCCAGAGAACCTTCTTCCTTCATTAATACTCATAATGAGATCCTTCTAAACAACAAGTATGATGCCAGAAGATTAATTCCTAGGACCCCTTTGGAGAAATCCTCCACTTACCAACAGAAAACTCTGGAAAATGTTGGTAAACCTTCTGCCCCTGTTGCACCAAAAAAGTATGCAACAAACACTTGCATAAAGTGCAACAAGCCTTGGTAGAAAGGCCATGTTTGTGACAAGAGGATAAATCTTTTTGAACATACTGAGGAGCAGGCTGAGGACACAATAGCACTGGATATACTTCAAGTGATTGTGCCAGCAATATTCCATATGAATCTCAACAAGAAATATTGATTCTTGAAGAAGATATTCATTATTTAAATACTATTGATATTGATAATAATGATTTATCTACAGTTGAGGATGCTGAGATCATAAGGAACATTGAGGATAGCTCAATTGTTATTGCCCCTCTCAAAGCACCAGTCTTGATCATTGGAACCAGCATTGAAGCTGTTCTGGATTCTTGAGCTGGAGGAAGTGTAGTATCTGAAATAGCACTTGCTTCAGTGGATAAAGACTATAAATCAAAATTTATGCCTATCATTTCTGAAAATTGGAGAGTTTATGGCTCTGTTTTGTCCCCCATTTGTAAATACAAAGCCACAGTGTCTTTAAATATAACCATGGTTTTGTAAGAGCTATTTGTGATTTTGTTGTCATGAAAAATGACAGCTTAAGCAGTTGGCTTATTATAGGAAATTACATTTTAACCAAATATTGCATAAAATTAGATCCTTCAAACCAATGCTTCACAATGGGGATAAATGGGAAGAGAAAATTAAGATCTCCTCCCCCAAGAAATTATTAAAACCAGAATTTAACACATGTAATTCTGTGATTCAATATAAAGGAAGGTCTACAAAGTAAATGCATGCTCTTATGTCTGAAATCGACAATTCTTCTTTTGCAGAACAACCTTCTGGTGAGTAAAAAGATTCCATCATTGAGTTGATAAAATCTTTTCCTATGGCCTTTGCACATGGTTCACATAAATTGGGATTGGTAAAAGAAGAAATAAAGCTCTCATTATCTTCCCATTAGCTTAAATACCACCTAGTTTAAAGAAGAAGCCTTATCCTACTTCCCCCACAAAGAGAAAAGATATTTAAGACAAAATATCTACTCTTTTAAAAATTAATATTATTGAAAAGGTAGTTGAAACACATAAAAATTTTGTTATCTCACCTGGGTTAATTTCTTATGAGAAAGATAAATCCAGGTTATGTGGTGATTATAGAGCATTGAATACTTATACTGTAGATGATATATATCCTTTACCCAGAATAAGCTCTATAAATGCTACCTTATAAGTTGCTAAATATATTAGCTTCTTAGATGGTAATAAAGTATATCACCAGGTACCTGTTGAGAAACATTTTCAGAATTTTCTGACAATTGCTACTCATATGGGTATTTATAAGTATTTTAGGATGTCATTTAGCCCCAAAAATGCCCCTTCAGGTTTTCAAAAGGTTATGGATAACACATTCCAACAAGAAATAATTGAAGGGTGGCTTATAGTTTACATTGATGATATCATCATATTCTATAAAACATTTGAGGAACATCTTAACCACCTGTGTAAAGTGTTCCATAAGATGGATCAGATAAATATGACACTTGTCTTGAAGAAATGCAAATTTGGTTTTCATTCTTTGAAAGTTCTTGGTCATGTTTTCTCAGGTTTACAGATATGTGTTGGCAAGAAAAAAGTAGAATCTATACAAAAAGTGAAAGCTCCTACTACAGTTAAAGAGATCCAAATTTTTTTTGGAATGTGTGGATACTATAGACATTATATTAAAAATTATCAGGTCATAGCATTATCCCTAATTCAATTAACTAGAAAAGAAGTTGATTTTGTCTGGAACAATTAAAGACAAAGAGCATTTGACACTATAAAACAATATTTAATGTCAGCCCCAATTCTTTCTTTTCCTGACTTTAATCAACCATTTGTTTTATACACTGATTCCAGTTTTATTGGCCTTGGTGCTTCTCACCAACAAAAACAAGTTATGAATGATAAAGTATCAGAAGTAGTAATTTGTTATATTTCAAGAGCCTTGAGAAATAGTGAATTGAAATATGTTATCACTCAACTAGAGTGTTTAGAAGTAGTGTGGGCTCTAGAGAAGCAACATTATTATCTGGATGACCAGAAATTTGAACTTGTCACTGACTGCAGTGCAGTTAAATCCCTTTTAAACTTGAAAACACCTAGCAGACATATGTTCAGATGGCATTTAGCTGTTCAGGAATACAGAGGGAGAATGAAAATTATTCATAGGGCTGGTATTGTTCACTCAAATTTATATATTTTTTCAAGGTTACCTTTACCAAATGATGACTCTAATCCTGCTTATGATCTTGAGGATAAAATTATTCATATTCATGGGATATGTGTGGTTGATATGGAGGAAGAGCTATTACATCTTATTCTGGATTCATATGATAAGGACACTGACTTAAAAAAGTTATGAACCATATTAAATGATCCAAAGAATGCTTCAATACAAGAATTAACTAAAACCCTTCCAACAAAGTACCAGAAGGCTTTGGAGAAAGGTAAATTTTCATTTTAATGAAAGATATCTATATTATAGAAGAAAGTTGATTAATGTCATTGTTATTCCTCCTTCTATGAAAGTAATTGTCTTGAAAATTTGTCACAATGAAATATTAGCTGGACATTTTGATCTTGAAAAAACAATGATCAGAATTAAAAACACTGCTTGTTGGGTTAATATGTCTGAAGAAACCAAATTATATGTTGAATCTTGTGATTCTTGTCAAAAATAAATAAGATTGACTGGTAAGAGAGCTGGATTAAGGCAACATATTGAACCTCCTGATGCATCATGGCAGATAATAAACATGGATTTTGTAACAGGATTACCTATTGCTGGAAAAGACAGTTATAATTCTTGTTGGGTTATTGTGGACAGATTCACCAAAATGTGTAAATTTATCCCTACTCACAAGGATGGTTCCACTAAGGAATTAGCTTTCTTATGGTGGTCTCATATGTTCAATACTGCTGGTTTTCCTAAAGCCATAATCTCTGACAGAGAACCTAAATTTACTTCTGAATTTTGGATGTCTCTGATGGATGTTTGTGGTTGTGATCTGAAACTATCTACTTCCCATCACCCTCAGACTGTTGGATTAGCTGAAAGAATGATTTAGACTCCAGAGGACATGATAAGAAGGTACTGTGCCTTTGGCCTTGAGTATAAAGACAATGACAGAATCACTCATGATTGCGTTACCTTACTACCTGGGTTGGAATTTGCTTATAATAGCACAGTTCATTCTGTTACTCAAAGAAAGCCTTTTGAGCTCTGGCTTGGATATTTTCCAAATACTCTCGCCCATATTCTCAATAATAAAATACATAAATTGGATTTACATCCTAGTGTAAAATCTTCTCTTCAAATGCAACAACTTTGCAGAAGTCATGCTCAAAAATGTGTTGAAAAATCATTTGAATATGAGAAGAAGAGATGGGAAAAATCCCATAAAGAATACACTTTTAAAAAGGGTGATGAGGTGATGATTTCTACAGTCCACTTCAATTTACAAGGTAATAACAAATTGAAAGACCCATTTGTTGGTCCATTTGTTGTAAGAAGAATGGTTTGTGATAATGCAGTTGAAGTTATTTTGTATTCTCCATATGAAAAAAAACATCCTGTTTTTCCAATATCTCTTTTGAACAATTACCCATCCAATAGTGATTTATTTCCCAAAAGGAGGGAAAGACCAAAAAAGACCCCTAATGAAATGACTGAGACAGCAGAAATTGATAAGATTCTAAATGACAGAATGGTTACTGCTGAAAAAGGTACGGAATACTTATTGAGACTCAAGAATAAATCTTCTGAATATGATTCTTGGATACCTGGGATGAAGATATCTAATCTTCCTACTCTGCTAAAGAAATATGAAAAGAAAAAATCATAGCATTTATTTATTATTTTTTAGAGTGAGGGAGTGTCAGCCAGGTTACTAGACTTACCCAGTAAAAAAATTAATTATTTACTGGATGAAGCCACACCTTATTATTTAAATTATTTAATTATAAATTAGTTACATTAAAATTACCTATAATAAATTAACTAATTACAGAATGGTAAAATTAAATATAAAAATGTCCCTTATATTTTTATTCTCTAACACTGTGCTCATTGACAGGTTGGAAGAAAAAAAATTTATATTAAAAAATAGATTTAAAATTAGAATGAAATTTTAATATTGAAACAAAAATAAATATATAAAAAAAATGCAAATTTCTTATTTAGAATTGACTTCTACAGTAAATATTAAATAAGTTAATGTATTTCTGACATACTCTGTAAATACATCTTTTTGACACCTTCTTTTTAGAACAACTCTAATATTTGAAAATACTCCTTCTGGAATATTCTTTTTCTCTCTCTCTCATACTACTGTTTTTAAAATTTCATTGCTGTGCTTTGTCCCTCCTTTACCTATATAAGGCCTCTCTTTTGGTTGTTTTTCATTCATTCCATTACTTACTTATTTTACCAATTAACAACATATAAATTAGAACTGTTATTACTATATTTTATAACATTAGTATTTACAACTACGTAATTCTTAAATATAAATTATACTAGTGTCTGAAACCACCTCTTATTATTTGAGTAATTAAATCAAAAAATTAAGAAAATACGTATGTTACTTTTGAGCCCATAAATCCCGTTGTTACTGCCATTGGACCTCTTTGAAAAAACTTCTAGACTTGAAAGACCTCTTGACAAAAACTTTTACAAAATAAGAAATTGAAAATAACAAAATTGTTATAAAAAGATGCCTCAATAAAATATATTTTACTGTATATATCAAATCATTTAATATATTTTAAATTTTACTTTTAATTTCACACTTAGTATAAAATAATTTGAATTAAATTTTTGTATTAATTGAATTTTAATTTTTTCAAATAAATTAATTTTGAATTCTTAAAATTTAATATTAATATATTTTTATTTCTCTTCCAACCTGTCATGGAGCATGGTGTTACGGAATAAAAATATGAGGGTCATTATTATTAATTTTAAATATTGACTAAATTTACTTATTTTAATTAGTTAATTTATTAAAATTAATAATTAAGTATATATATTATAACTAATAATAAAATAAGAATCAAAAAGGCATGTCTTCATCCCATTAAATAATTAATCACTTTACTGGGTAAGTCTAGTAGCCTGGCTGATATTATTTCATACACTTTGAAATTCAATAGAAACATCATATAAGATCAACCAATCAGCATGAATATCATTATTCCAGTAAATCATTGATAGATCCTGAATCCATATATTTAATTTTTGAATTGTGTGTAAGTGTTCAGTTGTGAATGACTCCTATCAAAGCTCTTATTCTAAAGACTAAAAAAGTGTACCTGAAAAATTTTACTTAATATATTTTTCAGAACCATAGAATTGAAATATATTTTCTATTTATTTTTAATATGGAATAATATTATTTTTAATCAAAATATGATTGACTTTACAGCTGCTTTGCTACATGGACATAATCTAAAGTACCTATTGTGTCTTTTTTACAAAATAAATATCAAATAATAGTTTTTCAATTTGAAACTGATAGAATTATGATGAAGTACCACTTATACCTATTTAATTCAGTTCTTGAACAATAATACAATCAAAACTTATATCTTATGCTCATTTTTTAACATGATAACACTTTGAAAATTATATGGTGCTTATTCCCAAGTCGACACTGAAATTATCCCACAATACAGCATTGAAGCAAAATCAAGCACTAAAGTTAAAGTTTAAATAAATTTATACTACTTTGTTTTTATTATATTTAAAGTTTTACATCTAGCTTTAATTTCAGTTTTCATATGAAAAATTTACTGATTAGTGATCTATTATTTCAACTCATGAGATGACTCTACCAAATAACCATATTTACATGCAATTTTGATGAAATAAATCATGAAAAGTTCCAGAATATCATATATGTATTACTTTGAATAAATATATATTGAAAGAATTCTTAGTAGTTCAATATTCAATAGAAAAAAAAAGCAAAAATATTTTTTCTTTTAATTTAAATTATCTTCTTGCATATAAAAATGTAAAAAAATTGATTAAAATCCACTGGTATAAGAATTATACTTCTTTCAAACGGATAATAAAGAAATTTATTAATTATTAGTACTTGGTGTAAAGAAGCTATGAGAGGACTTCATTGAAACAGAAATCAGGAAAACATATTGCTAACTTTTATTTTTTAATTATGAGTCTTTTCACAGTATTATAGAATAAAATAATTGAGAGTTTTTATGATTCAATATGTTTGTTAAGTAAGTTTCCATTGAACTGAAAATATTCAAATTGCATATCAAGAAATAATAAAATACAAAAAAAATCAGGTTATATGGTTTAAGTTAAAAAATGAAAGCTTCAAATTCTTGGTAAAAAGGAGTTATCAAGAAAAAGAACCACTGATCTTATTATGAATTTTTTCAAAAAAAAACTAATAAAATTATTAGAGAGGTTAACATTTATGCTTTTTAAATCAATAGTATAATTTTCAGTCTTTTTAATGATCAAGTGAATTTCAAAATGAAAATTAAATTGTGTTTTACAAAAAAAAATCTGTGAATGGATCATATTCTTAATCTTCTCCTGTCATTATTTCTATAAATTATTCATTAAACTTTCTTTTTTATTCCTGCACAGAATCATCCATTGTTGGTTAATAGCTCAAGATGAGTTAAAAGTAAAATTCAGTATCAGTTCATTATTAGTTCAGTCTGAGTTCCATTTGTGTTCCATCTAAGCTAAAGAGGAGGAATTGCTATCAAGTCCCCCCCAAATATTGCATGGTGTTACACACATATACTCTCTTTTTTTGCTTATTCTTTATTTTTGATGGATTATTTCTATTACTACAGGATTTTGGCAGGTGATATCATTCTAATTATGTTATTGGTCACTCTTTATGTTGTTTGAAAGGTGTATTATCTGGAATAAGGCATCATTAGCCATGTATAGGGCTGGCAAATTAAGAGTTTCATTGGAGGAATTATTGGGTATAGAAGGAGGTGGTTTTTGTTCTTGTTTTCTACATTCTTTATCATTACAATCAAATATATAACCAATAAAATTACAATACATATAAATAGCACTTACTGAGTCTTTGAATAGTATCTGATTTAATACATCTATTTTTCTACCACCTATAAGTTGTAACCCATATATAATTAGTGAGATTCAAACTACTGAGACCCTTATATTGAGTTATGTTTTAATACTTATTGGATTTGTACTACAGCATTCATATAGGACCATTTAAATCTTCTATAGAACCAAATATTCAAGCTATTTCATGTCTCTGTTCTTGATCTCAGCCTGACAGAAACTCTGATGAAGCTTGA
The DNA here is from genome assembly GCA_030280995.1 of Hemileia vastatrix. NCBI lineage: Eukaryota > Fungi > Basidiomycota > Pucciniomycetes > Pucciniales > Zaghouaniaceae > Hemileia > Hemileia vastatrix. Next base: position 32,147,317 of record JASXTE010000002.1, on the reverse strand, counting down.
TTGATTATTTATTAAAGTACATGTGAAAATTTTTTGAACCAATGTTGAAGAATTAGAAACACAATTTTGTAATTGTATGTTGAAATCAGCCCTCCCCCATAGTTAAGCCATTCTGGAAAGCTAAGTTTTTAAATAAGTTTATACTTTATTTCATGAAGAACTAAACAAACCCCAATTTGAATTGAAAAAGAGTGATGTTAAATGTTCAAATAATTATACTTAAATGATAATATATGGTGAAATTATAAGGCACTATAGTAAATCATTCAAGAAAAATATTTTGGATTTTAATATCTTCCATTAAATTTTTTCCAGTATGAATTTGAAACAAAAATTGAATTCTAATTATTCAAAAAGATTTTATTACCATTATTAATATTTAAAATATTGGAAAAATGTAAAACACCTATAAAAATGAAGGGAATATTACTTTGGTAATATAATTAATCCCTAATATAAATATCTATTCTGTTTTCTATTCAATAAATAAAAAATATGTTCATGTAATAGTATTTTTTACAATATATTAACCCTTTATCTTCAAAATATGAAAAAAAAGACATAAAATAAAATTTTATTAGAATGAATAGTATAAAAATGGCTTGTTTGATTTCTATTTATTTTATTAGTTGATTCCATTCCTATTTTCATGCTATATAACATATTTTTCATGTTATATTATTATTTTATTTTGTGGAAAAATATTACTTACCTATCCATTCCTACCTTCTGTCTTACATAAAAAATTATCTTCAATATTATTCCCCTGTTAAAAATTTCTTTTATTTTCTCCCAAAAAATTATTTTAATGATTTCAAACCCTTTCTTCTTCAATCAAACCCTCTCTGACCCTTTAAAAGCATTCCCACCCCTTTTCACTTCTTTTGATCCCTATTTATCACTTCCCCAGACCTTTATGCCTGTTACAGCTAATAGAAAACACTATAATTTTTTGAACAAAATGAAAAGGGATTAATGAGAGGGTAAGTGTAGCAAAAGGCAAAAGGTGATTATAAAATTTGAGATATGGGTTGAAAAAAATGGGTAGAGAGGGAATTAAATTGGGTTTAAAGAGGCCATAAATTTTATGGAGGATAGAAAAAGAGATCAGAATGGGTTTGATTGTTGATTGAAGGTTATTGGAAGGGGTGGGGAGCAATTTTAAGGGACAGAAACAGGTTAAGATTTGGGGGATAGGGAGTGAAAGAAAAAGGAGGAGAGAAAAGTGAAAGGTGACAGGAAGGTAGAGAAAACTTTGTTGAAAAAATATAATAACCTATAAAGGTGCTAGTAATATTGAGAAAATAAGAAAAAATTGTTGAGAAAAATTGAAATGAGATTTTTTAAAAATAAGAGGGCAGATGCTATTATATTACCAAACATCAGAATTCACATTCATCTTATATTTCTTACTACAGAAGCAGCTTTATTAAAATTATGTGAATACTGAGCTGTGGCCTTAAATTCTTCATCCTGTTATACTAAAGTGGAGGCCTAAATTTCAAATTTAACTTTAATTAAATTTTCGTTTAAGGCTTTGTATGGATCTTAAGTAATTTAAGATACATAAGTTTTTACAACTTATATCAATAATAAAATTGAAAAAAATCAAAAGTAATGAGATATTGAAATTAATCAATACATATTAATACATTCCTTCTTTCCAATTATTTCATTTTATGAGGATAATAATTATACATATCTTTGAAAAATCAGTCAAATTTTACTATCTATAAGATATTTTAAGAAAAAAAACCTAAAATAAAGCACAAAAATCTCAGAGATATTTAGTAACAATTAGAAGAAGGCATTTATATTAAATAAAATCTATAATTAAATATTATCCCACATATTTAAACATAATTATTCGGATGAAGTATTAAGTTTTAATCTCCTATTTTTTGCTGATTGTCAGTTACAGATTTTGTTCTTAATTTCCATACATTTCCTCTTAAAATTTCATACAAGACCTTTTTACATGTTTTAAATTTGAGCTTCAACTTTTAATTTTTATATAACTATCTACAAAAAATTAATTGTATTTATTTTCAATAAATTCAAATAAATTTTTGAATATATTGTTTTAATGTTCATCCTTCTATTGACTAAGTAATTTTTTTTCAAAAACATTTAGTTAATAGAATCATAGCTTTATAAATTTTTTAATATCTTATCACAAGGTTAATCTCAGTCTTGATGGATCTCTGATTGAACTCCCAGTGCATATCTAATCATGAGAATTCTTAAAATTAACTTCTAGATTAAATATATTTATTGTCTTTGAAATTTGAAAAAAGTTTTAACAATTAATAAAATGGTATATGGTGTGAATGATAAGCTTTAAATTTAAGTACATAGGTATCTAAGAATAAAGAGACCTATTAAACTCATTTGTATTCAGTTTTTTATAAATGAGAGCTATAAGAGCCCTATTCAGGAAGAAGTATTCTTTTTATCCCTATATATATTTCTAAATAGCTTATCAGGCTTATAGGTCTGTCCATATTTTATATTATAATTCATTGGGATATCTATATTTTTTCAACTACATTGAAAAAACCTAGCTCATGAAAAAATTTAATTTTTTTTGATAATGTTTCTTAATAAGTTGTAAGTTTTATTTAATTTTTATGATTACATTTAAAAAATATTTACTTTGATTCACTTTATTTTTTTGATCTAATTTTGCTTTATTTTATTCTATCATACTATAAAATACTGTACTATATTATATTATATTTCATTTTGTTTCACTTACTATTACTCTATTTAATTTAATTTAAATTAAATTTGTTTTGTTTTGTTTTATTATATTTTATTCCCTTACATTTTAATTTAATCTTAATTATCTTATTCTATTTCGAATGTTGATATTATATCAATTTACATTTACATACTGAATACCACTCAGCAAGTAAATATTCAATTAAACTTTTCCTGACTCAAAATAATGTTACATGTATGAAGTATATTATAAAGTAAATCAAAAAAAATTAAATTTATAATAGTTATCTTCAATGCCTAGTTTTGAAAATTCAGGTAATTTTTATCAAACAATATCAAATATTTAAATATGATTTTTAATATGTTTCAATCAATTTTAAATTAGTAATAAATTAGTGTAAGAATGTCAGCCTGTATATTTCCAGGAATGAGTAAAAAGTACTTATAAATTATGTTAAATGCATGTACTATACATGGGAAAAATAAATAAAGGTACACAAGTTGTACACAAAAGTGAAATTTATGATAAAATACAATATATTCTATTATAACACCTTATATACACGCAAATATAAACCTTTTATAAGTCTTATGTACTAAATATTAAGTTGGAATATGATTGCTTAAACTTAAGAGCCTTAAACATAAGGCTTCATAATTTTTAAGTGGACTTTAAGCTGTTGTTTTCATTGTTTTATGTGAAAAACAAGAAATGCACTTTAAATCACTTAAAAGTTGAATATATGCACTATAAATTTAATAATATTAGAAATTTGCCTTGAAGCATCAATTTTTATTAATTAGGACTATTGATTTGGCTACTCAAAGGCATAAAAATAGCACTTTTCAAATTTGGTGTATTTATGCCACAAATGGCTTCTTTGTACTGGCCACATACTGCCTGAATTTTCCAATGTGAATAACTTCATTTTTAGAAAATTTAATTTTTTCACACTATAACTACCCCACATTCTACACCCACTGTAAGAAAATACTCTAAAATAGATAACAGGCACTTATTTAGGGTCCTAATTTAATTATAGGTGCATTGACCTTATTATATGCACTAATTTCATTAATAATCTCAAGCTTGGCACCTTTAATTCACTAGCATGCTTAAATTTACCTAAATTAGTCATACATTTACCTGTGAAAGCACCTTCCAAGGGCTGCATGTAGTTACCCCACATCTCACATCCTTTTTTGGTTTTCTCAGGTTAGTTAAATTGGCTGGTGAACTCTGATATACAGATGTAGATCAGAGTTCACAGGCAAAAAATTTGATGTGGTACTTTGATGTATGGTCATAGATCAGAGTCCACATGAATAAAAATGGGTGGTGAACTTTGATTTACAGCTGTTGTGGCATTACAAATCTGGGTATGCCACTTAGGTGAAAATTTGGTTGGAACTTGGTTAGAAGAAAGACATGTTACCAGATGTTAATTTGGTTGAAGGGAGTTAACGGGATTTTTTTGGGTTGATTTTTGGTGTTTTGGAATGGTTATATGTGGTAATTCTTTTTTGATTTGATGGATTTATGGATTTGTATTTTTGGTGAAGGAAGTGTGCTCTTGGAATTGCCACTTTTTTCTGGTGCGCTCTGGTGCACTCCGGTTTGCTCCGGTGATTTTCCCATGCAAAAGCAAAGTGTACTTGAAAAATTCTGTCATTGTGGCAAAGTTTGGTCATGGTGACAAGATTAACTCACTGTGGAAAATTTAGCTCACTCTGGCCAAATTAGCTCATTATGGCAAAATTAGCTCATTATGTCAAAAAGAGCTCATTGTGGCAAAATTTGCTCACAATGGGAAAGTCTGATCACCAGTGCAAAGTTTGGTCACTATAGAAAAGTCTGATCACCAGTGCAAAGTTTGGTCACTGCAGAAAAGTCTGGGCACTATGGTAAAGTATGGTCACTGTAGAAAAGTCTGATCACCAGTTCAAAGTTTGGCTATTGTGGCAAAATTTGGTTAGAATTTATTATGCTTGTTAGATCAATAGTTTATTGTAGATCCTATGAATTTAGGGTATTGTTGGAAAGGTCTGGAGTAGGAGAATCAGATAGAAGGGGGAGAATCTTAGTCTTCTAGATTTTTTTTGTCTTTTAGTTTCGATATTGAGAGTCTTTTTGGAGGATTAACAACCATTACTCATATTTTTCTTTAGTCAAAAAAATAATTAATCATTTATAATACCCTTATAAAATAACAATTTTACATAACACTTTAAATATTTTACTCAAAAACTCTTAAAAATTAACATAAAGGGTATCATTAGAAAGGCCTCAACTCCAGGGAGTCATTTATTGTATCTTTTTTCAAAAATTATTAAAATCTAAAAACATTAAAACTTCTTTCTTTTAAAATATTGTTTCTGGTGTAACTTTATTGTTGCATTTCAGTTGTTTTGCACAGAAGAACCGCTCAATCATCCTAAAAAGCGTTAATAAGACAGGGTTTCATTCTTAATTTTTATCAAGTAGACTTTTAAGCTTATTGATCCAAAAAACTCACAAATTCATATAGAGGGACAGGGTTTACTGTGATTATCCAACTCCTTCGGATTCTGCTTACAGAAAGGCAACTGTAAGAGTCTACATACATATTTAGCACCCAACATGGGGTTCGATTTCTCTAGATTTTAAAATAACTTACTTGATACTTAGACTTTTAGCCTGCAAGAGGCTTGTTTTCTGAAACTCTTATCGATTTATTCATCTTAGCCTGCAAGAGGCTCACTTATTGGAACGCTACATCTTTAATCTAATCTATTAGGATGTCTTCTGCTACTGGATCTAGTGTGTCTCTTCCTATGACACCATCAGTTAGGATTGTTTCTTGGGATGGGCCCAAGTTTAATGGGGAAGAAGTTAAATGGTTTTTGAGCAGATATGAGGCTGCTGTTTATGTGGATGGAGCTACTAACCTGGATATAGTAAAGCATATCAGGTGTTTTATTGTTGACAGAGAGGTGGAGAAGGAGGTCATTGCTATGGAGGGTTATAAAAGGTTTGATTGGATAAGGTTGTCAAAATAGATGGTTGATAGACGGGGTTTCATGTATACTATGATGGATCTCAATAAGATTGTCAGTAATTGGCAAGCTAAAGGTGGTGTTTCTAATATGGTGGACTTCAAAAAGTTAAGTGGACATTTTGATGAAGTGGTGGAATATCTGATTTTGGTGGAGGAATTGGGCCATGAAAATTAGGCCAAGGATCTATTCTGGTCTTCTTTTAGTAGGGATATCGGGATGGATGTGTTAAAAGAACTGTCTAGGAAAAATTTGATGAAGGATCTGCCTAACGGTGAACAGAAACTTCCGGCTTTGGAGATCATCAAGGAGAATATTCAAGGCTACTTAAAACTCATTGCACTGGACAAATATCAAGAATCTTGTACTCAATATGTTATCAAGGTTAGTGAAGTATTGGCTGAAAATAACAATATTATGAAACAAGCTCAAGAAGCCAAGAAGGCTCAGATGGGACAGCCTGTGGCTAAAGTTGAGGGAAATGTAGATAACAAGATGGTCGATCACTTGGCTTATTTAAGTAAACAATTAAAGATATTTGTTCAAGAGACTCAAAAATCTAATAGAGCACCTGTGGCTTCAACTTCAACTTCTTCTTCTTACCAATCTAGAGGTTATGAGAGGAGGAATTATGGATTTAATGGCAATGGTAATCATTTTTCTGGAAATGGTAATGGTGATAGGAATGGCAATGGTAATGGTAATGGTAATGGTGGGGATGGTTTTAGAGGTGAATATGGCAAGCCCAGGGTGTGCTCTTATTGTAATAGGAGGGGACACAAAGCTGGAAAATGTTATTTTTTGGATAGGGACTTAGATTCTGGTAGAGTAAAATTTGATGGAAAGGTTTATAAATTCCCTGATGGATCTTTCATCAAGCCCAGTGAAGGTCAAGCTCCCTCGTATTTGGTTAGGAGGAATATGTATTTAGGGAAAAGGACCAGGTTTGAAGAGTTACCTGGTGATGATGAAGAAAAGGTTAAAGGTGGTAACATTGATGATGGTAAAGATGTGGAAAAGGTTGATAAAGAAAAAGGAAAAGAGGTCAAAAAGGCAACATTCTCAACTTCATTTGGTGGTTTGGAGTTATCCTCTGTAGTTAGGGCAGTGGAAAGTTGTATGGCAGGTGAATACAATGTCAATGCTGCCAGAAGAGCAGGTGCTACTAAAGCTAAGAGTAGCATACAGAGCCAATTAAGGGCTATACCAGGCAAGGCTGAAATTAAAAAGTTGGAAAAGAAACCTTACTCTAAGGACAAAATTTATAATATTCAGAAGGGGATGGCTGATATGGGGCCTCCTAGCTTTGGAAAGTTGGATTTGAATGGTGAGCCTATGCTTGTGGACAATGATTTTGATTCTGAGGAGGATGTACCTTTGACATCTCTCCCCAGACCAAGTTTTAGTGGTCCAACTCCTATGGAAGGGGTAAGGAGGACCAGTGATGGATCTGGATTAGTGAAAGTAGCTGGTGATGGAGCTAGGGTCATTAGAAGTGAAGGTGTTATTATGGGGGGTGAAGATGGCAATGTGGGTTCCCAAGAGGTGCCCAGGGCCAAGGTAATTAAATCTAAAGTCCAGTACAAACATCCAGTAGTATCTGGTCAAGAGAATGCAATGGAAAATTTTTTAAATAGGGTGAATCAACTTCAGATTCCCTTATCTTTAGGCGGGCTTTTCAAAATTAGTTTAGCACTTGCAGAGAAGCAAAAGAAGCATCTGAAGAGGCAAAGCCTTTGCGCTGGAGAGGTGGAATATATATGTGAAAATGCTGAGCAGTTTGGGGAGGATGTTGAAACTCATTTTTCTGCTCCCCTGGGTTACCTGGTGGTAACTCTTAATGGTAAAGAGGTTAAGACCTTGGTTGATTCAGGGTCTCAAATTAATTAGATTTCTTTAGAGCAAGAAATGATTATAGGCTTGCCAATTAAAACTGGTACTATTGGAAACCTCAGAGGTATTGGAGGGCATGCAACAGAGCTGACGGGTACGGCTGAGCATGTCAAATTAGGTATTGGTGGAACTATTGGTAGGGTTCACTTTTATGTCCCCAGAGGGGAAGTTAAAACTGTTCTTGGTGGTCCTTTTTTAATGGATTTTGAGGCCTGGATTGGTTATCAAGCTGGAATGGGTATTAGTTTGGAGATAACTGGTGAAGATATGAGGAGGTTACATTTGTGGTTGGCACCTCCTGGAGATGAAGGTTTGGAGACATGGCCAGGGATCACTACTCTGTGTCAGTGTTGTACTTGCATCAAGAAGTGGCATATTAAATGGAAGGAATCTTGTGAATTATGTTTAGAGGGGAATTTCAGAGACCCTCTTTTTTTGGGGTAGTAGGGGCTGATCACTCTAATGTTGCAATCTCTCCCAAGGATGAGATCCCATATTGAAATAGGTAAGCTCACTTGGAGATAATTCAAGTGGATTCTCAATTATTTTCTGTTAATTATACGTTAAATTTTTATTATGTTTTCAAATTTTTAGTTTTTCTCACTTCTCTGTCAAGATGTTTGATTGCATTCAAGAATGGATCAAGAGGGAAGATGGGAAATATTATGTTGAATAAAAATTGGAACGGTTTATTTTCTGACCTCTAGCAAGAAGGTAAAATGCAATTATTTCATCAAAATTCTATAAATAATCTTAGTATAATTAAAACACAAAAAAAATTTTTTTTTGATAATTCAATTCCGGTCCTCTTAAACTGCCTACTTTTTTTATGGGTGATTTTATGATGGATAAGGGAATTAAAGGTGTTGTAAAAAATGTTGATAAACTAGATGAGGGAAAAGAGGAAAGGGTTAAATTTAAAAATGAAATAAAATATTTTTCTACTTATATTAATTCTGATTCTGAAGAAGATGTAAATTCCTTTGATGAAATTTCCAATGGCAATACAAAAATAAATATTTTATTCAAGCCTATGTAGATGTGGAGGCAGCAAAATATAAGAAGGTAGGAAATAAAAACCAAACAATTAATGAACCACTACCAGCTGATTTAAATCCACCTTTGAGAAGACCAAGGCTATCAAAAGATCCTTATGAATGTCCTTTGGTGAAGAATCCACCCAAATTTCTGGAAATGTCAAGAATCACTTTTGAAAGATTAGGTGTTGTTAATTTTGGACCTGATGGTTTGTTTTCTGGAGAAAAGAAGAAGTTGCTGTTGGATGTTATGGTCAAGCTAGAGAAAGCCATTGCTTTTGTAGAGGAGGAGAGGGGTGTGTTGAAGCATTCCTATGGGGAGCCTTACAAGATTCCTGTAGTATGTCATGAACCATGGCAGCAAAAACCAATCCCAATTCTGGCTGCATTAAAAGAAGCTAATATAGAAGCTTTCAGAGAATGGATTCACACTGGACTTTATGAGCAATCATCATCAAGTTATTCTAGTCTGGTATTTTGTATTAAGAAACCAAATGGCAAACTTAGAGTAGTTCATGATCTCAGGGAATTAAATAGGGTTACAATAAAATACCACCTAGTGCTGAGAAGTTTGTGGAAGCGTTTTCTGAGAGAGTGTGTTATTGTTTAGGAGATATTATGGGCAAATATGATGAGAGAGAGTTGCATCCAGACTCTAGGACTCTCACTACTTTTGATACACCGCTAGGACAATTACAATTGACAAGATTACCTCAAGGAGCAAAAAATTTATTTGCTGTTTATCAAGCTCAGATGTCTTGGATTCTTCAAGATGAAATTCCTCAATATGCTGGAATTTTTATTGACGATGGAGGAATTAAAGGACCTTCAAAAGACTACGATAATGAAGTGTTGGAGGAGAACCCAGGGATACAAAAATTCATCTGGGAGTATGAAATCACTTTAGAGAGGATCTTGTTTAGAATTGAAGAAGCTTGTTTAACTATTTTGGGTTCAAAATTTTCATGTTGTGTGCCAGCTTTAAAGATTTTGGGTCATGTGGTATGTAGAGAGGGAAGGATTATGTCCAAGAAGAAAGTTTATAAAATTCAGTCCTGGCCAAGACCCAAGAATATGACCAAAGTTAGGGGGTTTTTTAGGCATATGTGTTTATGCTCAAATTTTTATAAAGGACTTTTCTTCATTGGCAGCTCCTTTAAGAAGTTTGACAAGAAAGGATGCAGACTGGGGGTGGGATGAAGAGTGTGAAAGGGCGTTTGAGAGATTGAAGAAGATTGTGGGGGAGGATTTAGTCCTGCACAAGTTAGATTATGGAAAAGATGCTGGTAGGATTTATTTAGCAGTTGAATCAAGTCAGGTTGCTTCTGGGGAAGTTTTGTCTCAGATGGATAAAGCTGGTTACATTAGGCCAGTTGGGTATGAATCTTTGGTATTCACTGAAGTCAAATCAAGATATTCTCAGCTGAAATTGGAACTGTGGGGAGTGGAAAAAATTTTATAGAAACTTCAAAATGTTTTGCGGGGCCAAAACTTCAAATTTCAAGTAGATTCAAAATCTTTAATTCAAATTATTAATTCCCCAATTTTACCAAATGCACCTATCACCAGATGGGTAGCATTCATTCAAAAATTTTCTTTTGACTTAGTTCATAATCCTGACAAAACTTTTACTATGACTGATGGTTTTTCAAGAAGACCACCCACTGAAGATGATTCAGACTCAGAAGAATTTGATGAAGATATACCTATGACTAAAGCCAGCACTAAAGGAGCTGAAGAATCTCCATACCTCACCCATGAGGTTAAACTGGCAGGACTATTGTGTTTAGATGATTGTGATGATGACCTCCACCAAGAGGATAAACTAGAAAATTATTTTTATGTTGATAAAATTGATAAAATTGGTGTGAATAAATTTGGTAAAAAAGAGGTAGAAGAAGATGTTGTGTATATAGATGAAGAGGGAGTGGTAGTTTGGGATATTAGTAGGTTAAGGAAGGGTGTATATGTTGGAGAATTATGAAATTCAATTAAAAAGGGTGAAGAAGAGAAAGAGGTATTTTTGAATTCGGTTTCTAAAAGGTCAAAAGGTTCAGATGAAGAAAATTGACATAGCTTGATCAAGAATCAAATTTGTGGTTAACATCTATTGGCTCATTCATTTGTAGGTGATATTGGTGATAGAGAAGTGCCCATTGATATTATATTAATTGATTTTCAAGATGAATTCTGGGGTCAGACCGGTTTTTATTTGTTGTTGGTCAAATATTTATTGACTTTAGAAAGACCAGAAGATTGTGAAGATGATGAATGGGTGGCTATAAAAAGGAAGTCATCTACGTTTTACTTATCTGGTCGACAATTAATGAAGAGGAGGTATCCAAATCCTCAAGTAGTTTTAACTCAAAAGAAAGGGCAAGAGTTAGTTTTAAAGTCACTGCATGAGGATCTTGGGCATAGAGGTGTTGGAGAAACTTTCAGAAGAATTTCTGATCAATTTTGGTGGCCAGGAATGAAGATGGCTGTTAAACAGTGGGTTCAGTCATGCGAAAAATGTCAAAGCAGAAGTTATTTAAGGCCAAAAGAACCTGTACACACTACTTGTGAAAATACTCTCTTTGGAAAGGTTAGCTTGGATGCCATTCATATTAAGGAGGGATGGTATAAATATTTAATTGTAGCCAGAAATTATTTATCTGGTTGGGTAGAGGCAGCGCCTCTTAATAATTTGACTGCCAAAAATGTGGCAGAAATTATTTTGAAAAATTGGGTGTATCAATATGGAGTTATGAAATTGGTAACGGTAGATGGGGGTCAGGAGTTTGGGACAGAGTTGAGAGAAGCTATATCAAAAGTTGGGTCAATGGTTAGGGTAGCAACCCCTTATTATCCAGAAGCTGAAGGTATGGTTAAAAGAGGGCATCAAGTTATTAAGGATGCTTTAGTCAAAATGTGTGGGTTGAGTGCAGAAAAGTGGAGGCATTATTTACCCTTAGATTTATTTGCTGATCAAATTACTGCCAAAAGGACAACCGTATTTTAACCCTATGAACTTGTTTTTGGACAGAAAGCAGTTTTACCGGTTGATTTTGAAGCTGAATCATATCTTGGAGTTGATTGGGACATGTTCAAGACTACTGAATAGTTATTATGTGCAAGAATGATGCAGCTAGAAAAGAAAGAAGAGTACTTAGAAAAGGCATATTTGCAGATTATGAAGATCCAAAATCAGTCAGTAAGATATTGAGATGAGTGGTTGGCACATTGACTTAGAAAACCTTTGAAAACTGGAGATATGGTTTTGGTGTATAATAGGAGTTTGGAGAGCCAATGGGGAAATATGTTTGTAGATAGGTGGAATGGACTGTATAAAGTCAAGGAACAAGTATCTGGCGGTTCATATGTTTTGGAATAATTGGATGGAGTAGTTTTAAAGAAGAGGTTAGTGGCTGATCAAGTTAAGTGGTTCTATCCTAGGGGCACCAGGAGTGCTGAAAGTTAACTCAGAAATGAGGGTTAACTATTTCTACAATATTTTTAAAGGAACTCCAAAATGAGGGTAAACTATTTCTACAATCGTTTAAAAGGGACTCCAGAATGAGAATAAACTACTTTCTTATTAAAAATATTACTGTCTTTTTACTATGGTATGGGAGACAAAACCATTAAAAAAATTTAGGACATTTATGAAGACATTCATTTGAAAATTCCTAAAACTCTTAAAAGCAACAAAAATTATGGGGAAGATATATGTTGGATTGAAAATTTTTTTTATTGGTAGAAGTGTTCACAGGGGAGCCTTCTGAATTAAATATTGGCAAGTTTGGGGGTAATTGATGGGCTGGCTGCTCTATACACAATTACGCCACAATGTTCGTTACCAATTTTTCCCTGTTTCTAGTTGAATCCTGGCTTTGTTTTTGATCTATAGGAAGTCCGCTAAGACTATAAACTGGAACGTACGAAGAGACAATGCTCCCACTGCTGAGTTCAAGATTCTTTTTTATTTTTTATTTTGTTCTTCCTTTTATGTTAGATTTTTATATAATGAAATATGTTTTTCTTTCATTTTAATTATTATAATACTATAAATATTGTTAAGGGTGATTCTCACTGGTGGTCTCTAATCATTTTTACAAATTGGAGGGAGCCCACCCAGTGATCATTATCATAAAATTTTATTTTCCTAAACTTTCATTTATTAATTTTGTATCTTCAATTTCTCAAAATTGTGTAACCATATCAAGTTGCACTTGGATGTGGGTATGATGTCGAGGATATGGCTCATCAATTGGCCGGGGGGCATCTTTAAAATTTTATTTTTCATTTCATAAATTTTATATTTCAAATTCGTTTATTATTTTTTTTAAAATTAAATTTTAAATTTTATTACATAACAATCTTTTATAACCTATTATTGTTTTCATCATTAAAAAAAATAAATAAATAAATAAAATAAAAATAAAATTAATATATAAACATACAATTATTTTTTTATAAAATTTTGTTAAATTTAATTTTCAATTTTTCTTTTGGTTTATTTCTTTTATAGTATATTTTATATAGGAAAAAGGGTAAAGTGGAGCTTGAGCAAAATTTTATCCTACTTCAAGATCTGTTAGTCCTCCAAGACTTTAAACTGGCTATTATTAAAGACTTTCTATAAAGGGTTATATTTGTTATTTTGGGATCTGTTAGTCCTCCAAGACTTTAAATTGGCTTCTTTTCAAGACTTTCATTAAGGTCTTATTTGTATTCAAGATCTTTTAGTCGAATAAGACTTTAAACTGGATAGTTTTTACAATTTTATTTCAAGAATTTGGCTCATCATTGGATCTTTTAGCCCACTAAGACTTTAAACTGGCTGTTTATGATTTTATTTCAAGATATGCTGTTAGTCCTCCAAGACTTCAAACTGGCTTATTTTCAAGGACATTCAAAATTTTATGGATATTTTTGGAGAAAGGTTTAGGATAGTAGTTGGAACTGGCAATCGATTAAATGTTTTGTCCACTAAGACTTTAAACTGGAATTTCAATCTATTTGGTGAAATTTGTAGCGCGTCAACATGGTATAAAATTTTAAAATTAAATATTGGAAGCCTGGCTAAAGTATTTTGTAAAGGTTGCTGAATAGAAATGGATGATATTGTGATGAAGGAATAAGAAGTCAAGGTGGTAGTTGGATAATTATTGAATTTTTTAAGAGCCTCAGTGTTGGGCTATTTGGTGTGAAGCTTGGAGGACCTTATGGCAAGATTGGAATCATAGAATTTGGCTCAGTGGGGGGACCTATGAGAATGGAATCAAGCGTATTTGGCTCATTAGTGAGATTCACTCTCTCATGCTGTGACATAGTGAGAAGACTGGTATATGGGAGTCTGAAGGGATTCAAACCTTTCTCTCAGAAGTGGAATCATCACAAAAATTTATGTCTATTATTATTATGATTTATATCAAGAGCAGGAGAAAAAGACAAACAGTTTAAATTTGTAGAAGACCAGCTAGAACAAGGTTCATCAAAAGAAACTAATTAGAATGCATAATTGATTGGAATGGGGACATTCCTTATTGGAGGGAGGATATGGCATTCCAAATCTGGGTATTCCACTTAGGTGAAAATTTGATTGGAACTTGGTTAGAAGAAAGAAAAGGTGTTACCAGGTGTTAATTTGGTTGAAGGGAGTTAACTGGATTTTTTTGGGTTGATTTTTGGTGTTTTGGAATGGTTATATGTGGTATTTCTTTTGTGATTTGATGGTTTTATGGATTTTTATTTTTGGTGAATGAAGTGTGCTCTTGGAATGGCCACTTTTTTCTGGTGCACTCCAGTGCGCTCCGGCTTGCTCTGGTGATTTTCCGGTGCAAAGGCAAAGTGTACTGGAAAAATTCTGTCATTGTGGCAAAGTTTGGTCATGGTGACAAGATTAACTCACTCTGACCAAATTAGCTCATTATGGCAAAATTAGCTCATTATGGCAAAAAGAGCTCATTGTGGCAAAATTTGCTCACAATGGGAAAGTCTGATCATCAGTGCAAAGTTTGGTCACTGCAGAAAATTCTGGGCACTGTGGTAAAGTTTGGTCACTGTAGAAAAGTCTGATCACCAGTGCAAAGTTTGGTCACTGTAGAAAAGTCTGATCACCAGTGCAAAGTTTGGCTATTGTGGAAAAATTTGGTTAGAATTTATTATGCTTGTTAGATCAATAGTATATTGTAGATCCTATGCATGTAGGGTATTGTTGGAAAGGTCTGGAGTAGGAGAATCAGATAGAAGGGGGAGAATCTTAGTCTTCTAGATTTTTTTTGTCTTTTATTTTCAATATTGAGAGTCTTTTTTTGAGGATTAACAACCATTATTCATATTTTTCTTTTGGAAACAAAATAATTAATCATTTATAATACCCTTATAAAATAACAATTTTACATAACACTTTAAATATTTTGCTCAACAACTCTTAAACATTAACATAAAGGGTATCATTAGAAAGGTCTCAACTCCAGGGACTCATTTATTGTATCTGTTTTCAAAAATTATTAAAATCTAAAAACATTAAAACTTCTTTCTTTTAAAATATTGTTTCTGGTGTAACTTTATTGTTGCATTTCAGTTGTTTTGCACAGAAAAACCGCTCAATCATCCTAACAATTGTTAATAAGACAGGGTTTCATTCTTTATTATTATCAAGTAGACTTTCAAGCTTATTTATCTAAAAAACTCACAAATTCATTTAGAGGGACAGGGTTTACTCTGATTATCCAACTCCTTTGGATTCTGCTTACAGCAAGGCAACTGTAAGAGTCTACCTACACCGTAGGACATATTTCACATGCATCAAATTGTATGTTGTACTCTGATGTATGGCCATAGATCAGGGTACACATGCATAAAAGCACCTGTGGTACTCTGATGTATGGCTGTAGATCACAGTACAGATGCATAAAAATGGTTTGTGAACTCTAATGTAAAGCTGTAGATCAGAGGTCACATGCTCAAAATTGGATGTGGTACTCTGATCAATGGCCATAGATTAGAGTACCACATGCATGAAATTGGGTTGTTAACCCTGATCTATGGATTTACATTAGAGTTCACCAACTCATTTTGAGAATTCAAAGACTTTTATTCTCACATGTAATATTGCCTTTAGAAATAAAATAAGATAATAAAACTAAATTAAGATTTAAGGTAATAAAATATACAAAATTACGATAAAACAAAATTAAATTAAATTAAATTAAATTAAATAGAATAATAGTAAGTGAAATTAAATTAATTATAATATAATATAATACAGTATTATATAGTGTGATAGAATAAAATAAAGCAAAATCAGATAAAATAAAATAAAATGAAGTAAAGTAAATATTTTTTAAATGGCATCATAAAAATAAAAAAAATTTATAACTCATTAAGAAAACATTATCAAAAAAATTAACTTCTTTATGAGCTATGTTTTTTCAATATAGTTAAAAGAATATAGATATACCAATGCATTTGAATATAAACCATTGACAGACCTTGGAGCATGATAAGCTGTTTATCAATATATATAGGTGTAAATAAAATACTTTTTCATGAGCAGGAATCTTATAGCTCTCATTTAAAAGAAACTGAATATAAATGAGTTTAATATGTCTCTTTATTACCAGATACATATGTACTAAAATTTAAAGCTTATCATTTACACCATATACCATTTTATCAATTGTTAAAACTTTTTTAGAGAATTCAAATACATTAAATATTTTTAGTGTTTAAGTTAATTTGAAGGATTCTCAGGATGATATTTGCATTGGGAATCAAATAATAGATCCATCAAGACTGAAATTAACCTTGGTATAATATATCAAAAAATCTATAAAGGTATGATTCTATTAACTAAATATTTATTTAAAAAAAATAATTTTACTTAGGAAATAGAAGGATAAGCATCAAAACAATTCATTTAAAAATGAATTTAAATTTATTGAAAATAAATTGGATTAATTTTTTGCAGATGGTTATATAAAAATTAAATGTTGATGCTCAAATTTAAAACATGTGAAAATTTCTTGTATGAAATTTTAAGTGGAATTGTATGGAGATTAGGAAAAACATCTGTAACTGATTATAAGCACAATATAGGAGATAAAAATTCAATATCTTCATTTCAAAACTCACGTTTAAATATGTGGAATAATAGTTAATTACAGATTTTATTTAATGTAAATGCCTTATTCTAACTGTTACTAAATATCTCTGAGATTTTTGAGATTTATTGTAGGTTTTTTTCTCAAAATATTTTATAGATAGCAAAATTTGACTTATTTTTCAAAGATATTTATACTTATTATCCTTGTAAAATGAATTTTAGGGAAAAAAGAATGTATTAATATGTATTGATTAATTTCAATATTTCACTAGTCTTGTTTTTTTCAATTTTATTATTAATATAAGTAGTAAAAAACTATGTACCTTGAGTTACTGATGATCAATATATAGCCTTAAACTAGAATTTATTTTCTGTTAAGTTTAAAATGGAGGTCTCCACTTTAGTATAAAAGGATGAATAATTTAAGGCCATAACTACGTATTCATATTATTTAAATAAAGTTGCTTCTGTAGTAAGAAATATAAGATGAAGGTGAATTCTGATTTTTGGTAATACAATAGCATCCACTCTCTTATTTAAATTTTTCTGAACCACTTTTTCTAATTTTCTCACTCTTACTAGCACCTTTATATGTAATCATATTTGCTCAACAAATGTTTTTCTATCTATCTGTCAGCCAGGCTATTCCAGGAGTCCAGTAAATGATATGTAACTTATAAAACCTGAAAGAGTGGGTAAGAATTGTATTTAATGAATATAAATTATTATTTTATTGCCTAAAAAAATTATATAAGTATTTTATTATATACGAGTGTTATATTAATTTTATTGGTTATATAAATTTTTATATACATTTAAATTGAACATAATATAATATATTCTACAAATAATGGCGCATTTTTATGTTACTTAATAATTATAAATTTATATTTAATTAATTGAAAAACATATATTATAATTATAATTGTAAAATTGACTTATAATATATGTAAATTAATTATTTAAATTTATATATTAAATAACACCTTTCATATAATACTAAACAATAATTAATGACGCTTCTTTTGACCCTTAATTGTGTCAGGAAAAACCAATTAATTAATTTATACTAAATTGAGATTAATTACATGTTTTGTTGCATCAAAGTATTTTTTGTTTCACTTAAAATATCCTTAAATCAGACTGTACTATCTGTTTCGAATTATTTTTCTCATAGTTCCTATGTTCCAATCTTGTTTAGTTATTCACTATCTTTACTTACTGATTTGGGAATTAATGGCGGGAAAATTGGATTCTTAATTGGGGTCTTAATTATTTTTTTCATGTTTTTCTCTACATTGTTATGTTTCATTTACTCTTTGATATATTTGTTTTATTCTATTCTAACTATTGTATTTACAAACATAGTGGCGCTTCAGAGGACCCATTGCCTATAAAAGGGCCTTGGATAATCCACTGTAGCATCATCACTTACTATACACTCAACAATTTAAAAGATAATTTTATCACGTTTATTATTATTTTTATTAGTACTACAATCTAATTAAAAATTCTCAATAACAAAATAAAGGTTGCCTTAAGTCTGATAGGAATTATAGTGTTTGCCGCGCAGAACTCTTACTTAAATAATATTAATATTAAATAAAACCTCAAATTGTTCATCTCCCAACTCACTCGTCGTTGCTTCATTTTAAATAAATTATTTCTAGTATTACTTTTATCTTTCTATTTACCTTTAGTATCTTTTCCTATTTGTTTCTCTTCTTTTTTGCCCCTTTTCTTTCCCTCTTCTAGACAACTGACTAACAACTGGGGGCCTTTCCAAACAACGACGACAATCCAGCCTGGCGACAAACGACAAACGCACGGACCACCTAGCAAAAAACAAAACTTTTGCCGCGACTGTGTTTCGAACTTGGGTTCGATTTCTTAGGTTTATATTATATTAATTCTTATATTATTTTGAAGTGATTTTTCGATCACTATAGTAAGTTCACCTTTGCACCTCTCACTCATATTACTATATTTTTACTGCAATAACAGTGATTGTGGCTTAATTGCTGATTCACTGAGTGTAAGTGTTCAATTATTAAAAATTTTTTTTTCCTAGTTGACCATTATAGAGTGTTAAATCCTCTTAGTCCTAGAAGAATTGACATTTTTTATTAAAAAAAATTGAATTATTAATTTAATTTTTTTTATATTATTAATTATTGTTAATTTTGGTTGACTTAAAAGTACTTTGTGCTTAGTCCCAAATATATTGCCATATTTAATATTGGTAATTAATTGGTTGAATTAACTTGATTGTTTATTCCCAATTTAACCTTGCAATCCATTTTTTTAAAAAATTAATTTTTTATAATTATTACTTTATATTGAAAAATTTTTTTTCTATAATTTAATTAATAAATTTTTTTTTTATTATTTGGAGCAATTATTAACTAACTTTTATTATTTTTTTAAAAAATAAGAAGTAAATTAAAATCTTCCCACTAGTATGTCCAACAATTTGGCTGACAAAATGGATAACATGCAAGTGGATGAAATTGAAATTGACTATGATGCTGACACTGTAAGTTCTTCTAAATTTGGACATAAAAAATCTTATGCTAACACAAAGAATTCACATACTGCAGGATGTGGAAATGACAGGAAATGAAAACAAACCAAACCCCCTTCCCCCAGTACCACAGAAGGAAGTAAAGCCTCTAGTGCCTCAAGAAGGTCTTCCAAAAGGCTTAAAAATAAAAAAGCTTCCTCTGCCACAACAAATCAGCAACCTATCCAGTCATATAAAAGAGTTGAAGACAGAAAATATGACGTACAAAGCAAAGGTAGACACCTTGTGGGATCAGGTCCAAGAACTCAGGAACCAGATTCAGGCCCAGGCCCCTCCTCAGTTGCCTCCCAATCAGCCTCAGTTTCAGGCTCAACCTTCACAGCCACCCAGCTCAACCATCCAAAATCCAAATACTATGGAAGTAGAGCAATGGAAATAAGATTATCTAATGAGTCACTACCAACAGAATGTGCAACACCCTCCTCATCATCAGCCTGGCCTATCCAGAACACCCAATTTCCATCCACCTCCTCATCCCTACCAACAAGGCAGGAGAAAGAAGGCCCAAACACAATCCCAAACCCAGTCCCAGGGGAAGTTTCCTCCTCTGCCATGGTAAGTAATTTGGTTGATAGTCACTTGGGTATGTTTTCTAATAAAACTTCTTCTGCAGGTAATATTATTGAACATGGTGAAAGAACAGTTAAACCTGTTAAAAGACAGCTTCCTGTAACTAGTAGCCCTATTGATGTAATTAGCAAATTGTCATTTGCTGAACCTTTACATTTAACTTCTACATCTTTAATTAATCCTTCTCTTGCAATTAAAAATGATTCTGTTCCCCCTGAAATCTATACCTTAATTGAAAACACTTCTGAGGAAATATTGAAAGATACCCTTGATTTTAATATTGTGAAAGACAAACATGTGAGAGATGTGTTAATCCATGAAAATAATAGATTAAATAATTTACACTTGCAATGTAAAGTGAGTTCTTCTGTACAAGATACAGCTTATTTAAAAATCAAAGAAACCTTGAATATTGTTCTTAGTCAACAAAAACAAATAAGAAGTGACCATAGAGCTATCTCAGATAGAAATATCAGTCTACATAAGACCTTGAGTGAATTGAAACCTCTTATTGAGGAAAATTATTCATTCAAGAATGAAATAAAATCTCTGCAAAATGAGTTTAAGAAGCTAAAAAATGATTTCCATGCACTAAGTACCAAACACTCAGTTTCTGAGGACAGAAATGTTCTATCTCTTGCAAAAGTAAATGACCAGATGTCTGAAATTCCAAGAATAAGAAACTATGTGTCTGACCTGCAGGAAAAGTTCTCAAACTTAACCATCAATAATGAATTAAATGAGATTTCTGTAAATCAGCTGCATAAAAATAAAGGGAAAAAACCTGAGCAAAGTTCATCCTTTCTTCCTCATATTTCAACCATTAAACAAACTGACAATGAGTCTGTAAAATCTTTTGCTACTAGCAAAAAATCTTGTGATGGTCATGCACAAGCTGTTTCTGTAAATAATGAAATTTCTGAACACCTGGCTAAGCTTCAGGAATTATTAATAATGAATAATTCAAACCAAAAAGTGGACCATCCCAGTAGTCAGAAAAATTGGCCTAAGTTAGACCAATATCCTACCTTTGATGGTGATTCTTCCTCTGATTGGCAACACTTTATCCAAAGAATTGATAATTTAAAGAGATCTTATAAACTACCTGATGAGGAAATTGTTTCTAAGCTAATTTCTTTATTTTCCAATGTAGCCTTGATGTGGTATGAATCTTTTCTTTTAGATAACAATCATTATACATGGAATGATTGGAAATCCTTGATTGAGAATCAGTTTGGTGGTTCAAAATTCAGGTTAGCTCAGCAGAGACTGTATGATAATACTAGATATGTATCCTCCTCTGTTGAAAAGCCCATTGTTTTTCTGATGAAAATAACTAAAATCCTTAGAGCAATTGATCCAAATATGGATTATGAAATTTGGAGAGATAAAATCTTGTATAAATTACCAAATTCTCTTAGGGATTTGATTGTGGCTAGAAGTGAGCATGTAAGGGAAAATTCTTCTTTCATTAATATCTGTAATGAAGTACTGCTCAACCATAGCTTTGAACCAAAAAATTACCTTGGTAAATCTTATAATGATCAGAATAAACCTTCTATAAAGCTCCCAGAAAAATCTGGTAAACCCTCTGCCCCAGTTGCACCTAAAAAATATGCAACAAATACTTGTTATAAATGTAACAAACTGTGGCAGAAGGGTCATGTTTGTGACAAGAAAATTCATCTTGTTGAACAAAATGAAGACACTGATGAAGTTGAACTTGATGTCAATAATTCTTCCAGTGACTGTGAAAGTAATATCTCCTATGACAATGAATCTGTTAAAGATGTTTTAATGTTGGAACATGATGTCCATTATTTAAATAATATATCTGAAGATTGTGTATTGAATTTATCTTCAGTAGAAAATTCTGAGATAATTAAAGATATTACTAACAATTCTATTCCTATATCCCCTTTAAAGGCACCTGTTATCATTAATGGTAAAAATGTTAATGTAGTTCTTGATTGTGGTGCTGAAGGAAGTGTAGTATCTGAAAAATCTTTGGCTTCAGTGGATAAGGAATATTTGAGTAAATTGTTACCTATAACTTCTGAAAAATGGAGAGGGTATGGTTCTACCTTATTTCCTATTGGCAAATACAAAACCTCTGTATTCTTCAAATATAATGGTGGTTTTTTCAGAGCTGTTTGTGAGTTTGTTGTCATGAAAAATGATAATTTAAGCAATTGGTTTATTATGGGAAATGATATTTTAACCATGTTTGGTGTGAAACTGGATCCAGCAAATAATTGCTTTACCTTAGGAATGAATGGGAAAAGGAAATTTAAAATTTCCTCTCCTAGAACTTCTGGGCATTTGTTGAAATCTTGTAACTCACTGATCCAGTGTAAAGGTAGAACAACAACTGAAATGGATGATTTATTACATGAAATAAATACCGCTTCTTTTGGTGATCAGTTGACTAGTAAACAAAAGGATTCTCTTGTTGCCTCTATTACCTCTTTCCCTATGGCTTTTGCTCATGGTTCTCATGTCTTGGAAATTGTTCAAGAAGAGATGAAAATTACCTTATCCTGTAATTTGTGTGATATTCCTCCTACCCTTAAGAAAAAACCATATCCTGCTTCTCCATCAAAAAGAAAAGATATTGAAGATAATATTGAAACATTATTGAAAATGAATATCATTGAGAAGGTGGATGTCACCCCCAAATATTGTGTCATCTCCCCAGTCTTGATTTCTTATGAAAAGGATAAAGCTAGATCATGTGGAGATTACAGAGCTTTAAATACTTATACTGTTGATGATATTTATCCTTTACCCAGAATTAATTCAATACATGCTACCTTGCAAGGTGCAAAATTTATTAGTTGTCTGGATGGTAATAAAGGTTATCATCAAGTTCCAGTTGAGAAAAATTCTCAAAATTTTTTGCTTATTGCAACTCATATGGGAATATATAAGTATGTTAGGATGCCATTTGGCCCTAAAAATTCTCCTTCAGTTTTCCAGAAAGTCATGGATAACACTTTCCATCAAGAAATTATTGAAGGTTGGCTCATGGTTTATATTGATGATATTATTGTTTTTTCTAAAACTTTTGATGAACATATGATTCACTTGAATAGAGTTTTCCAAAAAATGGATGAAATCAATATGACCTTATCTTTAAAAAAGTGTAAATTTGGTTTTCAATCTTTGAAAGTCCTTGGCCATGT
Organism: Hemileia vastatrix; assembly: GCA_030280995.1. Lineage (NCBI taxonomy): Eukaryota > Fungi > Basidiomycota > Pucciniomycetes > Pucciniales > Zaghouaniaceae > Hemileia > Hemileia vastatrix. The sequence continues at coordinate 32,124,193 of JASXTE010000002.1, read as the reverse complement.
TGTGTCAGGCTTACAAATTTGTGTAGACCATAATAAAGTTGCTGCCATTCAAAATGTGAAAGCACCAACTTCTGTAAGAGAAATCCAAAGTTTTTTGGGTATGTGTGGCTATTATAGACAATATATTAAAATTTATCAGGTCATAGCCTTGCCTCTTACAAAACTGACCAGAAAAGATGTTGCTTTTCTCTGGAATAATGACTGTCAAAAAGCTTTTGATACATTAAAAAGTTGCTTAATGACAGCCCCTATATTGGCTCTTCCATATTTTAACAAGCCATTTGTCCTTTATACAGATGCTAGCTTTATTGGTCTGGGTGCTGCCCTTCACCAAAAGCAAATTATTAATGATAAATCCTCAGAGGTTGTAATTTGTTATATTTCAAGAACCTTAAGAAATAGTGAATTGAAATATGGTGCCACTCAATTGGAGTGCTTAGCAGTTGTTTGGGCTCTTGATAAACTTCATTACTATTTGGATGACCAAAAATTTGAGTTGGTAACTGACTTTAGTGCTGTAAAGTTCCTCTTAAACCTAAAGACACCTAACAGACATATGTTCAGGTGGCAACTTGCTGTTCAAGAATACAGAGGAAGGATGACAATTATCCATAGATCTGGAAATGTTCACTCTAATGTTGATATGCTCTCCAGATTGCCTCTGCCAAATAATGACTCAAATCCTGCTTATGTACCTGAAGATGATACTGTTCATATCCATGGTATATTTATAGTTGATATGGAAGAGGAGTTATTACAATTAATACTGGATTCATATGATAAAGATTCTGATTTAAATAAATTGGTTACTATCTTAAATGATCCTAAGAATGCTTCAATTCAAGCATTAATAAAAACTCTTCCTGTAAAGTACCAAAATGCTTTAAATAAAGGAAAGTTCTCTATTGAAGATGGTTATATATATTATAGAAGGAAGCTTACCAATGTAATTGTAATTCCTCCTTCAATGAAAGAAACTATCCTCAAACTTTGTCATGATGACATATTAGCTGGTCATTTTGATCTTGAATAAACATTAATTAGAATCAAAAACACTGCATGGTGGGCTAATATGTCTGAAGACACAAAATTATATGTTGAATCTTGTGATTCCTGCCAAAAATCTAAAAGGTTAACAGGTAAGAGAGCAGGGTTATTACAACATATTGAAGCACCTAGTGCTCCCTGGCAAATCATTAATATGGATTTTGTCACTGGTCTTCCTGTTGCAGGTAAAGACAGCTTTAACTCTTGTTGGGTAATAGTAGATAGATTCACAAAAATGTGCAAATTTATTCCAACCCACAAAGATGTATCCACCAAAGAATTAGCTTTCTTATGGTGGTCTTAAATGTTTAATATTATTGGTTTTCCAAAAGCCATTATCTCTGATAGGGATCCAAAATTCACTTCTGAGTTTTGGACCTCTTTGATGGATATTTGTGGCTGTGAGTTAAAATTGTCTACAGCTCACCATCCTCAGACTGATGGTCTAGCTGAAAGAATGATTCAAACTCTGGAAGATATGATTAGAAGGTATTGTGCCTTTGGTTTAGAATATAAAGACAATGACAGATTTACTCATGATTGGGTCACTCTTTTGCCTGGTCTTGAATTTGCATATAATAGCACTGTTCATTCTGTCACTGTGAAAAAGCCTTTTGAGATTTGGTTAGGTTATGTCCCAAACACTCCTGCTCAGATTCTCAATAATAAATTACCTAAGTTGGAACTACACCCTGGTGTAAAATCTTTTATGCAAATGCAACAGCTATGCAGAAAACATGCTCAGAGTTGTATTGATAAAGCATTTGAATATGAAAAGAAAAGATGGGATAAATCCCATAAAGAATACACATTTAACAAGGGTGATGAAGTGTTGATCTCTACTGTCCATTTCAATTTACAAGGTAACCACAAATTAAAAGATCCTTTTGTAGGACCATTTGTTGTTAAAAGAATGGTTGGTGATAATGCAGTAGAGGTTGTATTGTATTCTCCATATGATAGGAAACATCCTGTCTTGTCCATTTCTTTTCTTAAGCCTTATACTTCCAACAGTGACTTATTTCCAAAAAGAAGAGGAAGACCTAAGAAAAACCCTCAGGAAGTCACAGAAACAGCAGAAATTGATAAAATTCTCAATGATAGAATTATCACTTCTGAAAGAGGTACTGAATATTTATTGAGATATAAGAACAAATCATCTGAACATGATGCATGGATACCTGGCAATGAGATTTCAAATCTGCCTACTCTGTTGAAAAAGTACAAAAAGAAAAAATCTTAGCATTTTTTTTATTGGTTTTTTTAGAGTGAGGGAGTGTCAGCCAGGCTATTCCAGGAGTCCAGTAAATTATATGTAACTTATAAAACCTGAAAGAGTGGGTAAGAATTGTATTTAATGAATATAAATTATTATTTTATTGCATAATAAAATTATATAAGTATTTTATTATATACAAGTGTTATATTAATTTTATTGGTTATATAAATTTTTATATACATTTAAATTGAACATAATATAATATATTCTACAAACAATGGCGCATTTTTATGTTACTTAAAAATTATAAATTTATATTTAATTAATTATTAAAAATATATTATAGTTATAAGTGTAAAATTGACTTATAATATATGTAAATTAATTATTTAAATTTATATATTAAATAACACCTTTCATATAATACTAAACAATAATTAATGACGCTTCTTTTGACCCTTAATTGTGTCAGGAAAAACCAATTAATTAATTTATACTAAATTGAGATTAATTACATGTTTTGTTGTGTCAAAGTATTTTTTGTTTCACTTAAAATATCCTTAAATCAGACTGTACTATCTGTTTAGAATTATTTTTCTCATAGTTCCTATGTTCCAATCTTGTTTAGTTATTCACTATTTTTACTTACTGATTTGGGAATTAATGGCGGGAAAATTGGATTCTTAATTGGGGTTTTAATTATTTGTTTCATGTTTTTCTCTACATTGTTATGTTTCATTTACTCTTTGATATATTTGTTTTATTCTATTCTAACTATTGTATTTACAAACATAGTGGAGCTTCAGAGGACCCATTCCCTATAAAAGGGCCTTGGATAATCCCCTGTAGCATCATCACCTACTATACACTCAACAATTTAAAAGATAATTTTATCACGTTTATTATTATTTTTATTAGTACTACAATCTAATTAAAAATTCTCAATAACAAATTAAAGGTTGCCTTAAGTCTGATAGGAATTATAGTGTTTGCCGCGCAGAACTCTTACTTAAATAATATTAATATTAAATAAAACCTCAAATTGTTCATCTCCCAACTCACTCGTCATTGCTTCATTTTAAATAAATTATTTCTAGTATTACTTTTATCTTTCTATTTACCTTTAGTATCTTTTCCTATTTGTTTCTCTTCTTTTTTGCCCCTTTTCTTTCCCTCTTCTAGACAACTGACCGAAACTATCTTTCACCTTTCACTTTTCTCTCCTCTTTTTACTTTCACTTCTTATCCCCCAAATCTTAACCTTTTTCTTGTCTCATGAAGTTACTCCCCACTCCTTCCAATACCCTACAATAATCAATAAAACACATTCTGATCCTTTTTTCTTTCCTCAATTATATTTAGGGCCTCTTTTAACCCATTTCACTTCAATCTCTACCCTTTTTTTTCAACCCATATCTCCAATTTTTATCATAACCCTTTGCCTTTTGCTACACTTACCCTCTCATCAATCCCTTTTCATTTTTTTCAGAAAAATCATCTTATTTTATATTAGCTATAACAGGCATAGAGTTCTGTGAAAGTGATAAATAGGGATGGAAAGAAGTGGAAAGGGGTAGGGATGCTTTTAAAGGGTCAGAGAGGATTTGATTGCAGAGGAAAGGGCTTGAAATCATGAAAATAATTGGGTTGAGAGAAAAGAAAAGAAATTTTTAACAGGGAAATAATATTGAAGATAATTTTTTATTTAACACAGAAGGTAGGAATGGAGAGGTAAGTAATATTGTTCTACAAAATAAAATAATAATAAAACATGAGAAATATGTTATATAGCATGGAGACAGGAATGAAATAAACTCAAAAAAACAAATAGAAATTAAACAACCCATTTTTATGCTATTCATTCTATTAAAATCTCATTTTATGTCTTTCTTTTATCATATTTAGAAGGTAAAGGGTTAATACATAATAAAAAATACTATTACACACATATCTTTATTATTTATTGAATAAAAATCACAATAGATATTTATATTAGAGCTTAGTTTATCACCAAAGTATTATTCCCTTCATTTTTATAAGTGTTTTACATTTTTCAGATATTTCAAATATTAATAATGGTTAATTAAATCATTTTGAATAATTAGAATTCAATTTTTGTTTTAAATGCTTACTGGGGAAATTTAATGCAAGATATCAATTCCCAACAAATATTTCTTGAGTGATCTAGTATATTGCCTTATAATTTCACCATATATTAACAATTAAGTAGAATTATTTGAACATTTAAGTTACTTTTCTTTCCATTTAAATTGGGTTGTGTCTAGCTTTGCATGAAACAAAGTATAACATTATTTTAAAAATTATGTAGCTTTCCAGACTGGCTTAGCTGTTGGGAGGGCTTATTTCAACATACCATTACGAAATTGTGTTTTTAATGCTTCAACATTTTTTCAAAAAATGTTCACATGTACTTCAACAAATAATCAAGCTAGCTTCATCAGAGGTTCAATGTATTTTCACACTTTATTCCTTATTGTTTCATCACTACCTCAATGTGTGATCAAATAGATATGATTTAGGTTCAAGGTTTCAGACTTGCTAGCAAGTCAGCCCCTCATAATGCATGGTGTTGCTGATTACAGCCTTAAATTCATCACCTCAAAATTTGGTTAGATATTTGATATCTTCAGGAAAATTCTTGGGATATTTATTTTTTTGTTGAATTTAGCTTTATACATCTTTATGTTTGATATATGCACAAATATAAATTCAAGTACATTTTTTTATATAATTCTTTCATTTAGATAAGATCAAGAATCATTTTTTGTTTTTGAAGGTTTTGAAGAAGATTGAATTGAAGTAGAAATTGAAGATGATGATAAAGAAGATAATGATGAAGATAGAGGTGAAAGGCTTGAATAAGAAGAAACATATTTTATTTTTTCAGAAATTTTAATGCAAAAATTTTCATTTTTTGATGATGTGGACTTTCAACATTAGCTGGGGCTTTTGTTGTGTACTTTGGTATGGTTTGGTGATGTCTTAAATGGCATTAATTTCTGTTAATGTTGTTTTTCTGGATTCACAGGCTTAGTATTGAAGTATTGGGATAATACTCTTATCATTGGATAGCCCTGGTTTTTCTCTATTTTTTTATTTGATGATTTTTTTATATTCTAAGTTTTAAGGGCTCTTTTGGTCACTTTTCATTTTTTACTATAACTGTTTAATTTTGTTTTTTGCACTCTTTGGGCTAACCTTAAGTCTTAGGGTTAAGTGCTTAGTACCATTAGATAGCTTTGTTTGTTCTATGTTTTATGTCTTGATTATTTTTTAGCATACTTTAAGGTTTAAGGTGTTTTCTGTTGTTTTCTGGTTTTTTAGTTGTTTTTATTTGTTTTCTGGATTCAGGGGGCCTGCCTTCCTTGTTTGTCCCATGATGGGGAGAACTTCTAGAGGTTTTTTCATGTAATTTGGCTGGTAGAAGTGCCAAATTGGTTTCTGTAGCATAGATTTTCAGATGGGGGTCTGTGTGTACATACTGAAAAAGACAGTTTGGGGAACACTATTTATCATACAACCATCTGGTAATTAGATCACTGTTTCTCATTCAGTTTTCAGTGTTTTTTGGCCAAAATTGGCTTTTTTTGTTTCAATTTTAGTTCTTCATTTGACTTAACTTTGGCAACTTGTTTCTCTGGTGTAGCTTTGCAACTTTCATCAAGTATTATTGCTGTTTTCTGTGCAACAAGTGCACAGTGTTTTTTTGCTTTCTGGTGTGGATCTCTCTGAATATCAGGTCTCTTTTGATCTGTGGTCTATCTAGTCAACTTTCTTGACTTATTAAGCAGTCAATAAGTGTGTTGGAAGGGATATTGTAGCAGTCTCTAATTTTCTGTAGCAAATTTATCTCACCTGGTATTCCTCAGAGAGACAGGTATTCTTCTCTCTAGTTTCTCTCCAACTCCCTTGGTCAAAGCCTATAGCTAGTACTATAGGATTGTCTACCTTTATAGCACACTATGTGGGGTGGGGATTTTCTGGATTTCGGAATCTCTGTTTTTTTTGGACTCTCTTCTTTGGTGGACTTTCTGTTGGCCTAGGATATATTGGTGGACCTTTTTGTGTGTTTTGGATTTTTTGGTGCTGTATTTCTCTGTGATTGGTCTAGGGGTCTTCTCTTTTGTTATATTTGGTCCCCCTTGGCTTTGAAGGCTATTGGTGGGACTTTATCTATATTTAGTGGCTATTGGGGGGAATCTAGGCTGTCTTTGTTTGAAAGTCTGGAGGTGTAACTGGCTATAGTTAGGATGGTCAGGATTAATTCATAGAAAGGGAAAATCTGTTTTAGAGAAGAGGCAAGGTTTTTTTGGGGGATATTGAAGCTGCTGCTGATGTGGATGGAGCATCTAACTTGGATAGGGTGAAGCAGGTGATTTTCTTTGATGATGATAGAAAGGAGGTGAAAGAATTTCTTAGGATGTATTAAAATAGAAGTCAGTAATGGGGAAAGTTAAAGTTGAAGATGATCAGGAGGTGGCTCACTGTGTTTTCAATGGATGATCTTTATGTAATTTCCAGGAAATGGGGAATGGATGGTGGTGTAACCTCTCTGGTGCAGGATGGTGAATTTTTGGAGGAATTTAAAGAGGTTTTGGATTATCTGGTGGATAATGGAATGTCTTCTCATGAAGTGGAAAACAAGTATATATTTTGAAGTACAATGGGTCTGTATTTCAGAAAGGAGGTTCAGGAATTTCTGTCAAACTCTAGGCTGATGAAGACACTGCTAAATGGAGAGAGTAAGATTCCTGCTATGGATCTTTTGAAGAAGGCTATCTGGGAACATCTGGAAAACCTGGTTTCTAAAGATGTGGAACCTGAAAATGAAAATTTAATGTATGGAAATTTTCAGAAAGATTTAGCTGAATATTAAGTTGAAGTGTAATTTTTGGAATGACCTGCTCTGGAAGATGATGGTGTCTTTGATGTTTCAGGAATTGGTGTTTCTTTTACACCAGATTTCATAAGATCTCAAGAATGTGCTTCACAGGATGTTTTTAATATGTACAAACTAAATGATCAGTTTATCTCTTCAAAGGTGGATGATCTCTGTGTGAAGGAAAGTTGGCTGTTCATGATAAAATGGTTTCTTTATGTTCTGATAAAGGCTGTTTGGATAAGGATGTTTCTGGTGAATTTTTTGATGGCCAGAAAGAGTCAGTGTTGGATCTATTGCTCCTAGAGGAAGATTATTTTCAGGTGGCTCCTTCAAAATCAGAAGATGTATGCTTTGAGAAGGATTTTTATTTTGAAGCTTTGGATTCTAGTCTGGAGAAAGTTTTGGATTCTCAGAGTAATTCTTCACTGGATAGTTTGGATCTTCATAAAAAATATTCTAAATTGGTAATATTAAGTTTAGAGAACGGAAGTAGTGGCAAGGATCTCTCTATTGGAAGTTTTGATGTTCAGAAAAATTATGTTCTGGATGTATTTCTGTGAGAGGAATATAATTTTAAGCTGATTCCCTCAAGATTAAGAGATGTTTTCTTGGGAGAAGATGATTCTTTTAGTGTTCTGGGTCCTATACTGGAGGAATTTTTGAAATTTAAGAGCAATTTTGTGATGGATAATTTGGATTTAGAGTCAGTGGATTCTCAGCTGCTTCACTCAAATGGAGAAGGTTTTTGTAGGGTGGAGGATGAAATTATTGATAATTTGAATTTTTCTTACATGGAGGAGGTCATTTTGGATTCTCATTGTAGAGAAATTAAAGATGTGTTGACTGATACTTCAATCTCAAAGGATGCAGAGTTTTTGGAAAGTGGGATTGAAATTGGTGGTAAAGTCAGTGTATGGAGAAGGATGGGGATTTTTTTGTAGGTCTGATTATGGGACATCAGAATTGGAAGATGGGCTTACGGTTTTCTAGCCCTGGAGGCAAGCTTATTTGTTTAAACCAGGAGATTTCAAGAATCTGAATCCTCCAAAATGAGGATAAACTACTTATTTTGACTTTTAATTGTTTTTTTGGCTCTTCAGGATCCATTTTTTCTGTATCTGGTCTGGTTGGTTTTGGTTTTAGTTTTGGTCTATTTATCAGTGTCTTTATTTTTAAAGATCTTTCAAAAAGGTTTTAGATCATTATAGATTATCAATAAATGATAAAATTAAAAATAAAATTGCTAAAATTGATAAAGATAAACAATGATAAAAGAAAAGAAAAGAAAAATTGACTTATTTTTTTACCTCCAGAAAGAGGTTAAATTCTTAATTTTTTTGGGAACTAGGATTATGGTTCTGCTGTTTTGTGGATGATTTTAACTTTGATTATGGATAATGGGAACATTTATTAAATTATCGGGTTTTTTTCTGGTCAAGTGTGGTGTTGGAAAATTATTTTGTTAGAAAGTACTCAAGTGTGGGGATTCTAGATTTTATTTGGCCAGTGTGGGGGTAACTGATGGGCTGGATGCACTATAAATAGTTACTATAAATTGTCTGTTTAAAATCTCTTTTCTTTATTTAATTTAAACCTAGTATTTCTTTCTTTTCACAGGTTTTTAGTCCTCTATAAATTTAAACTGGACTTTCCTATGGTCTTCAAGTGCTGGTTTCTTAAAATTTACTGGAGTTGGCTCTTTCTGTGTTTGGATGTTTTTTTTTTTGCTAGAAGGTACCCAGGGGGGGCTTCTAGATTTTATTTTGGCAAGTGTGGGGGCAACTGACGAGCTGGCTGCTCTTTAGAAAAATTACCCTAGAATGTCTGTTTCAGGTCTTGAATTTTTTCCTAGTTGAATTCTAATTTTTTTTTCAGACTTCTAGTCTTCTATGATTTAAGCTGGAGAGAACTGGATCTATAATCTCTGATCTTTTGAATTGATGGTGCATCACTGGTGGTCTCTCATCATTTTTACTTATTGGAGGGAGCCCCCCCAGTGATCATTTCCCTGAACTGGACATTCTCTGAAGCTGTCTTTTTACTTTGGGCTAGACTTGGCTTATTATCTGGTGTTTTTGTGGTTATTATATGTGATGGATTTTGGTTTCAGATTATTTTTTTATTTTTTTTCTCTCTTTTTTTTTCTTATTTTAATTTTTCATGGAGTTTATTAGGATGAAAGATGGAAAAATTATAAAAATTATAATAAGTTTTATACACATCAAGCTTCACTTTGATGTGGGTGAGATATCAGGGGATCAGCTCATCAATTGGCTGGGGGATACCATTTTTTTAAAAAAAAAGATATAATTAAGATTAAAAGTTATTAATCAGTTTTTTAAGTGTTTTTTTTCTTTTTAAGGTGGTTTGGTTTGGGATTTATATGATATATCTTCAAGCTACCTCTGGAAAGGCCTTCAAGCCTTAAAAAACAGATATTCTTTTTTTTGGATTAAAGATTGGTTGGTGGCTATTCCCTCAAGACTATAAATTGATAAGTTTTTTCAGGGAATCCCTCAGGACTATAAACTGTGTGTGTGAAAAATTAAAGGGTAGAAGTATCCAAGGGGGGAGATTCTGAATTTTTTTAAATGCAAGTTTGAGGGTAATTTCTGGGCTGGAAGCTCTGTACACAACTACCCAAGAATTTTAGTTTTCTCTCTAATTTTGTTTCTCGTTGATCTCTGGTTTTGAGTTTTGCAATTCAGGTTGTTTTAATCCCCCAAGACTGTAAGCTGAGGGTTTTTTTGGAGTCCCAAAAAACTATATAATGAGGGCTGTTAGTCCCCCAGGACTATAGACTGAGGTTTTTTTGGAGTCCCTCAAGACTTTAAACTGAGTGCTGTTAATCCCCCAGGAATAAAAAATAAGGAAATTTTTTATGCTGGTAGAAGGTTAGGGTCAGGGAGACTGGTCAACTTAATATCACTTTTCATCTTTGGAGGCTGATACAGTCAAAATTGGAATTCAAGAACAGGAGAAAGGGATTTATTGCAGAAATAGAAGGAATCAAGAGACATTAAGAAGAGGAATATTAAAGAAGAGACTTGGTTTGCTGGTTTGGAAATTCACTCAGTCTGGGATAGGTTTTGTTGGTAAGTTTTGGCATTATTGGACCTTGAAATTTTTGCTTGCATTTCTCTGGGAGCACTAGGTGGTTTTTGCATAGAAGTGTTGTTGTTTGTTGTTTTTTGGATGAGTTTGTCTGTTTTCTGGTTAAATTTGGAAGTTTTGAGACTGATTTTTGCTTCCTACTTAGGCAGGCAGGCTGCCTGGATGCGGTCTAGAAGTCTAGGAGTTGAATTCGCAGAGATGGAAGCAGATGTTTGGGAAGATAAAGCTAGATTTTTGGAAAAAAAAACATTTTAACTGAAGAAGGATTATGTTAGTCCTCTAAGACTTTAAAATGGCTAATTTTTCAAGACTTTATACATTATTGGAATTTTCTAGTCCATCAAGACTTTAAACTGAAAGTTTTGTAGTCCCCCAAGACTTTAAACTGAGGAATGTGAGTCCACCAAGACTATAAACTAAGGATTGGTGATGGGTGAGTCCTTCAGGACTATAAACTGATAGTTTGGTATGATAATTGGGTAGAGGGCATATAAAGGGGGAGTTTCTTAATTTAGTCAAGGCAAGTGTGGGGGTAACTGATGAGCTGGCTTCTCTGTAGGACAGTCACACCAGAATTTTAGTTTTTTTCTTTGAGTCTTTAATGGTTTGATTTCTGGTTCTGTTTTTTGATTGAGGTTTTGAGTCCCCCAAGACTATAAACTGAGGGTTTTGAGTCCCCCAAGACTTTAATCTGAGGATGAGTTCCCCAAGACTTTAGACTGAGGTATTTTTTTATGTTGGCTACAATTAGGTAGTCTGGAAAGTGGTCAAATTTTGTATTTCTAATTCAAGAATTTCAGTCAATAACTGAATTACAGAAGAAAATCAAGAGATGAAACAAATTGCTCAGCATTAGTTTTGAACTGGTGGGTGAGGTGTCTTCTTTTCTAAATTTTCTGTGGATCTTTAGTAGGAATGGATAGAAAGTAGTTTAGTAGGAGATGTTTTTGTTGAGAAGAATGTTGTTGAAATTTTTCCTTAATAGTGGGAAAATGATTGGGTGCTGGTGTTTCAATGGTTCCCAAATTGTCATCATCACTGTCTGGATGGGGATGAACTGGAAAGTCATTAGTTTTAAATTCAGTATAGAGGAAAATTGGTTTTTTGATCAGAAGGACCAGTTATGGCAAAACTAGAGTTTTTAATGGTGTTGGAACTCTTTTTGGAACTGTGTATTTTGTTGATTAATCTGGGTATCAGGATGTAAGGCCTAGATCTTTTAATCCTGTTAAGATATGGACCAGGTTGAGGTGTAGAAGAAGTTGATGAAGAGGGACCAGGTCTGTAGCAAGATTTATTTCTGGAATAGCAGGCATCACAAGCTTCTCTGTATGAATGAGCTGGAGGTGTTATGGTACAGAGAGGGTTATGTTCAATACAGTATTGACAGGGACCCATCTCAGGGGTTGATTTTGAAAAGTTTTTGAACATGGTGGCTGTTGAAGAAGGAAGAATCTAGAAATTCTTAATTTGAGGGAGGATTTAATTGTCCAGAATTGGCTGGGGAGTTTTTTGTGTAGTTTTGTACGGTTTGGTGATGTGTTAAATGGCATTGATTTCTGTTCATATTTTTTTTCTGAGTTCACTGGCTGAATATTGAAGCTACAGGGATAATGATATTATCACTAGATAGCCCTGTTTTTTCTCTATATTTTACATTTTGACTATTTTCTTATATTCTAATTTTATTGGCTCTTTTGGTCATTTTTCATTATAACTGTTTAATTTTGTTTTTTGTGCTTTTTGGGCTAACCTTCTCTCTTAAGGTTAAGTACTTAGTACCACTAGATAGCTTTGGTTGTTCTATGTTTTGTTTCTTTTTTATTTTTTAGCATACTTTAAGGTTTAAGGTGTTTTCTGTTGTTTTCTGGTTTTTTAGTTGTTTTTATTTGTTTTCTGGATTCAGGGGGCCTGCCTTCCTTGTTTGTCCCATGATGGGGAGAACTTCTAGAGGTTTTTTCATGTAATTTGGCTGGTAGAAGTGCCAAATTGGTTTCTGTAGCATAGATTTTCAGATGGGGGTCTGTGTGTACATACTGAAAAAGACAGTTTGGGGAACACTATTTATCATACAACCATCTGGTAGTTAGATCACCGTTTCTCATTGAATTTTCATTGTTTTTTGGCCACAATTGGCTTTGTTTGTTGAAATTTTAGTTCTTCATTTGACTTTACTTTGGAAACTGGTTTCTCTGGTGTAGATTTTTAACCTGCATCAAGTATTATTGCTGTTCTCTGTGCAACAAGTTCACAGTGTTTTTTGGTTTTCTATTGTGGATCTTTCTGCATTTCAGGGTTTTTTTTATCTGTGTTCTATGTAGACTAATTTCTTGACTTTTGGAAAAGTGTGTTGGAAGGGTATTGTAACAGTCTCTAATTTTCTGTAGCAAATTAATCTCACCTTGTATTTCTCAAAGGAACTGGGATTTTTCTCTCTAGTTTTTCTCCACCTCCCTTGGTCAAGGCCTATAGCAAGTAATATAGGACTGTCTTCAGAAATTTTCTTGAATTTTTTTTTGATGAGTGAAATAAAGTAGAAGTTGAAGAAGATGATAAAAAAGATAATGATTAAGATAGGGGTTTAAGGCTTCAATCAGAATAAACAGACATGTTATTTTTCTGAAAAAAATTTTTACTGGTAAAAAAAATGTCAAATTTTTTTTAAAAAGTATTTAAAAACTAACAAAATTTAAATTAAATAGCTTTAAAGATTTTCTGAAAATAATTAATAAGAATAATTATTACTTTACGTCAATTTTATGAGTTTTTTTGGTTAATTCCGCTCAAAAAACAAAAAAAAAGAAAAAAAATTTAAAGATTAGTAATACTTTTCACTCAATTTTTTAATTGCTCCCTCATTGTTCCCTATAAAACTTTTTTGTTAATGTTTTATTACTCCCACATTATTCCCCTTTCTCTCCTTGTTAACCTTCTCCAAATCCTCACCAAAACACCCCTAACACACACCTCAAACCCTCTTCAAACAACCCCAAAAACACCACCCCAAAACCTCTCCAAAACTGTCACCGGACGACCTACACACAAGGTCTAGGGTGTTCCTGGAAGTGAGATGGAGAGAGGAGTTTAGAAACTTTGTCGAGGAACAGAGGAAATGTTCGAGGAAGTGATTCAAAGATGACTCAAAGGAAGAGCTACTGCTTCGAGATATGTTCGAGGAGAATTCTAATATAAGTTAAAGGTAATATTAAAATTCTTAAAATCTCACAAAGGCTTGGAAACTCAATAATCAAAGGTTTTAGGTTTTAGAAACGATTACTGAGAAAATAAGGAAAGATACAATAATAATGATTTAACTAAAGATTTACCACTATTAACTATATATACGTTCTATAATTTAATTCTAAAGAATGTTGAACCAAAAACCCAACCACTTTTATATCCTTTACTCCTCCTTGCATTAACCTCATACCCATCCACTATTTCGCACACCACAGACCATTAAAATACACCCGTTACACCTGGAACCTCCTCACTAACATCCTTTAACCCCTTAGTCCTCCACTAACCATTCCGTCCATGCTCACTACCCCTTTTAATAATCCACAAACATTTCATAAACCTTTTAGCGTACTATTACATTGACTATTGCACGGTGCCTTGCTTATTGAGAAAAAGACTAAGACACACTATTGAGAGATTGACTAATTTAGATTTAGAGTTTAGACTAGCGCAGTTGAATAGCGAGTACACAAAGGAAAGTAGCAGTTGCTATGGAGAATTGCTTTCTGCGCTTTGAGTATGGATTTAAACTTCTTATTATTGATTTAATGAGCTGCTTTTGTCTCAAGTGTCACGTGGCGCATGACAGATGCCCAGGTATAAGAACACGAGCTCGGTTGAGCATAAGACATACTTCCCACACTAGTTTTCCTTCATTTAAATTTTATTTATTTATTATTATGTCAGCTTGTCCAACTCCAGCTCCCACGCCTCCTCACCCCAAAGCGGATGGTGTGCTCGTCACTCAACAATATTCTCAAGCATGCACGGCTTGTTAATCCATGGAATATTTCTGTGTGGAAAGCACAGCTACTCGAGGTCCTTGCCAGAAATGCGAGTTTTGTCGATGGAGACGGGTGGCATGCGATGCCTTAACAAGAAATTTGGATATTGAACGGCGGTTTACCAAGAAAAAATATTGGGTAATACCAAAGACAAAAGAAGTGGTGGAAGACATATGGGATGTAACGATTGGAGATGACCAGTCAGAAGCAGCTGAAGAGGAAGTCGAAGATGATACAATGCCCTTGGTAAACAAAGGGTAGAAGAGGAGGAAGATGAGGAAGAAGTCCCCATTTCAAGGCGGACACCAAAAAAATGGCAGGGGGGAAGAGAAAGAAGTGGTGGCGGAAACCAAATCAAAATTATTCCTCGAGGCTGACCCGATGTTAGAAGTAAGTTTTTTTTATTTTACTTCACTTTAATTTTGTTTTCTCAAAGAAGAATTTTACTGATGACTATGTGATTTAGGATTTAGATGTCTTTGCGGAAGCCCCTACGGTGGAAACTTCGAATGTGGAAGCTCCCATTGTGGAACCCACTGCTGTGGAAGTGGCCCCATTGATCCTGACCAAAGAACCATTACCAGTGATTGCCTCGAGGGAGGAAAATGAAGAAACCCTCGATCAGGTGTAGTTGAAAAAACCTCGCCAGGTTTGGCGAGCTTGGTTTATTGAAGATTTTAGTGGCGAAATCGATAAGATTGTCGATGCCCCCTCCTTCGACGTGGCCGAGGAATTACTGGAAATTGGAGAAGTGGTACTGGTAGGAGAGGGGGAGGTTTTTGAGAAATGTAGGAAGGAAATAAGGGAGATTTTGGAGAAGATGAAGGGATTGGTTCGGGAGAAAATAAAGGAGAGAATTTTAAATGGAAAAAGAAAATAAAAAGAAAGAAAAGAAAAATAGAAACAATTTGTATTTAGTTATTTTTATTTTGCTGTTTTATTTAAAATTTTAATATTTTATTTTATAAGAAAAAAAGAAAAAGAAAGAAAAAGATTTAAATAAAATTTTGTTTTAAAATTTGAAAGAAGAAGTTTAAATGAGAGAAGAAAAGAAAGAATATTTGATTGAAGGAGTTTTAGTTTTAAATTTCAAAAAAGAAAAAGAAAAAGATTTAAGTAAGAAGAAAGAAGAAAAAGAAAGAAATAGTTGATTGAAAAAAATTTGTTGGGAATAAAAATTTGTTATTTGTGAAAGTTTATTTATTGAAGTTTTGAGGAATTTTAGTTATTTGAAAAGAAAAGAAAGAAAAGAAAAAAAAGAAAAGAAGAAATAATAATTTTTTTTAAAAAAGAAATTGAAGGAAAAGAAGTAATTTGTTTGAAGAATTTTAAAAGAGAGATTTAGAGGTTGAAGTGAAGTTTGAGAAGATGACTGTGTTGCGTTTGTGAAAAATTTTGATAGTTTGGAGAAAAAGAAATTTTAAGGAAAGAATGTATATAGAAAATTGAAAAGGAAAAAGAAAAATTTTAAAGAAAAAAGGTTTTATTCTTTTTAATTTAATTTAATTTTATTTAATTTTATTTTATTTTTATTTTTTTATTTTATTTATTTTAATTTAATTTGATTTTTACTTTATTTATTTTTTTTATTTTAAAGATGGTTGAAAAATTTTGAAAAGAAAAAGAATAAAGAAGGATACAAAATTAAGGAATTTTTTAGAAGTAAAGATGTTTTTAGATTTTAAAGAGAAGAAAAGAAAAAAAAGAGAGAGTTTTAAGGTTTTGGTTTTAAAGGATATTTAAGATGAAAAGATTTTAGGAGTTCAGGGGCGTTAGAAACATTGATGGCTGCTTCCCAGGATGTTTTGTCTGAATAATCAAGGAAGCCTTCCCATTCCACAAGGTATTGAAGTTTCCCCTTTCGCATTCTTGAATCAAGGATACGGCTTACTTCCCACTCTAGATGGTCTTCTACTTTGACTGGTTCCGGAGGAGGTTGGTTCTTGCCCGGGTATGTTCCTTGAGCCAGTTCCAAGAGAGATACGTGGAAAACAGGGTGGATAGCCTGCCATTTAGGAGGTAGCTTGAGTCAAAATGCAGTTTTACAGACTTCAGAGTCGATTTTGAATGGTCCCAAGCATTTTTCAGCCAGTTTCTTTGATGGTTAAGTTGTTTGAATGTTTTGTGCGTCGAGCCATACTTTGTTGCCTGGTTTAAAAGAAGGAGCAGATTGTCAATGTTTGTCGGCCTGTTCCTTGTACCTTCAAATTGCTAATTCCAAATTTGATTTAAGTTCCTCTTTGAGTCGTGATATGGTTCGAAGATAATGTTCCTTAGGATGATTAGTTCCTACATGGATTGAGTTGAATCGAGGATGTCTTCCATAAACAGTTTCAAAAGGATATTGTTGTTTCAATGAATGAGTCGAGTTATTATATGCAAATTTGGCCAATGGTAACCATGTGAACTAATCGTCTTGTTGGTAACTGACATACATTCGAAGGAATTGTTCGAGGATTTGGTTGACCCTTTCCATTTGCTCATCGGTTTCAGGGTGATAGGCCGTGGAGAGGTTCCTCGTAATATTGATTTGTCAACACAGTTGGGTCCAGAATGTGTATACAAACAATGAGCCTCTATCTGAAATAATATCATTAGGTAAGCCATGTTTGGAAAATACATATTCTAGAAACAATTTTGAAAAATCTTCTGCTGTAGCAGTAGTAGTGGTTTTAATAAATATAGACTTCTTTGAAAATCTATCTACTATTACTAATATAGCATCAAAATTATTAGAAAGAGGAAGTTGAGAAATAAAATCCATCAATAAAGGTTCCCAAGTTTTAGAGGGAATAGGAAGCGGTTGAAGCAACCCATTCTTCCAGTGACAGGGAGACTTATTCCTATTACATTCATAACAAGCTTTTATATAGGCCTTAATTTCCCTGGTCATACCTGGCCAGAAGAAATCCCTCGCTATTAACTGGTAGGTTTTATCAACCCCAAAATGACCAGCTAATGGAGAATCATGTCGACTATTGAAAATCCATAATTTTATCTCATTGTTGTCGGGTATGACTACTCTACCTTTGAAGACTAATAGACCTGATTCAATACTAAATCTTTTGGCCCCTTGCTTTCAGAGTATTTTGTCTTTTAACCCTAAACAAAAATTGTCCTTTGACTGAGCTTCGACGATGTTGGATAGTGGATTTTGAAAAGATTGAATTGTCATCGAATTAAGTTGATGAGTCATTAACATTGATTTGTTGAAAATTGATTTCATATTTGCTGGTTTCTTGTCAGAGAATGCGTCCCCCCGCTGCGGGTAAACGTTGTCCTGATGTGACAGGATATCTGGGACAATGCAGTTCTTACCTGGGCGATAGGAAATAGAAAAAGGAAATTCAGACAGAAATTCAGCCCACCTGGCTTGACGCCTGGTTAACACTTTGGAAGACATAAAGTATTTTAAAGAATTATGGTCAGTTAAAAATTTAAAAGGACTATCTAGGCTGAGAAGAAAAGAGTGCTTTTTTTTAAGACAATGAATAATAGCTAAAAGCTTTTTGTCATGAATTTCATAATTTAATTCTGCTGCAATGAGTTTGCGTGACTCAAAAGCAACAGGGTGAAACAATTTCGTTTCAGGATTTAATTGAGAAATGACCCCTGCGATAGCATAATCGCTTGCATCTGTCTTGACGATTGTTGAAGAAGAAGGATCAAAGTGTTGAAGAATTGGAGCTGCGGTGAATGCAGTCTTCAATTCTTTGAATTCCTTTTGTTCTGTAGAAGTAAAAACAAAAGGAATATCTTTTCTAAGAAGAGAAGTAATATTGGAAATAGTTTTAGAGTAATCTTTAACGAATCTTCTATAGAAATTTGCAAAACCCAAAAATCCTTGGAGGGATTTAACGGATTTGGGCTCAGGCCATTCCAGGAATTTTTGGACCTTTTTTTTGTCCATGACTAAACCATAAGTGGAAAATTTAAAACCCAAAAAATCAATTGATTTAAGATGGAATTCACATTTATTGTGCTTGGCCTAGAGACCATGATCTCGAAGTCGATATAGAACCTGTCGAACATGATGAATATGTTCATCCAGTGTCTTCAAGAAAAGTAAAATATCATCTAAATAGACGACAACAAATTGTTCAACAACATCTTGGAAGATGTCATTAACAAAAGTTTGAAAAGTTGATGGTGCGTTACACAATCAAAAAGGCATAACTAAATATTCAAAACTATCAAATCTAGTGCGCATTGCAGTCAGTAGTTCATGACCTTCCGCAATGCAAATAAGATTAAATGCGCCTCTAAGATTAATTTTAGAAAAGAAATTAGCACCATTAAAAAGGGTAAGAAGTAATGACATAGGAGGAACAGGATATGCATTCTTCTTAGTGACTGTGTTGAGCTTTCTATAGTCAACACACAACCTAAGACTACCTTCCTTCTTTTTTACAAAGAGAACAGGGGAGCCAGTTGGAGATTTACTGGCCCTGATGAAACCTTTGGCTACATTCTCTGAAATGTAGTCTTGAAGAACTTGAGATTCTTCCTTCGACAAAGAATAGACAGGACCTATTAACTCTATCTAATGGTCGTAGGGTCGATGAGGTGGTAAATTATCGGTCTTCCGTATTGAGAAAACATTGAGGAAATCATGATAGATTTCCGGTAGAGTTGATTTAATGGCTTCAACGTTGATTTGGTCGTCCTCATCATCTTCGAGAGAATCTGTCAAGGGAAGACCAGAATTGAGAGAGCATAATTCGATTACTTTGAGGTAATTTAAATCCTCTTCGAGTGAAGTCATTGAGCTAGAAGGGTTAGCCAATTGCTCATTTAAAGAAAGATCAGATGCTTGCAAGTCATCTGGCAGAGATTTGTCCTCTAGCAGGACGTTGTCAGGCGGGTTGTTTACTCCCTATTGACCTGCATTGAAGAATTAACAATATACTTAGTGTGTGGGGTGATCAATCCCCATTTCCAATCAATTTCAGGATTCCAATGCGTTAAATGGTCATGGCCAAGAATGGTATCGTCCATCCTTGGGGAGTCCAAGACTTATAATTCTAACTCGAAGGGGGGAAAGTTTGGAAAGTTGAAAACCCATAAAACTTTCTTACTGACCCAATATTTAGGTTCCTCTGATTTGACCAAGTAAATTGGAGTTCAATCAATATCTGTAAATTTCAGTTGTAACTTCTCGGCAAAAGATAAACTTACAAAAGAAATTGAAGCTCCAGAGTCTATAAGACAACTGAAGGGGGTATCCTCCTTAAAAAGAATGAATCTCAAGCGGTTTAAGGCAACTCCAGTCCTTAAGACATGGAGGTTCTGTGCACTGGGCCAGATAAGATTGTTTGCTTTGCACACAAGTAAACTATCTACTAGTTTTTTGATCTTGAACTAGTACCTTCTCTTTCCTTCAATTTTTCACAATCTTCCAGCTTGTGCTTACCCCCACAATACATACATAACCCATTATCTGCTCGCCTCTTCCTCTCAGCTTCTTTAAGTTCCTCTTCAGGATCCAGTACTTTACTGATATGGCTTGGTGTCGAGCTTTTTGGTCAAGGTTTGTCCTTTCCCTTATTGGGTTTGGATTGAGTTGTCCGTGGGTGTGAAGAAGGTCCTGACTTAAAATTTAGGCCTCAAGATTTGTTGGCGTATCGACGATGTTGAAGTCGTACTTGGTAAACGCCGTCGAGTTT
This sequence comes from Hemileia vastatrix, assembly GCA_030280995.1. NCBI lineage: Eukaryota > Fungi > Basidiomycota > Pucciniomycetes > Pucciniales > Zaghouaniaceae > Hemileia > Hemileia vastatrix. The sequence goes on along the minus strand of JASXTE010000002.1, from coordinate 32,104,219 downwards.
GAGGGTTTGATCCATTAAATCCGTTAAAGTATTCATCTTCTGACCGTGAAGATTTAACTGATCCAGAATCCTCAAAGGAAGTCATTTTTTGAAATGATACTTGAGGGCAGCATCATTCCAACCTAATCGAGTTTGAAGTGCTCTGAAGTTCAAGATATATTCAGAGGATTTTCCATTATCACTCATGCAAAGAAAATCAAGTTCAATTTCTGCGTTGTCAGTTTCATTAGGGTCACCAAACAACATAAAAAGTTGGTCTTCGAATTTTTCCCAATTATTGATGAGTAAGTGGGTCTCTGTCAAAGAGAGCATGAGAAGATAAGGTTTGAACCACCTTGCTGCCTTTCCGGCTAGGAATGAAGCATAAACAACCTTCGATTGGCCGTTATTAAAGGTTCAAGGGTCATTATGGAACAGGAGCTTGCAGGTTTGCAAGAAAGTCCGCAATCTGTCTGGATGTTCTCCATCAAATTTATCAGGAGATTTCATAGAAGGAGTTTTGAATTTAGATCCCTCTGAAGACTTTGAATTTGAAAAGGTCTTCATGAAAAGTTTCATGAAATCTTCCAGAGAGTTAGATGGTCCAGGTTCTGAAGGTTGACCAGAAGGGGGATTAGCAGGAGCGGATGGTGCCTTGTGCATTGTATCCTCTCCTTCTTCATCATCACTAGAGTCATCAAAATCTTGTGGGATATCTTCTACAGATTGGACTGAGTGTTGCCATTCCATTAGGTCGAGTGGCTCCAAGGAGGGAGTGCGGGAAACAGGCCGTGTGGCTGTTGGCCTGCCTCTGGCACAAGCTCTAGTAGTAGCACCCGTAGGAGGAGTGCGTTAAACAGGTGCCATTTTAAGAATTTAAAAAGCACCTGAAAAGGGACGTAGTAGTACAAAGAATGAGAACTACAGAGAATTAAATTATACTGACACCAGAAGACCTACGCACAAGGTTGAGGGTGTTCCTGGAAGTGAGATGGAGAGAGGAGTTTAGAAACTTTGTCGAGGCACAGAGGAAATGTTCGAGGAAGTGATTCGAAGATGACTCAAAGGAAGAGCTACTGCTTCGAGATATGTTCGAGGAGAATTCTAATATAAGTTAAAGGTAATATTAAAATTCTTAAAATCTCACAAAGGGTTGGAAACTCAATAATCAAAGGCTTTAGGATTTAGAAATGATTACTGAGAAAATAAGGAAAGATACAATAATAATGATTTAACTAAAGCTTTACCACTATTAACTATATATATGTTCTATAATTTAATTCTAAAGAATGTCGAACCAAAAACCCAACCCTTTTATATCCTTTACTCCTCCTTGCATTGACCTCATACCCATCCACTATTCCGCACACCACAGACCATTAAAATACACCCGTTACACCTGGACCCTCCTCACTAACATCCTTTAACCCCTTAGTCCTCCACTAACCATTCCGTCCATGCTCACTACCCCTTTTAATAATCCACAGACATTTCATAAACCTTTTAGCGTACTATTACATTGACTATTGCACGGTGCCTTGCTTATTGAGAAAAAGACTAAGACACACTATTGAGAGATTGACTAATTTAGATTTAGAGTTTAGACTAGCGCAGTTGAATAGCGAGTACACAAAGGAAAGTTGCAGTTGCTATGGAGAATTGCTTTCTGCGCTTTGAGTATGGATTTAAACCTCTTATTATTGATTTAATGAGCTGCTTTTGCCTCAAGTGTCACGTGGCGTGTGACAGAAACCCCCTCAATTCCCCCTTATAACCCCTTGAATACCCCCCTCAATATCCCTTTACACCCACTTCAACTTCTCCCTCAAACTTGTTCAAAACCCTTCCTGAAACCCCTTCAAACCCCCTTAACCCCCCCCCCCCTCAAACTGCCCCTAGACCCGCTTCAAAACCTTCCCTCAACCCCATCAACCTGTTCATTTGATAAAAAATGATTGTTATCAATTGTTTGTTAATAAGAAAATAGGGAGGAGGGGGTAAGAGGGAAACTAGGGGGGAGTTGAGGTGGGGATATGAGGGGGTTATAGGGGGGGTTTGAAGAAAGTGTGAGGCTGATTTTAGGGGGTTATAGGGGAGGTTTGAAGCAAGTGTAGGGGGGGGTTGAGGGAGTAATAGGGGGGAGGAAAGGGAGGTTTTACTTAGTAATAGGGGGGAGGAAAGGGGGGTTTGAGGCAGCCAAGGAGGAAGGAAAGGGGGGTTAAAGGAAGCCAAAAAGAAGGGAAAGGTGGGATTTAGGATACCAAGGAGGGGGGAAAGGTGGGATAATGATTAGGCCAAGGAGGGATGAAGAGTGGATGATGGAGAGTAAATAAAAGAGAGAAAAAGGAGAGAAAGAACAAAAAAATGAGTTAATTTAACCTTATAAACTAGAAAAAGAATCACTTGCAAAAAAAAGAAAAGAAAAGAAAACAGAAAAAAAACATAAAAAATTATAATTAGCAAACAAAACATCAAAAGAAATGATTAAAATGACTTACCTGGAGAGATGAGATGAGAAAATAAATGAAACCAAAATGTTTGAGGGATGTTTAAGGATAAGAGAAAAAGGATATAAGGTATGAATGAAAAAAAGAATGACTGAAAATTCATGTGATAGCTGAAAATATGTGATTTGATGTTGAGGTGGTGACCAAAAAAAAAGAGACATGGAACAAGAGAATTTCACTGAAAATTATAAATAAAAGTCAATATTCAAAAATAAAATTACAAAATCAAGAGAATAATACACGCAACTTGATCATTTGAATAGTATGAAAAAAATTTAAAGGGTTTTTTTGAGAAAGTTTGGAGTATTATTGGAATAATGATAGAGAATATCCCAGTGAGAAGCAAGATTAATAGTAGATAAAAAGGAAATGAAAATTGTAATAATTTAAGAAAAAATTGCTGAATCTCCCAATGTACTAGTGTGATTGGAAGAATTTTTGCCTTTATTCAAGTGGTTTGAGAAATAGAAGTTTTGCATATAGTGGGAGGTCTTTCAACTTGTTCATCTTCATACAAATCTAACCATTGATCTTTGAGGTCAGAAAGTAGGTTATGAAGTATAGTGCAACACTGAATCCATTTGATCACTGCCTCAATTTTGGACCTATTTATATGAGGACTTCTTAAATCCCTTAAAATTAAAAAACGACCTTTCAGGATTCCAATAGAATTTTCAATACAGACTCTTGACTTTGCCAAATGATTGTTGAATTTGGAATTTTGACCGTCTTCAGATGCTGCTCCACAAAAAGCAGGAAGTAAATACTTTTCATTTGCATAAGCAAAATCTGCAAGAAGATAATTATCTTCATCAAAGAATTTTTCAGGTTCTTTTGAAATTCACATTCTTTGAAAGACATAGGAGTCATGACATGAACCAGTATAGCCAACAAAGAAATATATAAATTTTTTTCTCACATTGCATATAAGTGGAACAGAAATTGAATATCTATAGAGAAGATATAGTTTCTTGTGTTAGTATGAAAGAAAAAGAAAGAAAAGAGTTAAAAATTAGCCACCACTTTTTACAGTCAAAGTAATTTTTTCCACCTTGAGCAGGTTTCTGACTTAAAATAATAGTAGTACCATCAAAAAAACCAATACATCCTGCGAAGCCCTCTGCTTGCATAACCTGAGATGATTCAAGTCACTCTTCTTTAGTTGGCCAGGTGAGAAGTTTAGATTCCAAGGAGTTGATAGCAGTGATGCATTGTTTTGTATAAGTGTTAAAAGAGCCATACCCTAAATCAAAGACATTTTCCAAACATTTTAAGGCAGCTCCCTCACAATTGGAACCCAAATGACATAGTGTGATGGCCAATTGAATTGAAGGATCACATTGTGGTTTTTAAGAATTATTTTGAAAGGCAGAGTGGTCCTGAATAAGCTCGAGCAATTTAAGGAAATATTCCTGAGAAGTCCTGAAAAGCTGTCTAAAACTGGGTACAGATAGGTTAAGAAGTGTTTGGATGGTGTAATTGGTGGTATGAAGTACTTGAGGCTTTCTTGGAAGAAGGTAACATTTCCTGGCCATTTTCGATAAAAAAAGAAAATCTTTTTCAAGATCAGAATCAGAATCACAATCAGAGTCCAAGAGGAGATCAAGAGCTATGAAAGTCATTGCTTGATGTAGCTTATCATGATTTAAGAGTGAGGAAGGCATGACTCTAATACAGTATAAAAATTTAAATGAAGTACAATATTTTGAGTTATAAAGTTTAATGCTGCAGAGTGCTGTGTATGAATGGGAGGATGCTGAAAAATCAGTGAAATGGGATGTTATGGTGAAATCAACACTTTTGGTTGAGAAAGTGTAGATTTGAGTGAAATAAGTGACTTATTTAATTTTGAAGTCCACCAGTGTTGGGGCTAGTGTGTTTCAGAAATCCGCACTTAAATAAGTGTGGATTTTACAGGACTAACACCCCCTATTAGGTTTTATTCCAGCCTGACACAAAGCCTACACTGTATTATGTTGATTGCTTGTGCAAATCCTCTCCCAAGCATAAGAAACAGGAGTTAAATCTAATTTATGATTATGAGAAACACAATCATAAACCAACATCCACATAAATTTCTCAGCTTTGACAAGATCTTGATCCTTATCACCAAATGAAAAGCAAAATTAAAAAATCTGAATAAAGTGAATAGATCTTTACAGTCTACAAAAAACACACACACACACATTTTGCACCAGTGCATCACCTTCATAGTCTTTATTCCAGTTTCTTTGCAATCATTCATTTTTAATTTTTTCTGCTCTACTATGAATCATGTTGACCTTCCAAGGGAAATCGCAACATGTAATTTTTTTGCTTTCAATTATGTTTCTCCTCAGTTATAAAAGAACAAATGTTTTTATACTTTCTGGTATGAATGCCATTTATGTGAAGACTTAAATAAATAAACTCCATTAGTTTAAAGAAATAAAATGGACTTGGTCAAATAAGAGGCCAGAGGACAAAGATTTGGTATGGACTTGAATGTTACCTTTAATAAATAAAATCAATTAGTTCTAAGAAATAAAATGGACTTGGACAAGTAAGAGGACAGAGGACAAAGATTTGGACAGGACTTGACTGATAGAAGTGAAAAATGTAAATGTTAATATTATCATTAGACACTTCAAAGAACAGAAAGCAAACATCCTTTTATAATGAAAAAGTCAGAATTGGGAAGCGGAAACAAGGATATGAGAGTAATATAAATGGTAATTGAGGGGAAGGTTAAGTATAAAATGAATAATTGATAATATAAAGTAATTTAAGGCTATGTAAGATACTGAGAAAAATAATTAAGATAATGAATGTTATTCAGAAGTTGAATAAGCAATAATAGTCAATAAAGAATAATAATTAAAAGAATAAAACAGTCATATCTCGACAGTTTATTCACACGGTCAACTGCACCATGGCTATCTTTGGTTGACTAAGAGTGCACAAGGCTGGCATCTTGCGGAGCTGAGAATTCTCTAGCTGCACTCTCAGCTTCACTCAATGTTTCATAGAGTATTTTTTCAGGGATGTTAAATGACATAATGATTTTTCAAAGTAAACAAATGAATGACTGATATCCCAGTAAAGAGATATCGCCTACGCTCACTTACCCCCTTGCACATCTGATCACATTACGTTGTGCTAGTTTCATGCCCATAGGGCGAGTGACCCTACGAAATCAAAAAAAAAATTTAAAAAAATCCTATTAAAGAGATGGAAAGACAAGTGAGAAATGTAAATAATACTTTCCTTGTCACTTGAAGTTGGACTTTCATGGCATCCCTGCGAAATTCAACAAACTATTTACAAGGTTTTGAAAGTACTGAGGGAGGTAGTACAAAAAATGTAGAATAAAAAAACTGAAATGAAATCGGTGCAAAAGTCTGTTCCCGGAATAGAACTTAAAAGAGCACCCTGTGTATAGCCAAGTCACAAAAACTTGTCGAATTTTTGACGAAAAAATCAAAGTTGTTCTCACCAAAAAATGATTTGCTTATTCAAAAGGGTCGGGGATAGGTTGGGGGTACTTCTTTTTGAATAGGCAATTCATTTTTTTGTGGGAAAAACTTTTATTTTTTCGTCGAAGAATTCCGCAAGATTTTGTGACTTAGCTGTGCCTACTGCTCATCTTTTTTAAGATTTATCCATAGAAAATTCTTGACTTGCAGTGAGCAAACGCCCAAGAAGGTAAACCATGCCCAATCAAATGCAGGAGAGACTCAAAAAATGAATTTATTTTTCTACATGATTGAATAATAAATTTAGGGAAATGAATTTTATTTATTTATTTTTTATTTTATACAATCTCACCCAGCGAGGGGCATGAAGGGAAAGGCAAGTAATTAGGGAAATGAAATTAAATTTCATGAAGTCAATACTTGCAAAAAAAAAAAAAATCTGCAACGACCGAATCTCTGTGCCTGATTATTGTTAAAATTTGGTTGTGGTTCTGCTATGTTATTGTCAACATTCAAAATCCATGCATCCTAATTTCACCGCTACAAAACATATTCATACTATTAATTCAAAGAAATACATCATAACACAACACGAGTAGCGCCCAGTACATGATAGTTGATAGGTTTAGGTTATAATTAATGATGGTGATTGATACATTCACATACATCCTACACTTATTTTATTTCCCCTTCAATTCTGTTATTTACTTATTAACAATTTACCTTTGATCATTTATCCTATCGTCGCCACTCTCCACTCCACTCCTGTAGCTGATCATTACAATCGTGGTCAGGTTGGCTCTAAGAGAATCGCCAACCATCATTGATTTTGTAACTGAAAAAAATCGTTAAACTAATTTAAAAGGTTGGCTCTGAAAGAATCGCCAACCATCATTGATTTTGTGACTGACAAAATCGTTTAACTAATTTAAAAGTCTAATAGTTATTTCATAGCTCACATAGTTCTTGACGTTATAAATTTGCTTAAATTTCAAAACGCACGACTTGCCAAGATTCAGGGGAGAAGAAATACAGGATAATTCAAGTACTTGCGCGACTGTTCATTTTTTATTATTTTTGACTTCATATGGAAACCAGCCCGGAGGACATCAGGCACTAATGTAACAACTTCAAAAAGTAAGCAGAGACTAAAGACAAAGGAGCTCAATTTAAGACATTATTAAGCCAGAATGAGGCGAGTAGGAAGAAGAAGGGTTAAAACTGTCCCTCCTAGAGAAATATTTTAACAAACAAAAAGGGAACTTGATTATAACTGGGGTAATAGAGAAATTCATGCCGTTCTATTTAGATTGTAAACAAAGCCAATCAATCAAGATCATTTACCAAAGTTACAGACAAGAGATTAACCCACGCTGGTGCTGAATTCAGCTTAACATAAACTTCGTGCGCGTGGTGAATAATGGTCTACTAGCCCGACAAATGAATAGGCTTTTAGATGAAATATTTATAAATATAAATCTCAATATAAGAGTATTTAAGTAGAAGTGACAGCTCACCAAACAGAAAATATATCAAACGTATCACAGCATTATTATACTTTTAATTTGATATTTTGACATGCTCATCACCAGACCCGGGCACAGGGTCAACAACTGGAAGCTTCTTGAAATCATTTTCCGTTAGATTAGTTAAGGTAGGTATTGTTCGAAGGATACCGTCTTTGATTACTTGTGCTAACGGAGAACCATGACTGCTTGGTGGATCGATGATTATTGTGCCTTGTAAGACAGCGAAATTAATGATACATCGGCACCTGGGCTCCTCTGATCCCGTAGGATCTGCTGCTCTTGCGACCGCGTACCACTTGCAATTGTACACACTTAGTGCTGAGGCTAGCTTGGCACTGTCCGCATGATGACCACAATCTGACAGTGCATTATTTTGTATAGCCCAGTCTTTGGCAGCCAATGCTGCTCTCCTGGAGGCCTCTACCAGTTGGGAGACTTGAGTGACAAACAAAACATAGAAAACGGCTCCGTATGGACGTGAAACTGCATGCGCTGCTGCCTTCCAGCAGTGGGGTGCATGTAGCACTAAGCCGGGTATTGGTCCCCAGGCAAGAGTTGAAATGGCAGGTAGTGGAGAATGATGGGTGGGGTGGATGCCACCTAGAAAATGATGTGTCCCACTATCTCTGATTATTGCTCTTTCCTGGAGAATACTGACGAGTGGACCGACCTGGGTTGGGTCTTCTTGAGCGTATTGAACTGCTTGATCAAGGAGAGCTTGGTAGTGTATTACGCTGGGAAACCCGTGGTAGTAGTAGGCCATAGCGAGAGGACTGGAATGTAAAAGTGAGACTTCCAGCTGCCACTTATTAATTCCACTCTTAATATAATACCAGCAACAAAATTAATGACCCACGAGAGTTGAGAGACATAGAAACAAGTGGTGACTAGTCGATCAATAGTACCGCCAGACGCGGATAATGGCTGTGCAATTATTGGTTAGTGGCTAGAACGCCAGTTTAATTAAATACAGAATTTATTCACTTATTTTGCAACTGTGGTGACATGAAAGGGGGCTCTAGTAATTTTAGAGGTTAACACAAAGTTATTATTACTATTACTATCACTATTACTAAGCTGATAACCAAATTGTCTCAAAGATGTACTAGCAACTAAATGATTAAGAACTTGAAGATACACAATATCCTATCAATTACTTCTACTGCAATTGGAAATACGTATAGCTATTTTAGAAAAGCTTGCGACTTTCAGAAAAACTTTCCACATCCAAGCCCCCATAGAATGTATGTACGCTGATGTCAGCTAACGATGTGCAGTGGCCGGACAATAATTTCCACCTGTTTTTTTTCCTCATAAATCCCTTAATATTCACTCTACAGACATGAGCTTGTACATTTCTAACTCATACGACCATGTAGAATAGGACTGTCACAAAATAAACTCAGCCGGACACCAATTCGTAGAAAGATTACATTTTTTGAAAAAACATCATTCTTGAAATCGACAACGAGCAAGTTGACAAGTCTATCCTTTTCCTTAATGAAAGGGATGGGGTTGGTATGAGCATTGAGCAAAAAAGAATGGTGAAAAGTGGACAAAATTAAGAAAAAAAAGCATCAAAAACATGTAGCTTTACTGTTTGCTTCCCTGGCAACTTGCACCTTTGAAAGCAAAGATGAAATCAAGTTTATGAAATATGGTCAGAAAATCCATTCCAAGCCTATTTAAAGGCATTAAACATAGCAGGAACTTTCATTGGGTGATAAAATTACAAAACTATCTTTTTGAGGTGTTTTCATGTGTTTGCAACAAGGCTTGAATAATGTAATTGGATTGTGCCAGGAGCACAGATTGTGTTTTAATTGGAATAGTATGTAGATGGTTTAACTATTGTGATCTTCATTTCATGGATGAGATGTTGTTTGCGAGCTGAGGACCCTGTCGTAGTTTGAATGAAAAGCGGAAAAAAAGGTAAATATTGGATAAGAGATTAATGAGTCAGTTTGGCAAGAAAAGAGAAAGAAAGGACAAATTACCAAAATGTGAAAGTTTAATCATAAAATTAGTATGATCTTGAGGCGTGAGTAGCAATGGTGGTGGTGTTAGGAAGAAGAAGAAAAAGGCCGATGACCTGGATTATGCAAGCACCGGGTGAAAATTTCTGTCCGGCCACTGTGCATTTGGCCCATTAAACGCTAATTCTCCGAGAATAGCTGGTCCAAACTCACATTCTAAAGCAGGGAGTGGAAAACAATTTTTAGAAAACCGCGAGGTTTCCAGACTTTTTTTTTTTTTTTTTTTTTTTTTGTTTCTTACAATCTCACCCAACGAGGGGCATGAAGGACAAGGCAAACATAAGTATTTACATCTGGGTGAACTCTAGTAGGGGGGAAGCTGTGCAATGAACAGAGACTATAATGAAAAGGAAGTATTTATGAGGTTAACACGTGAGAGGCAGGTTATTGATGAATCTTTTTGTATTTAATAAGAAGCTTGTGACCTCTAAACTAATGGGATAGTGGGAAATTAGAGAGGAAGTATTAAGAGAAATTTTGTGACGAATAGCGGCCTGGGTGAGGGCAGGCCTGATATCTGAGTGGGCCTGACAAAATAGAAGTATATGTTTGGGGGTGTCTTTACTGGTGGAGTCAAACCTAGGGCATTTTGGTGATTCTACTATTTTGAAATGGAAAAGGTAGTTGTTAAAGGGGCAGTGTCCTGGTCTACATTGAGCGATGACCGTTGCTTGGGTTCGTGTAAGGTTAAACAGTTGTTTGAATATGGTGAGCGTGAAAAAGCCTGCCTCTGAACTTTCTCATGCCGTCAGGCTTAGGAGGGGAGAGTTGGAGGGATTTGTAGTGAGCTTTTAGGATTGATTTGAGTGAGGCAGATGATGGGGGAGGGGGGAGGGGGGAGAGGCTTCCTGACTTGGCTGCATAATATTCACCAGTTAACATATGTATTTCCTTAATTTTGACTAATAGCTAATTCAGAAAATCTTACACCTTTCTGAAATTTTTTTCCTCCCCTAGCTCCCCCAAAATGTGAGCTTAGGTTATCATATTTTGTGCCTCTAGACCTTTGGATCATCCCAACCCTGATTCTTCAAGTTTGGCTGACCCAAACTTCTATTCTGGGTTAGGTTAGAGAAGAAACCATATTCAGAAACCCGCAAGCTTTTCAGATAATTCAGTTAGTTCATGCTCAGCCGTAATGCTTCTGCGAAATCGCAACCAAGTCGGGCCAGGGTGAAATTGAGGCTCGCGCGTTACGTCATTTGCAATCAAATTTATCTTTCCTCAAGGTTGGCTGATGCCAAAAATTGCCTTCCCTCCAAGTTACCTTTGAAGGCATCAAAGTTAGAATATGCCTTAAATCAAAAGATATTTCTTGCTGCAAAAGCTCAACTAAAAATTCAACTTTAATTGCCAGAAAATAGGGATTTTTGGTGCAAAATATGTCATATATGAAAATGTAACCATAGCTGATTTGGCAGAAAAAAATATCATTTAGTAATGTAAAGATTCCATCCTTTTCACTTCCTAGTACTTCAAATTTTACTTACCTACAGTCACTGACACCACGCACAAATTGTTTTGAGAATCTCATCCAAAAAGATCTTGTAAGGGGGTTAGGAGATGGCCTCAAATCTGAATTTTTTTTCCAATTTTTTTTTCTCAACCACATGTTGTCCATAACATCCCTTTTCATTCATTTTCCACCTTCTTCCTAATTTAAAATTACATACTTTTTTTCAATATTTCTTTCTATTTATAATACCAGAAATCCTTATTCCCTTCTTCTCCATTCTCTTTCATCTCCCACTTCCTTATTTTATTGATGGTTAAAAACATCTTTCTAAACATCTTTCCAGGTAGGTCACTCTATAACCTTTTTTTTAATTTTTCACTGATGTTTTATCTGGTTTTTTTTGTTTGAAAACTATTTTCCTTAGATTCTGCACTTTTGAAATTTTCTGTATTTAATAGGGGGTGTCAAACATTACCATATACGCCTGGCAGACTCCAGTCTCAAAATGCCATTCTAAGATGCCATCATTAATGGCTAACTTGAGGTTAGACAAGTCAAACATAAGTTCAAATACTTCCTATTATTGCAACATTTTTACAACCACAATTCAGCCCAAAAAGTAGTTATAAGTGTATCTAACCCTTACCTTAGTGTTAATTAAAGCTCATCAATTTAAATTCACAATAGAAACAGGGGGAAACAAGAAATCTTAAGTCAACTAGGGACCCCAAAAGCAGGAACGAGCTCATCAACATCTATTAGTACAACCATGAAGAGTGGGATAAGAGAAAGTGGATTGAGTGTTCAAGTATTAGGTACAGTGACATGAGTTGAGAAAATTAAAGCTGAAAAAAAAAGATTTGAAAAATTTCAAAAGAAAATATTAGCAGCAAAAGTGTAAAAACAACCTGTGAAGACACATAAAGAACAAGTGGCAGAGTTTAATGAAAAGATAGTGATGATCCTCATGTTAAAAAAAATTATTAAAAAACAACCTCTTGGTCTTTGTTTGATCATCAGTGCTTAGAATTATCCTTATCCCACTCTTGTCAATTCACTTATTCCAGCTTTAATTTCTGGAAACATTGTGATTATCAAATTTTCTCCTCATGCTCCTCTCTGCACTCAAGAAGTGGTTGATATTTTTAAAACTATTGGCTTACCTAAACATGTATTTCAACTCCTTTACATCATCCATCCTAATAGGGGGTGTCAAACATTACCATAGATGCCTGGTGGACTTCAGTCTCAAAACCCAATCATAAATTGCAGAAATGGGGTTAGACATGTCAAACATTTGGTCAAATACTTCATCAAATACTTCCTATTCTTGCACCATAACCCCAACCACAATTCAGCCCACCAATACACACATTCCCACAATCCACAGTACAGTGGCCTGTCCAAAAATTTTCACCCAGTGCATGCATAATCCATGTTAACGGCCTTTTTTTCCTTATTCAAAACACCACCACCATTTCCACTCACACCTCAAGATCATACTAATTTTATAATTAACCTTTCACATTTTGGTAATTTGTCCTTTCTTTCTCTTTTCTTGCCAAACTGACTCATTAATCTCTTATCCAATATTTACCTTTTTTCAACTTTTCACTCAAACTACAACAGGGTCCTCAGCTTGCAAACGACATCTCATCCATGAAATTAATATCACAATAGTTAAACCATCTACATACTATTCCAATTAAAACAAAATCTGTGCTCCTGGTACAATCCAATCACATCATTCAAGCCTTGTTGCAAACACATGAAAAAACCTCAAAAATATAGTTTTTTAATTTTATCACCCAATGAAAGCTCCTGCTATGTTTAATGCCTTTAAATAGGCTTGGAATGGATTTTCTGACCATATTCAGAAACTTGATTTCATCTTTGCTTTCAAAGGTTCAAGTTGCCAGGGAAGCAAACAGTAAGGCTACATGTTTTTGATGCTTTTTTTTCTCAATTTTGTCCACTTTTCACCAATCTTTTTTGCTCAATACCAACTCAATCCCTTTCATTAAGGAAAAGGATAGACTTGTCAACTTGCTTGTTGTCTATTTCAAGAATGATGTTTTTTGAAAAAATGTAATATTTCTAAGAATTAGTGTCCAGCTGAGTTTATTTTGTGACAGTCCTATTCTACATGGTTGTATGAGTTAGAAATGTACAAGCTCATGTCTGTAGAGTGAATATTTAGGAATTTATAAGGAAAAAAATATGTGGAAATTATTGTCTGGCCACTGTACATCAGACCCCTTTGCCCGCAACCCCGCATTATCCTGGACTTCTGCTCAAATTTATATATTCATCCATTTTAGAACAAATTTTAAAACACATTTCTCAATGAATTTCATAAAACATATCCTAATCATCATGCTACTCTCCTTCCAGATTCCTCAAATTCTCTTCCTCTTTACATCTTTTTCTGCCTTTCATCAAGGTATGATTTTTTTTTCTTAACATCTTCCCACATTCCTCATTTTTCTCTTCAAGCCTTTTCCAACAATTACCAAAAGGTGAGTGGTACCTGGTCCTGATTTTCTTTTTACTGAATTTTTACTCTCTTTTTTCTTTTCCCCCCTTTTTTTGGTTCTTTTTTTTTTTTTTTTTGCCAAATCACTTTTGAAACAATCCCAGAACAGCTCTAGACTGTTTCTGAGTGTTTTCAGTAAGTTTTTTTTTTGCCTTGGAAATGTGCTGGAAGCATGCCTGACACATTTCTGAGCATTTTTACTAACAATTATTTTTTTCAAATCAATTCAGAAACAGTACCAGAACATTTCTAGATTGTTTCTGAGAATTTCGGTAAGTTTTTTTTGCCTCATATATGTGCTGGAAGCATGCCCAGCACATTTCCAAGTGTTTTTACTAGCAATTTTTTTTTGTTTTTTTTGAAATTGATTCAGAAACAGAACCAGAAAATTTCTAGACTGTTTCTGATCATTTTGGTAAGGTTTTTTTTCCCTTGGAAATGTGCTGGAAGCATGCCCAGCACATTTCCAAGCATTTTTACTAACAAGTTTTTTTTTTCAAATCAGTTCAGAAACAGTACCAGAACATTTCTAGGCTGTTTCTGAGTATTTTGGTAAGTTTGTATATATATGTATACTTTTGTTTTTTTTTCCTTTTGAAATGTGCTGGCAGCATGCCCGGCACATTTCTGAGCATTTTTACTAACATTTTTACTAACATTTTTTCTTTACTGAATCGGACAGATATGGAATGGGTCAATCTGAAAGATTATTATATCTTCTCATCTAATGTTATTATTACATATGGAGGCTTTCACAGAAAGACTCATATGGAGAAAAACAATTCTAGTTTTCTTACATTTAAGATTTTCACTTATATCAATCCTATTACCGGACTACTTATTCCCTCACCTGTTTAACTTAAAGGTCATGGATTATACTTACCTGATCACAAATATATTATTGACTTTGGATTAGGGAATGGTCTGGTGGAAGAAATTTGGAAATCTTCACAAGAAAACCACTAAACAACTCAAGCTCCTTCTGAGATAGAGTCTCATGGAAATTTTACTCATTTAAGTTTCTCATTTCAGATCAACCAAAATTTAATAAAGTGGGTAAGTAAAATGAGGCAAGAAAGTTCAATGAAAAGTGAAGCTACAGGGGGGGAGGCTAAGTATGGTAAATAAAGGATTTCCAGAGATTCATTTTTATTTCTTAAATTTATAATTAATCATTAATTAATGATAATCATCAAATTTAAGTAATGGGTAATTGGGCCTTGCTGCTCAATAAAAGTAGTCATTCAAACAACTAATTGATTGAATGAGTTCACAATATGATTCCATGTCAACATATTCTTTGTCTTTGGTCATATCTGAACTCATTGGCCAGTAGTATTCTGAATGACATTACTTTTAATTGGTTTATTATCTTTTTTTAATGATTTATTTATTCATTTATGTAATAAAAAAGAAAATATGGCAATCCTGACCCCCTCTCAGAGTAAATTTCAGGGGAGGGTATTGCCATTTTTTTTTTTTGTGTGATTTTTTTGGAATTGTTTTTAGTGTATATACAGTTAAAAGACAAAAAATCTTCCTTTGAAGATTAAAGATGCATGAAACATGAATTTACTTACATTTTAAGCAGAAAGTGCATAATCCAAAAAATATCCAACTAAGTAGGTCTTGATCCTCAAGATGGTACAAACAAACAAAAATTTCAAAAAAAAAAGGTTAACAGAAATATGAATGTGGAATATATAAAGGGTAGTTCCTTCACCCAAAAAATCACAGTAGCTTTCTAGAAAAATTCAAATATTTCATCTTTTCCTTTCTAGTGACATTCAAAAATCTTAACTAGTCCTTTATAGCTTCTCAATATGAAATCTCTAGTATCATCATCATATATTTCAAAAGAGCATAGTACAAAAGACTATAAGATTAAAAGGGGATAATTCATTGATTGAACTCATTGTTATAGGTCCAATTACTATTTTGTTAAAAGAGCTGGAGTAAATAGATTCACTTCAACTTGGGAATGTTGATGATGGTGTCATTTACTGTCAGGATGAGGTTAAGTACAGAGATATGAACTAGCTTTAATGTTTAGTTGTATAGAAGATTTTAATGGTCCTATATGAATACTGTAGTACAAATCCAATAAGTATTAAAATATAACTCAATACAAGGGTCTCAGTAATTTTAATCTCACTTATTATATATGGGTTACAATTTTATAGTTGTTAGATAAACATATTTAATAAATTCAGATACTATTCAAAGACTTTATAAGTTATATTGATATGTATTGTAATTGTATTGGTTATATGTTTTAATTGTAATGATGAAGAATGTAGAAAACAAGACCAAAAGCCTCCTCCTTTTATACATAATAACTTCCCCAAAGAACTCTATGATTTACCAGCTCAATACCTGTTTAATGACGCCTCATTCCAACTAATAGACATATCCAACAATATAAAGAGTGACTAGTAATGTTGGCTGGTCCTCTAGAAGAAGGAGAAGAAGAAGAAGAAATGAAGAAAAGGAGAAGGAAGAAGTAAAGGAGGAATTACAAAAGGTAATAAGAAAATGAATAGAGTAGAAAATAATAAAAAATTAAATTAAAGAAGAGAGATTCAATGACAAGTTATGAAGAATGACACAACAGTGATTTTTGGTTTAGTAGTATATATTTAATTAAATAAGTAAAGATATCTCTGCGCAGCTAACAATTTTTATTATTAATAAAATTAAAGTAACCTTAGATTAATTATAGAGTATTTATATTAGATTTTTATTACTAATAAATCAATAATAATGTATTGTAGGTATTTAAAATGTTGTAATGTAACTGAGGCCTACCAAAGAGGAATTCCAAGGCCCTTTTATAGGTAAGGATACCTCTGAGGCACCTCAAATGTATTTACAAAAGTAATATTAATGTGAAAAAAACAATTAAAGAAATTAATTAAAACATACAATTTGAGGGGAAAAAGTGAAACAAGAAATTAAACCTGTGAGTAAGTAAATAACTTACCCATCATAAAGTTCCAAAACAAGTAATTAATATAATGAGTAACTAAATGAGTATGATACCATGAGAACTGTGAGAAAAAATATCATAAAAAAGTATTATAATAAGATGTAAAGGGTTTAATTAAAACAAATAAAATTATTTTCATGCCAAAATTTATGTAATCAATTAAATTCAGTTATAAAGAGAAATTAATTAATTGTTTAAACTATTTTAAGTAATTAAATAATTTGTTTAATTGAAACAAATAATTGATTTAATTGTAACTAATTTAAAGTGAGATTTTAATACTATTATATTAAATATGTTTTTTAAGTTATTTGGTAAATTTTATTGACACAGTTAAGGGTCAAAAAAGCGCCCAATATTTATGGATAATAATATATGATAAGTTGTATTTAGTATATAAATTTTATTAATTAAATTGTAATTAAAATTTTTTATTAAACTTATAATATAATTTTATAAATAATTAATTTTTTAGAAATATTAAATACATAAAAATGTGTCATAATTTTTAGAATATAATATTTTTTATGTAATGAAAAATTTACTTAATAATAAAAATAAATATAATAGGGGGTATCAATGTTCAGGGATCCACAATTAGGGATCAGGAACTTTTTTTCCCGGGATCAGATATTATTGATTGCGGAAGATTCTTATCCACTAGCCCTGGGGCTAGTGGATAAGGAATCCACAATAATGCATTATCCCGCCTCTTATACCCCAAATTCCATTCCTAATTCTTGATCCCAAACTCATCTCATCCATGATGGATTTGCAAGAAAGTCACATGACTCATAATTGCTGATGCCATCCTTAAGTCTTTCCTCACTATATGCTACTTAATTTTGGTGGAGAACACTTAAGTTTTTTTTCTATCTACACACCCCAACTGCACATTTGGTGGTGAATTCCCACTTCCCTCATCACATAACCCTTCCACCGGCAACAATAAAACACCTCTCTACTAGGAAGCTAATTCACTCAAAAATGAATGCTATTAATTTTCTTTTAGTTCTTTACTATAAATCTGACTCTGATTTGGAAGACGCTTTAGCTTATATGTGTTTTCTTTCCAAAAAGTGTTACATCATCACCAGGGGGCCAAATCTTTATCATGATCCCTGATATTATCTGGTTTCCATTCTCAAATTCCTCATTTAAACTTCACCCAACTTTTTAGAACTTCTCCCAATTCTTTCTTCAAACTTTATCAACTCATCTCCAATCATCCTATCTTTCATAACAACTTCCATAAACAATAGCGTAATCCTGCCATCCAACTTGCTGTTTCACTATGTTGCTACGGTTCAAATTGAAACAGTGCTTATGTAAGAATTTTGGATAATCTCTTTAACATAGGATATGTTACCGTGATATTATACACCAAGCGCTGTATAATTGCTATCCTTTCCCTTGAGTCTTAAACACTTGCTTTTCCAGCTCCAGAACAGTAACTTAAATCCTCTCAATTAATGCAAGCTGAAGGTTTCCCTGGCTGTGTAGGATTTGTTGATGGCACAACTATACCTTTGAGTCAAAATCCTGATCATGATGGCAACCATTATTTTGATTGCAAAAAAAGATTTCTTCAAAATCTTCTCCAATTTCTCATCCTTCATAAACTAACTTTCTATCTTCTTTCTAGATACTCTATTGCCATTCAACTTGTATGCAATGTCAATAAGAAATTTATTGCTTTTCATAGTGGCTTCCCTGGCTCATGTCATGACTCTTCTGTCTTCCAAAGAATGAGGATTTCTCAAACCCCTGACTCATACTTTGACAAATCTCAGTACCTCCTTGCACACTCAGCATATGCAAGTGGAAAGTACATTATACCTGCTTTCTGTGGTGCAAGTTTATAAAGTGACCCCAAAACTGCCTTTAATTATCACCTTGCCCAATTAAGAGTACAATTCGAACATGCTATAGGTATTTTAAAGGGACAATTTTCTAGTCTTTGGGAGCTCAGAATCCAATTTCAAAAAAAAATGGAGATCAAAACTGCAAATCATTGGATCATGACTTGCATTATACTCCACAATATCCTAGCTGATTTAAAGGATGAGTGGAATGATCTTTATGAAGAAGAAGATCCTGAACAAGCACCAGATCTCCCCTCCCTTGAATCACAAAACATTTATTCAACCGGCATACACTCTGTCATTATGCCTATTACTCTCAAACATTTCTCTTCACCACCCTTTTAAATTATTTTTTTGTACTCTCCAAATGTCCTCTTTTTGTACTTTATTCACTTGGTTTGGTATTTTGGTTTTTTGCATATTCATTTTTTTTGGGAATTTACAGTGAATATCTTTTTTTTGGATGGCTCATTCACCACACAATATGGGGGGCGGACTTGCTAGCAAGTCCGCAACCTTGGACCCAAACTCACCATAGATTGAACACACATTGAGCTATTGATAAAGGAACCATTCAATCAGGGATGAACACCACTCAGCAGAACAGTTTTAGGTGGGTGTTCAAGTAGAGTTCAGTATGGGTTCAGTATGAGTTCAGTCTGAGTTCCATCTGAGTTCCATCTGAGTTCAGGTTGAGGACTTGCTAGCAAGTCCACCCCCTATATTGCGTAGTGATTGGTTTTCTTTCACCAGCTCAACATGAAATCGCATATTTATCAGTGATTTTTTTTCATTCATCACTCATATCCTTTTCACCCTCTCCTCAAACATCACTCAAATATTTTGGTTACTTTTATTTTATCAACTCATCTCACCAGGTAAGTCTTTTTTTTTCTTTTTTCTTGTTTTTTATTTTCTAATCATGAATTTTTTTATTTTGCTTTTTTTTGTTTTTATTTTGTTTTTATTTTGTTTTTATTTTGGATATTTTTTTGTAAGTCCTTTTTTTTTATTTTCAAGGATAGACTAATTTTTTTTTCTCTTTTTTCACTTTTTTTTTCTTTTTTTTCTCTCCTTCACCCTCTTTAGCTGCCTCATTTAACCACTTTTCTTCTCTCTTTACCTGCCTCAAGTCACTCCTTCTCCCCTCTCTTTACCTTCCTCAAGTCCCCCTTATTTCACCCTCTTTACCAGTCCCAAATCCCCCCTTTCCCCCCTCTTTAGGTGCCTCATGAGCCCCCCTTACCCTCTCTTTAGGCGCCTCATGACCCCCCCTTCCCTTTAGGTGCCTCAACCCTCCCCCCTTCTCTTCTCTTTAGCCTCCTCAAATCCCCTCTTCCCCCCCTTCCACTCCCCTTAACCTGCCTCTACCCCCCCTCCTTCTTAACAAACAATTGCTAACAATCATTTGTTAGGAAGGAGGAGGGGCTAGAGGTGGCTTAAGGGGAGTGGAAGAAGGGGAGGGGACCTAAAAGGGGGGGGTTTGAGACATATAAAGAGGGGTGAAGGGGGGGAGTTAGGGGGGTTTTGAGGCAATTAAGGAGGGGGTTTCAGGGGGATTTTGAGGCAGGCAAGGAGGGGATTTGAGGGGGGTTTTGAGGCAAAGAGGGAGGAATTTTATAGGGGATTTCAGATAAATAAAGGGGGGGGAAAGGGGACTTTTATGGGAGTTAAAGAGGGGTTACCTAATTTCTAAAAAACATACTAAAAATTTGTTTTTTGAAATTAATTTTTTTTTTTGGCAGAATTTTAGAAAAAAAAATCTTTTACATTCTGTTAAGGTCTTTCCCTGTAAATTACAAAACAAAAAAGGTTTAGATTTTAATCTTTAATTTTTCTTCCAAAAAATTTTACTAAATTTAATTTTTTTTAATTAATTTGTTTTAATTTTTCTTTAACTAATTTTTTTTTTTAATTTTTAATTTTTTTTAAAGTATATTGTCAGGATTTTCTGTGAAGGTTTTTTATAACCAAACTTCAGGTTTTCTTTTGTATTTTTTTTTTAAAAAAATTTTTTCTGAAAATTATTAAATTTTTTTTTTGTTTTAAAATTTTTTTTTTATATTTTTTTAAAAGGATTTTGCTTTAAATTTTATTTTAAAAGATATAATTACATGAGTTTTTTAAAAAAAAAAAATGTTGTGAGTTTTTTTTTGACATTTAAATGTTTTTCAGATCAAAAAAATGTCTTCTTCTTCACATTCACCCCTTACTTCTCTATGATCTTCATCTTTATATTCTTTATCATCTTCATCTTTATCATCTCTATCATCTTCTTCAAAATCAACTTCAATACAATCATCTTCTAAATCATCAAAAAAATTAATGATAATCAGCCTCATCCAAATAAAAGATATATGAAAAAAAATTCTTCTTCTAAATCATCAAAAAAAATTAAAGATAATCAGTCTCATCAGAAGAAAAGATATCTGAAAAAAAATTCACCTTCTAAATCATCAAAAAAATTAAAGATAATCAGTCTCATCAGAAGAAAAGATATTTGAAAAAAAGATTCTCTGTGAAAGTTTTTTTCATCATATCCCAAACATTTTTTTTTCATAAAACTAAAGTAAATAAAAAAATCAATATCCAAAAAAATTACCAGAAGATATCAAATATCTAACCAAGTTTGGAGATGATTGAGTTGTTGCAGTTATCAGTAATACTTATAAGGCTCAATTCATTTTGGAACTTCATTCATTTGATGGTGTAAAAGATGAATCTTTTAATCACCTATCCGATCTTATTGTAACTCTTTATCAAATGGCTTTGGTTTGGTTATCTATAAGTAATACAAATTTGTTGGGTGGTATCATGATTGGATTTGGTTGGAGACCTGGTTTTGTTAAAGGATATTCTCATGGTATGTATAATAATTTTTTTTCCATTCTTAATATCATTTCACTTATTTCATTAATATAGGCATATATTCATTGCTCAAGAATATCACTAAAGCTCAAAAAGATGAAGATTTTTGCTTATGGGACACTCTACCTTCCTTTAACTCTTTTCTTGCTCATTGACTCAAAAAGCTCTGTAATAAAGAATTTGAAAAAAATCATGAACTTGAAACCAAAGTTGGAATAACAAATTGGTGTGACTCCAAATGGGAAGATATCACCCACAAATATTTTTTATTTTCTAATGTTATTATCACTCATTCTGGATTCCACAATAGGAATCATATAGATAGGAATGACGCCAATTATCTTACTTTTGGTATATTCTCATATATCAATCCAATAACTGGCCAACCAATACCATCTCCAGCTAAAATCAAAGGACATGGTTTATATATTCCAGAACACTAGTGCATCATTGATTTTGGTTTGCAAAATTGTATCATCAAAACTATTTGAAATTCTTCACAGGATAATCATCAAACAACCAAAGCTCCTCCTGGTTTGGAATCCTGTCATGATTTCACACATTTTGGTTGCTCATTTCAAATCAGTCATAAGTTGGTTCAAAGAATCAACAAGGTAAAGAAAGAAGGTAAAGTTAATCAATTAAAAAAAACTTTATTTAGATCCAAAAAGTATGGGGATTAGGGTTTTTATTGAATAATTTTATATTTTTTCATAAATATTTGATTAATATTTTTATATAACAATTTTCTCAACTAAAGTAATGAGCTAACGACCTTTGGTTGTATAACAGGTAATCATGATAAAATTTATTTGTTTCATGGGGTTCCTCTAGCCTATAACTGTGGAAAGTCCCAAACTTTTGTTTCTAAATTTGATCTGCATTTTGGCTTGAGGAATTGTCATTATTTTAAACTAGGGAAATTGATATATTTTAAATATTTATTTAATAATTTATGTAATTATATTAAATTTAGATGACTTCCAACCCTTACTTCAATAAAATTAAGGGGGGGTATTGCCAAATTTTCAAATCTGAAATCAAAAATTGAAGACTTGTAAAAATCTTGGTGAAACCCACCCCTTGCTTCAATAAAATTTAGGGGGGGGGTATTGCCAAATCTTCAAATGTAACATGTAAAATTTTTGACTTTTAAATATTTTGGTTAAAGATTTTTGGTGATACCCATCCCTTACTTCAATGAAATCAAGGGGGGGTATTGCCGAAATTCCTTATAAGACTTGTGAAACTCTTGACTTGTAAGAATTTTGTAGATACCGGTAAAATGCAGGGGGTAGTAAAGCCAAATTCTCATATAAGACTTTCAAGATTCATGAAATGAAAGAATTTTGGTGATACCCACCCCTTACTTCAAAAAAACCAGGGGTGGGGGATTGTCAAATTCTCAAAGGAGACATGAAAATTTTATTTAAAAAAAGAATATTTAACATTAAAATACAAAAATTTAAGTAATGATTGATAGAGTAATGAAATACATAAAATTATTGTAAATTTTATGTACAAATAAATATGAACAGTTGAAGTGTGAGAGAAATAAAACAAACTAGTCATCCAACAATTTCTTTAAACATTCAATTTCCTCAACAGATTTATTAGCTTTAACACATTCTATCAAGAAATCTTTCTTTTTGGAATTTTCTTCATGATCAAACTTATATTTAATCTGCTCCAATAGGTTTTGATGTTTGAGTGTTTTATCCTCTTTTTTGATTTTTTAATACTTAAAGTTAACTCAAACTTCTTCTCCTCCAAATATTGGGCCCGATCATCCTTCTGTAAAGAGAGCTTGTACTTCCTCTCCTCCAAATCTTGGACCTGATCATCCTCCCATAAAGAGAGCTCATACTTCCTCTCTTCCAAATCTTGAAGCCTATCAAACCTCCTTAAAGAGAGCTCATATTTCTTCTTTTCAAAGCTTAGAGCCTCTTTAGCAATATCCACTTGTTCTAGAGTGATAATAAAAATTAATATAAAGTAGAAGAAAATTAGAGTAAAGCAATAAGAAGTATGGTATCACTTACCAGCATCACTTTTCTCTAAAAATTGTTCCATAGACAAAAAAGTGGTTTGTGATGAAGTATAACTTTTTTGTCTTCTTTGGGAGTGGAAATTTAGACTACTTGAAGCCCTACGCTTCTTGTTCAAGGTCATATTTTCCTCCTCATCATTGTCACTACATTCAGACTCAGTTGATTGAGGATCCTGGGTTTGTTCGTCAGCCTTTTAAGAAATAAGAAAAAGATAAGTAAATAAAAAAAAGAATTGATAAGATAAACAAAAAAAGAAACAGACTTGAGTTAGATTTAGTTAGGTTAAATCACCAATAGGATCTACAGAAAAGCTATTTAGATTTGTCTCATTCAAATGAGGGAAGGCTTGAGTGGAGGAAGAGGATGGGAAAATATTTACATCAACATCATGTTTGGAGATAGGATCTTCTCCATCCAACATGTTTACAGGATTAACATCGGCTTGCTCTCCAAAAATTGCATCCATCTCTTTAAAGTAAGGACATAAAGATTCAAGTTTATCATCTATGGATTTGATACCCTTAGTTATATTGATGTCGGTAACACCAAAACTAGTGGAAGATGAAAGAGCCTTTGCCTTCTTGTATTTGGCTCGGTAATTCTTGAAGTGTTCAGACATCTGTTTAGGAAAAAGATCAATCCTTCCCTTGTTCTTATTCTGTAATTCATTTGCCATTAGAAGATAGCCAATAGCTTTTGATGCTTGGGGCCATCCTACTTTAGTTGCATACTCAGTACCAATACAAGAATCATAGTTAGATTTGGTTTTCAGCCAGTTGATAAGAATGAGATGATCATCTTTTTTTAATTGAACAGTCTTAGATTTCTTGGCTGAGCAGGCTAAAGAGGGAGTAGCAGGATTTGATGAACAACTGGGTGATGGCTGCCTTTAAGAAGATCTAGGATGACAAGGCATGTTAAAATATAAATGAAGATGTAAAGTAGCAGAAACAAGAAGATGAGATGGTGAGGGGTTCTGAGCGGATAGAATGAACAGGATGGAATGAGAATGGGAGTGCACAGCAAGGTAGAAGGCATAACAAGAGGGTAGTCCAAGATGTGGTTATGGCAGAATGTAGGTCAAGATGTGGTTATGACAGAAAGTTGTCCAAGATGTGGTTATGAAAAATTGAGTAAAAAATTTTTGGATAAGAGGTGAACATTGACACGTAAAGTGTCTAATAACCCAATTATTAGCAAAAATAATTGCAGAAGATAATTTTAGTATGCAGATTATTTTCCGCAATTAATTTAATTGTGGTTCGGCCAACATTGATACCCCCTAATATGACTTTCACAGCATTATTTCAAACTATTTTGTTGACTACAAAAGGTCCTACAAAGAGATCCTTAAATTTAACTATACCTTGTAAGGTAAAATGTAGTGTTGAAATTAGGAATTCATCTCCTTTTTTGAATTCAAATTCTCTATGATATTTATCCCACCTTTTCTTTTCACATTCAAATGCTTTTTGGATGCATTCCTCTGCATGCTTTCTACACATTTGTTGCATATAAATAAAGAATTTAGTACCAGGGTGTATATCTAACCCTGGTAATTTATTTAAATGATTTACTGGGGTATTTGGTACATATCCCAGCCAGAGTTCAAATGGTTTTTTCTCTGTTACAAAATGAGTTGTGCTATTATAAGCAAATTCAAGGCCAGAAATTAATTTTACCCAGTCATGTTTAATTTTCTTATTGTCTTAGTATTCAAATCCAAAGACACAATATCTTCTGATCATATCTTCCAGAGTCTGCATCATTCTCTCAGACAGCTCATCAGTTTGTGTATGATGTACTGTAGACAATTTCAATTGACAACCTGATACTTCCATTGAAGATGTCCATAACTCTGAAGTAAATTTAGAATCTCTGCCAGAGATTATGGCTTTGGGGAACCCAGCAGTATTCATCATTTGAGTCCACCATAGTAATGCCAAGTCTTTTTCAGATACCTCTTTTTGGGTAGGGATAAATTTACACATTTTTGTTAATCTATCAACAATTACCCAGCAAGAATTGAAAATTTCTTTTTCTGCTAATGGCAAGCCAGTGACAAAATCCATGTTTATAATTTCCCATAGAGCTTTTGGCTTCTCTATTTGTTGTAATAACCCAGCTCTCTTTCCATTCAATCTTTTAGATTTCTGACAAGAGTCACATGTTTCAATGTCTTTTTGTACATCTTCTTTCATGTTTATACACCAGCCTGTGTTTTTAACTCTAGTTAATGTTTTGTTAAAATAAAAATGTCCAACTAAGATATCATCATGAAAAGTACTTAAAATTTAATCTTTCATAGAAGGTGTTATTACTATTACATTACTTAACTTTTTTCTGTAATATATCTACCCATCTTCAATTGAAAGTTTACCTTTTTCCAAGGCAGTTTTATACTTTGGAGCTAAGGTTTTAATTAATGCACTCATAGAGGCATTAGTTGGATCATTTAAAATTGTAGATAATTTTGACAAATCTTTATCAAATGAATAATTTTCTAATATTTTTTGCAAAAATTCATCCTCTAAATCCACAATATAAATCCCAAATATATGTAAGACCTCATTTTCAGGTAAATATGCTGAGTTATCAGTATCATTTGGCAAAGGGCTTCTGGAGAGCGAATCCACATTAGAATGCAATGTTCCTACCCTATTATTGATTTTAATTCTTCCTCTGTACTCTTTTACATCTAGTTTCCATCTAAACATGTGCCTATTAGGTGTTTTCATGTTTAGTAATGATTTTACTGAACTACAATCTGTTATTAATTAAAGCTTCTGGTCTTCCAGATAGTAATATAGTTTCTCCAGGGATCACACAACAGCTAAACATTTCAGTTGGGTGGCACTATACCTTAATTCCATCTCTCTTAAGGTTCTGGAAATACAACAGATAACTACTTCAGATAATTTCCCATTTATTATCTTTTTCTGTGGTAAAGAAGCTCCTAACCTTCTAAAACTTGCATCAGTATACAAGATAAAAGGGAGGTTAAAATCTGGCAGTCCCAATATTGGAGCTGACATCAAACATTCCTTCAATTTATCAAAGGCACACTGTCTTTCATTATTCCAAATGGAAGCCTCATTTTTCCTTATTAATGTTGTTAAAGGGGCTGAAATGGATTGGTAGTTTTTTATATACTGCCTATAATATCCACACATACCTAAAAAACTTTGAACATCTTTCACATTCTTAGGTATACTAATTTTTTTTATTGCTTCCACTTTGTTCTGGCCAACACAAATTTGTAATCCAGATACAACATGTCCAAGTACTTTCAAGGATTGAAACCCAAACTTACATTTCTTTAATACAATTTTCATTTTAATTTCATCCATCTTTTGAAATAATCTTTTCAGGTGATTTAAATGTTCATCATATGTTCTTGAAAAAACTTTGATGTCATCAATATAAACTAAAAGCAATCCCTTAACCATTTCTTGATGAAAATACTATCCATTAATTTTTGGAAGACTGAAGGTGCATTCTATGGGCCAAAAAGTATTCTCACATATTTATATATCCCCATGTATCTGGTTATGAGTAAGAAATCCTAAGAATTCTTTTCCACAGGAATCTGGAGGTAAAATTTGTTTCCATCCAGACAGGAAATATATTTTGCTCCTTAAAAGGTAGCATGGATAGAAGCTATCCTTGGTAGAGGGTAAATATCATCTACAGTGAATGTATTCAGAGCCCTGCAATCACCACATAATCTTGCCTTACCTTTTTCATAAGAGATTAAAACTGGCAAAATAACATAATACTAAGGTGTTGTGTAAACTTTTTCAACAATAACCATTTCTAAAAACATTTTAATGTTGTATTCAATGTCTTTCCTTTTTGCAGGAGAAGCTGGGTAAGGTTTCTTTTTCAAGCTTCCAGAGATATTATCCAAATCAAAACTTATAGAGATTTTTATCTCATGGTCTTTGACTAATCCTAGTTCATTTGAACCATGAGAAAATGACATAGGGTAAGATTTTATCAATCTCAAATTTTTTTTCTTCAATTTTTGAGAGTTGAGGAGTGAAAGAGGGCTTTTAGATTTCATTTTCCAATTCTACCACTTCAGAGGTGGTTCTTCCACCTTTCAGTTGATCTTCTTTTGTAGAAATGGAATAAACTGAATTTTCAGAGCAAATCTTAAATTTTCTTTTCCCATTTATGCCTATAGTGAAGCAACTATTTTCAGGATTCAGTTTATTGCCAAATTTGGTCAATAAGTCATTGCCAATAATAAACCAATCACTACAATTATTTTTATTCATTGACAAAAATTCACACACTGCTATTACATGTCCATTATTATATTTAAAGAATACAGCAGTTTTGTATTTGCCAACTGGATTTAATACTTAACCAAAACCCCTCCACTTCTTTGTCTGTACAGTTTCTAGTTTTTCTTTATACTTACTATCAAGTTTCATTAATGTGTTAATAGAAACTACACTATCTAAAGCCCCAGTTTCAAGAATAGCATTCATTTCTTTTCCACATATAATTACAGGCACTCTAATAGGTGTTTTTATTGTAAGTATCATGAGAAACATCTTTAATGATTTCAGCTTCTTCAATGGAAGTCAAAGATGTATCTGTATGAGATATTTCATAATTCAGGAACATAATATCCTGTTCTAATACATATATCTCATTTTCATCATCACTGTAAGAAATGTTAATTTTACAATCCTTACTGAATTCCTCCTTTTCTTCTTCATGATTACTTTGTTCAGAATCTTGTGAGTTCTCAATAACATCTATTCTTTTCTTACAAGTATGAATTTTAGCCAAAGGTTCATTACATTTATAGCAAGTGTTACTTTCTTGCTTTTTAGGGACAAGGGGAGCTGAAGGTTTTTTCTTCTCCACAGGAAAACTATTTGTAGTAGGTTTTACTACCTCAAAACTTTGCCTGTAATTATTATACCTAGTTTCATATTTGTGGTTCAATAATTTTTCATTGCATATATTAATAAACCCAGAAGTAACTCTGATGGTTTCAGTTCTAGCTACAATAATGTCTCGGACTGATATAGGCAATTTATTAATTGTTGATTCTTTCCAATCATCATAATCCATTTTTCAATCCATGGCTTTCATTATCTTTATTAAATTCATTAAAAATACCTTGGGTTTATCTCCAGCATTTGTATTATATCTGGCCCTTTCATACAATCTTTGTTGAGTGATTCTGAATTTTGGGCCACCAAATTGCCTTTCAATTAGTGCCTTTCATTCATTCCAAGAGTAGTTAATTCCCTCACTCAATACAGATTCAAACCATAATAAGGCCACATCTGTAAATAAAGATATTAACTTTGAAAAAATTCCTTCATCAGGTAATTTGTATGAAAATTTTAAGTTATCAATTCTTTGTATGAATTTTTGCCAATCAGACTTTGAATTCCCATCAAAAGAAGGGTACTGATCTAACTTAGGCCATTTTCTTTGGTTATTTCTTTCTTCACTAACATGAGGAATATTAAGTAATTCACTTAATTTAGAAAAATGATCATTTATTTCATACTTTACTGATTTTATATTCTCAGAGCCCATGACACTATTTTCATTTTCAATAATTGGTTTATCATCTGTGTGTTTCATAAAAACTAATACTCTTTCCACATAGGAGGTATCATCTTTTACTTTATCAGTATATTTTGAAAATTTTAGCTATTACAATTTCTACTCTTTGTAACCTATATTTTATAACAGTTACATGTTTTAAGGTATCATTCACATTTGAAAAAGACAATTTTACACAAACTTCTATTATAGACATAATATTCTGAGAATGTTCTAATTTATTATGTAAATTCTTAATCTCAGAGTTTAATCTTTTGTTTTCATTGGTAAATTCATTATTTGAATTTTAAATAATTTTTAACCTATTGGCTGTGGTACTAAATGATTGTGTGAGGTTTAATAATACACTTTCTGTATTATTTTTTGACTCTCTAGAGAATTCTTTCAATTTTTTAATTCCTATTAATAATTTGCTAATGATTTTTTATTCCATTTGATTTTCTTTTAAAAAATATTCAATTTTTTCTATGTCCAATTCAGAAGACTCATCATCAGGCTCATAGTTTACTTCATTTAGTCCCATTTTAAAGTGATTATTATTATCCTGGTGATCAATAAAACTATGTACATTGTCATCATTAAAGACAAGTTTAACATGTTATTTTCAAATGAATAATTTTTTGAATATTTATCAATTATATCCAGTAACTCGCAATCAATCTCATTACCTATAAGTAATTCATTTTTAGTATTATATAATTGATACTGAGAAGATGGATGACTTACCAAGGTCTTATTCCATTTCCCCTTCTTCTCCTTGGCTTTTCCCTGTAAGGGTGACTTCTAGAGCCCTGTTGTTGAGGGTTGTTGTAGCTCTGGGCATACCAGTCCCACTTCCATTTGCTTAAAGTAATCTCTTGGTCCTCCTCTTAGGTTGAAGGTGTGGCTGTGGAATTTTTGGGTGAAACTGTTGTTGGTTGAGCCTTTATTTCCACTAGAGCTTGATTAACTTCTATGAAACCCTGAGCTGCTCTTTTACCCAGATTGTTTATCTGGTCTACTATGTTATTTAATCTTATTGTTAGGGTGTTTAGCAGAGTGGTTAGGGAGTGAATTTGTTCTTGTAAAGTATTTTTTGTTTTCTTTATAGATACTTATCATAATAGTATTTCCCTTTCCTCCAGAGACATCTGTGGAGTGTTGCTGTTGGTGGGAGAATCCTGGCCCTCCATTTGAATGTCCTGTAACAGGTCTTTCAGCTCTAGGTCTTAAGCTATAAGGTTTTGCTTTATTACTCACAATATCATTGTTGTTGTCACAAATTTTTACATTGTTGTCTTCCAACATTGGTGGAGCCCTTTGTTGGTCTATTTAGCGTTGTTTTGATATGTCTTAAATGGCATTGTTTAATAATTGGGTGTTTTTATGGATTTATTCAGCAAATATTGGGACTGCAGGGATGCAGGTACTACCATTGAATAGCCCAGGTTTTTCTCTATACTTTATGTCCAGTTGGCATTTTTCAGATTTTAAGTATTAAGGGGATAATTTCTCATTTTTCATTTAAAAAGATAGCTGTTTAATTTTGTTTTTTGTGTTTTACGGGTTAACCTTAAGTCTTAGTTTAAAGTGCTTAGTACCATTAGAATGAGCTAATTTTTTTCTACATTTTTAGTCACAATGTTGTAATAGCCTAATTATGTGTTTTAAAGGTTTTAGTAGTTGTAGTAGATTTTTCTAAGTATTTTTGGTATTTTTTGAGGTTTTTGGTGGTTTTCTGGCCTCAGGGCGGTCCAGCCACCTCAGGCAGGCCTCCCAACATTGAGCCGACTGCCTGCCTTGGTGCTAGAAGGCTGAGAAGCATTTATAGAGGGATTTTATGCAATTTGGCACTTAAGAATGCCAAATTTGTTGGTGTGCATGGGCTTTTAAATAGTGGTCTGTAGGAACATAGTGAATAAGACAGTTTGGGGCAACTTTAATTATCATACAACCATCCGGAGGTGATATCCTTGTTCCTCACTCAGTTTTCACTGTTTTTGGCCACAATTGGCTGTGTTTTTTGCAAGGTGAGCTCTTCATTCAATTTACTTGGCAACTGGTTTCTCTGGTATAGTCTTGCAAGCTATATCAAGTATTATTGCTGTCTCTGGTGTCGATTTGTAGCCTACATCAAGTATCTTTGCTTTCTCTGGTGTGGACATAGGTCTACATTTCAGTTCTTTGCTCTGGTAGTCTGTCTGGGGACTACTTTCTTGGCTGATCAGGCAGTCAAGTGTGTTTGAAAAGGGGATTTGTCAACAGGAACAAATTTACTGTAGCAGGTAAATCTAACTTTATTTTTCTAAAGGGACAGGGGATTTTCTCTCTGGGTTTTCTCCAACTCCCTTGGTCAAGGCCTATAGCTAGTACTATAGCATTGTCTACATTTCTGGCACCCAATTTGGGTGGGGAACCTTCTAGTTCTTTGGAATCTCTTTTGTCTTTGAATGGCTTCTGTTTCTTCTATTCCTGTGGTGACTGTCAGTGGGGGGGAAGGTCCTCCTGCTGTGATGGCTAGGGAGTGTTTTAGGATCAAAACTTGGGATGGTACCAAGTTCAATGGTGAAGATGTGAAGTGGTTTCTGGAGAAGTATGAAACTACTGCTGGTGTGGATGGAACTTCTTACCTGGACATGGTGAAGCAGTATATTTTCTTCATTGGTGATAGGGAAGCGGAGAAGGAGGTTGTGGCCATGTCTGGCTGCAAGAAGAGGGACTGGAAGTTATTGTGTAGGGAGATGGTGGATAGATGGGGTGTCAGGTTCACTATGGTGGATCTGAACAAGGGTGTCAGTTAATGGAAGTCTTATGGTGGTGTTGGTAACTTGCACAGTTACAGGAAGTTTCTGCCACAGTTTGATCTTGTGGTGGAATATTTGGTGGAAGTGGAGGAGCTGGCACATGAAAATGGTGGCAAGGATGTTTTTTGGTCTGCCTTGGCTAGAGATGTCAGGATGGATGTGTTGAAGGAGCTTTCAAGGAAGGACTTGATAAAGACTCTTAAAAATAGGAATCAAAAGTTTCCTTCTTTGGAAAAGGTGAAGGAGGCTGTGGAGGCCCATTTGAAGTTATTGGCCATGGACACCTATCAGGAGGGGTGTGCCAAATATTTCAGCAAAGTCAGTGAGGCTTTGGCTGAAGAGGAGAATAGAGTGAAGAAAGAAGAGAAGAATATGGTTAACATTCCTGTCAGTGTATCTAGTATGTAAGTATGATTTAATAGTATTTATTAATGGTCCTGCTACTTATTTATATATGATTTAGTTATTACCCTCAGGGGAAGACTAATAAAATAGTTATACTCAAATAAAACTCACAATACTTGGATTTAAATGTGTGCTAGTGGTGGAAAATAGATAAATAGAATATAGTTATAGCTTATATAATGATAATATCAATTTATAAAGGCTTTATAATATATTTATAAATGATAATAATTGTGTTTAAATGTTTAATTGAATTTTAGTAAGTATGTGATGTCTAATAACTGTCAAAATCCTCCCTTACTTATACCAAAATCCACTGGAGTGCACAGACCTTCAATCCAGATGATGTCACTGCTATCCCTGGCAATTACAGCACAGTGAGGGCCCATAACCTCCCCATGGCGTTCACTTCAAGCAGATTCAACACCCTGACCCTCAGTAAGGACCCTCCATCACAATAAATGATAACACAGACCCATACCATAAATAGAAAATCCAGATAAAAGCAGATACCATAAAGAAACAGGTAAAATAACAAATCCAAAAGGAATAAAATGAAACGCAAAGCATATAAAGGAAACAAATTAAATGTCCAAGCCCCCAACAGCATCCCCAAGCATCCATATCAACCCAGAAATGACCTCCCAACCCATAAATCCGTGAATATCCATCCAAGGAAACAGATTAAGTTGTCCAAACTGAGTACATGCGCCTGAAATAGATGTATATGCTTCAGTAGGCGTTGTGAATCCACTTAATAAGTCCATATGACCTAAAATAAGCAGAAAAACAAAGATTATAGGCTATTAAGAGGCTAAAACCCACTTATAGACCTAAATATACATAATATACTGCATATTTCACTGAATATGAGATTTATGTATACATATAAGCTTATGTATGTAAATAATTACTCAATATCACTTAAGATAAGTATATTATGACTCCATTAACACCTTAATAAGTATTATTAGGCTATGGATAAGCTATTTAAACTACTATAAGTTATATAATAGTGTAATAATTATATATATATGTATTATAAACATATATATAAGTGTTTTAACCTTATTTTTAAGAAATAAGCTTAATGTATTTAAGTTTATCTTATCTTAAACATAAGAATTACTCAGTCCTGGGGATACCTAGGCTGACAGTTCCCAAACAGGAAAGGGACCCAGTGGTGGAGCAGTTGGCTGATCTGACAAAACAGCTACATATTTGTGTTCAGGAGGCTAAGAAGGCCAATAAGGCTTCTTCTCAGCATAGATATTTTGATATGAGGACTGGTAGGAGTGATAATTGGGTCTGCTCTTATTGCAGCAGGAGGGGACACAAGTCCAATGATTGTTCGGCTCTGAACAGAGATGTGTCAGAAGGAAAGGTGGAGTTTGACAGCAGGGCTTTCAAGTTCCCTGATGGCTCATGTGTGAAGCCCAGTGAGGGGCAGGTTCCTGTTGATTTGATCAGGAGAAGGAGTTGTCTCAATCAGAGGAGGCCAAGGTTTGAGGAGATTCCTGATCAGGAGAAGTCTTCTGGTAAGGAAGATGATGATGTCAAGGGAAAAGGGAAGGAGGTTAATAAGGTCTCTGTCTCTACTTCCTTTTCTGGATTGGAGTTGTATTCTTGTGGTGGACAGTCAAGTGGTGAATGCTTGGCTGGTGTTTATGGTGTAGAAGTGGGAAAGGTGGGAAGGCCTAAGAGCAGTTCTCAGGCTTAACCAAGGCCTAAGGCTTCAAAGGTGGATCCTAAGCTGAGTGCAGTTAGGAAGAAGTACAGCAAAGAGGAGCTATACAAGATGAAGAAGGGGATTGCTGATATGGGCCTCCCTAGTTTTGGTGAATTGGACATGAATGGTGAGCCAATGGCTATGAATTTTGATTCTGACTCTGAGGAGGATCTCCCTTTGGCTTCATTAGCAAAGCCTGCTGGAGTTAGAGGTTCTGGTGAGGGATCTGGTTTGATTCCTGTTGATGGTAAATATGTTGGTGGTTCTGGCCCTCAAGAATCTTCTAGGACCAAGGTAGTGAAGCCAATGTCTCACTTTGAGATGCCAGTAGGTTCTGGCCAATCTAATGTTATGGACTCTGTTCTAGAAAGGATGAATCAGGGTCAGGTTTCCATTTCTTATGGGGAATTTTATGCTATCAGTCCTGGGTTGGCTCATAGACAAAAAAAATATTGACCAGGAGAAAGATTTCCTCTGGGGAGGTGGAATAAATTTGTGATTCTGCTGAGATGTTTGGTGAGGGGTTGGAGACTTATTTTTCTGCACCTCTGGGTTATGTCAATGTCACTCTGAATGGCAGGAAAGCCAGGGCATTGGTTGATTCAGGTTCTCAGATTAACCTAATTTTAATGTTTGAGGCTACTAATCTGGGCCTCCCCATCAAGACAGAAATTGGTGGAAATTTATCAGGGATTGGTGGCCATGTCACTGATTTAATTGGGACAGCCAAATTTGTGAAGCTGAATGTTTGTGGAGCCTCAGGGAAGGTTCATTTTTACATTTCCAAAGTTAATGTAAAAGCTGTTTTGGGTGGACCATTCTTGATGGATTTCCAGGCAAGAATTGGTTATCAGTTTGATATAGGAACCAGTTTGGAGTTGACTAGTGAAGATGAAAGAAGACTTCACATGAGGCTGTCATCTACAGGAGATTATGGTTGGGAGACCAGGCCTGGCTTGTCTTCAATGTGCCAGTGCATGGATTGTTGTGGGAGAAGAAAAGAAGTGGGTTCCACCTCTGGTTTGTTGGAGTGTGGCTCAGGCTCTAGTGAGAGTCTGTCTTTTTTAGAGTGATGAGGGCTGATCTCCCTAGTGCTACTACCTCTCCCCAAGATAAGGAAATCCCAGGTTGTAGTAGGTCAGCTCCCTTGGAGATATACCAAGTGGATTTTCAACTTTCTCTTTTTAATTTTTCTCTTCTCTGCAAGTATTCTTCTTGTTTTTTGTCAAGTATCTGTTCTCTCTCAAGATTTTAAATTATTTTTAATTAAAGTTCAAAAAAAAGATTGGTTATATATCTTTATTGAAAGATATGCTGAAAAGCTGTGGAGTGGTGAGATTGGCGTCTAAAAGAAAGTCCTCCTAATTGTGCACCACTAGGGTTTCTTCTACACCTTTCAAAAACATTACCTTGGCCACGCATGTGAGCATTGGGGAAACCCCTGGTTATTTTTGTAGGGTGGAAGAAAACTCAAGAAAAGAAAAGAAAAATTCTAAGATAACTGAAGAAAATCAAGAAAAAAATATGAAGATAATCAAAAAAGAAGAAAAGAATTATTTTTGTGAAGATCAGAAAGATCAAATTTTGGGCATCCATCATGAGGTTAAACTACATAAGCTTTTGAAGAAAGAAGATCATCAAGATAAATTTTTGAGCCTCCGGCATGAGCATAAACTGCACAATTTTAGAAGATGTGATTCAGAAGATGAATCAATATTTGAAGATTTACATGATGGAAGTGAGAATGAAGATTTGGAATTGTGGAAAAGTTTTGGAGTGGTGAGATTGGGGTCTAAAATTAAGTCCCCCCAATTTGGCTACACATGTGAGAAATGGGGAAAGCCTTGTTTTTTGTTCCAGGTCTCGCGGTGAAGACGTCCTGAAGATCCCTCAAGTTGAAGGCGGAGCTGAAAAGTATAAGAAGGTAGCGCATAAGATTAGGCCTTTCAATGAGCCTATTCCAGTATTTTTGAATCCTCCTTTGAAGAGACTTCCGTGGTCAAGAGATCTGTACTGTATTCCTCTGGTGAAGAATCCTTCTGATTTTTTGGAAACAGCTTGGGTGACTGTGGAAAGGTTGACAATTGTTAATTTTGGTCCTGATGGGTGGTTGTCTGATGGGGAAAAGAAGTTTTTGTTGCATGTTATTGTGCTCAGGGAGAAATTGGTGGAACTTTTTGAAGAGGAAAGGGTTGTTTTGAAATACTCTTATGGTGAACATAACTTAATTCCTGTGGTTTGTCATGAACCTTGGAAAATCAAACCTATTCCAATTCCAGCTACTATTAGGGATGATTTTATAGAGATTTTTTGGGATAGAGTCAGGACTGGTTTATACAAAAAATCAACATCTAGTTACTCAAGTCCGGTGTTCTGTGTAAAGAAGAAGAATGGGAAGCTGAGGGTGGTGCATGATCTTAGGGCGTTGAATAGAGTCCCAATAAAAGATATGGGAATGCAACTAAGTGTGGAAGACTTTGTGGAAGCTTTTGCTGAAAGGGTGTCTTATAGTTTGGGTGATATTATGAGTGGTTATGATGAAAGGGAACTTCACAGCAATTCACAGCCACTTACAACATTTGATACTCGTCTGGGAAGATTTCAGCTCACTAGGTTGCCTCAAGGAGCACCTAATTTGGTAGCAGTATATCAAGCACAAATGGCTTGGACTTTACAGGATGAGGTTCCTACTCATGCTTATTTTTTATTGATGATGGTGGAATAAAAGGACACTCCACTGATAATGGAAATGAGTTGCTGAAGGAGAACCCTGGTATAAGGAGATTTGTTTGGGAATATGCAATTACTTTAGAGAGAGTATTTTTTAGGATTGAAGAGGCTGGTTTGACCATTTCTGGGTCAAATTTTTGTTGTTGTGTTCCTGCTCTGGAAAATATGGGTCATGTTGTATGTAAGGAAGAAAGGATAATGGAAAAAAAGAAATTCAATAAAATTCAGTCATGACCAAGGCCTAAAAATACTACTGAAGTCAGGAAATTTTTTGGGGTTTGTGTGTACCTCAGAATTTATATTATAGATTTTTTTTCTGGATTCACCTTTATGAATGTTGAACAGGAAAGATGCAGGGTGGGAATGGTCTGAAGAGTGTGAAAAGCCCTTACAGAAGTTGAAACAGGTGGTAGGTGAAGATATTATTCTTCATAAGTTGGATTATGGAGTAGGTGCTGGAAAAATTTATCTGGAAGTGGACTCAAGTTATATTGCTGCTGGTGCTGTGTTGTCTCAGGAAGATAATTCTGGAAGGGTCATAACCAGTAAGGTATGAGTGAATGGTGTTTAATGAGGTTCAATCTAGATTTTCTCAACCTAAGTTGGAATTGTGTGGTGTAGAAACTTTTTTGAAGAAGCTGCAAACTATTTTGTGGGGGTAGAATTTTGAGCTGCATGTGGATGTGAAATCTCTGGTTCAAATTATCAACAAACCTAGTCTACCAGATGCTCCAATGACAAGGTGGGTGGCATTTATTCAGCATTTTTCTTTTTACCTGGTACACAAACCTGGAATAACTTTTACAATGCCAGATGGATTATCAAGGAGACCACTCATGGATGAAGATTCAGACCCTGAAGAATTTGATGAAGATGTCCCAGTGGTTTGGGCCAGCACAAAGGTTTCTGAACATTTTTCTCTCCTACCTCATGAGGCTAAATTGGATGATTTTTCTTTCCTCCCCCATGAGGCTAAACTGGATGATTGTTCTTTCCTCCCCCATTAGGATAAACTGGAAGATTGTTCTCTCCTCCACCAAGATGTTATACTGGCTGGTTCTGATCTTGATTCTGGTGATCAGGATGTTTTTTTTGATGAAGATAGGGCTGTTGTTTGGGATTGCTTAAAATTAAATAATGGTGTTTTTGTCGTTGAACTGAATTCTCTTATAATTCAGTGGAAGGAAAAGGATGTAACAACATTCAGGGATTTGTGTCCTGGATGGGCTGGTCCTGTTGCTCATGTGTACACTAGAGATTTTGATGAAAAGGTTGTACCCTTGGATGTTGTTTTTTTGTATTTTGAAGATGAGAACTGGGGTCTGACTGGGTTTTATTTTATTATGGTTGAATATCTGATAACCTTTGAGAGCCCAGAAATTTATGATGATGATACTTGGGTAGAAATAAAGAAGAAGAGTCCTGGCTTCTATGTGTCAGGAAGGAGGTTGATGAGGAGGAGGCATCCAAATCCTCAAGTAGTGATGACTCACAATAAGGTTCAAGAGTTGTTGTTTAAGTCTTTGCATGAAGACCTTGGTCATAGAGGCTTTGGAGAGACTTATAGAAGTGTAGCAGATAGATTTTTGGGGCCAGGTATGAAGTTGGCTGTACAGGGTTGGGTTCAATCTTGTGAAGAATTTCAAAGAAGAAGTCACTTGAAACCTAAAGAGGTTGTCCGTACTACTGGAGAAACAAATGTGTTTGGAAGAGTCAGTCTGGATGCTTTCCATATTAAAGAGGGCAGGTATGAATAATTGATTGTTGCCAGGGATGATTTGTCTGGTTGGGTTGAGGCGGTATGGTAAGGTAAACTCTTACAGTCGCCTTGCTGTAAGCAGAATCCGGAGGAGATATGTGGATTTAGCTGAAAACCCCGTCCTTCCAATAAAAATAACAAAATGGGAATTCTAAATCAATAAGCTAACCAGTCTACTTGGATCTGATTGATAAAAATAATGAAACCCTAAAATAATTAACGCTTATTGAGATTTAAAGAAAGTGGCTGTTGATAAAGAAATACTGATAACAACAATTAAGGTGTACCAGTGAAAGATCTGAAAAGATTGACTTTTATGTTTTTATAATAATTTGAATTTTTATGAGACAGCAATAATCAAGTCCCAGCGATGAAGACCTTTCTAAAGATACCCTGTATGAAGTGTGATTTAAATTGTTGAGTAGTATTTCTAAAATGTTATATATAAAATATAAAGTTATAAGGGTATTACAAATTTATTTAATTTGTTGAGTAATAAAAAATGAGACCGTGGTAGTTAATGATTAAGCTGTATGATGTGTCCCCCCCTCTCAATTTCTAGTTTGAGAAGCGCTTAAGTATTCCTAGTCACGTGCCTAAGTTTTCCCCTCCAGAGCTCTTCCAGAGTCAATCCGGAGCCCGTACGGAGTCTGTCCAGACTTCCAGACTCAATTAGAACCTTAAAACTATAATAAAAAATCTAGAAAAATTACACATAATAGAGCTACTTCCCCTTTACATACCAAACTAATTTTCGTAGTCTGCGCAGCTCTAATTACCCCGTGAAAATTCATCAAAGTTAAGTAATTTTTGAAAACGTAAATATTTCTATAAAACTTTAAAATTCATTTAAAAATATAAGAAAAATAGTAAAAATTCTGGGAAAATTTCCCAAGGTTCTTGAGTGACTTGACTTGATACTTATAAATTTTTCAGACCGTAAAAATAAGTTTTCTCCGTAAAATAAATTGTATTTGTGTAGGCATTTGCTCGTGACCAATTTCTTCATATTTTAAACTCCAATAAATTAAATAAAACCCTTATATAAAAAATAATAACGCCAATCTTGCACGCCGTAATAACTCCATTTACGTACTTAGGTGCCATACTAAACTTTAGGCTACCACATCCTCCCTCCAATCGAGAATGTCCCCATTCTTAAAACTTTGCATAAATGGTCGAACAATTCCAAAAGAATTATCTTTTCTAATAAAATAATTTGATAAATTTGTTTTAGCTGGTCTTCTTTTAATTCTTTATAATAAAAAAGTTGTTTCTCCTTCTCTGGCTTGATATAACATAAAATAATATAATATAAATCTTGTGATGATTCCACTACGAGAGCAAGGTTTGAATCCCTTCAGACTCCCATTAACCAGTCTTCCTTCTTGTCACAGAATTGAGAGAGTGGATCTTCCTATGAGCCGAATACTCCTGATTCCAACCTCATAGGGCCCCCCACTGAGCCGAATTCTATGATTCCAATCTCGCCATAAGGTCCTCCAAGCTTCACACCAAAAATGGCCTAACACTGAGGCACTAAAAAATCATTCCCTAAAATCCAACTACCATCCTAACTTCTGATTCCTTCATCACAATTTTCAAACTTTTCTATACAGCAAACCCATAAAATACTTTTGCCAGGCTTCCAATAATAATTTCAACTTTAGACCATGTTAAAGCGCCACAAATTTCACCTAATTAACCATTATGCTTTCATTAGCATCATCACCACCTAAAATTTTAACCTCCTAAAGCTATCAGCACCCAATTCCAGAAATAATTGAATAACCAGTTTAGAGTCTTAGTGGACAGTGATAAATTAAAAGATTTAATTGAGTTATCCAAACAAGATTGACATTCCAGTTTAAAGTCTTGGTGGACCAAACATATAATCAATTGCCAGTTTATGGTCTTGGTGGACCGAAGATCGTTTAAGTGCATAAATATCTTGATATATTCCTAAGTAAGGCCTAGGCTTGACCAAAGATTGAATAAATTTGATAATCCAGTTTAATGTCATAGTGGACCAAACATTTGATCGACAAGTAATCCAGTATAAGGCCATAGTGGTCCAATGAATGTTGAATTATCCTGCAGATATTAATTTTCCAGTTTAAAGTCATAGTGGACTAAAACAATGAATGAACTACCAGTTTAAAGTCATGGTGGACCAAACATTTGATCGATAAGAAATCCAGTTTAAGGTCATGGTGGACCCAACAGCTTGATAATAGTCCAGTTTAGGGTCTTGGTGGACCTAACATTGGATAACACTCCAGTTTAAGGTCTTGGTGGACCTAACAAATCCAATAAAAAAATTTTAACGATAGTCTTGAAAATTAGCCAGTTTAAAGTCTTGGAGGACTAACAGATCCAAAATACGTATATAAAAAAAAACCTTAAAGAACGTCTTGAACAGTAGCCAGTTTAAAGTCTTGGAGGACTAAAAGCTCCAAAATTCGTATAAAAAAACCTTAAAGAACGTCTTGAACAGTAGCCAGTTTAAAGTCTTGGAGGACTAACAGATATCTTGAAGTAAAATCCCATTGGTATTGAGTTCCCCTAGACCCTGTTTCCTGGCTAAACTAAATGAATTAACTAAAAAGAATGAAGACTGAAAAATAAACTAAGAAATATAATAATTTTGATTTAATTAATTATTATTATTATTTTTTTTTAATTTTTTTTTATTTTTTTATTTTTTATTTTTATTTATTTTATTTTATTTTATTTTTTTTTAAATTTAAAATAATAGATTTTAGAAAACATAGTTTTGAAATAAAAGTTAAAATTTAATTTTTAAAGATAGATAAACAAATGTGAAAAGAAAGTTAAAAAAAGTAATAAATAAAATTTCAAAATAAAAATTTAAAAGATGCCCCCCGGCCATTTGATGAGCCGTACCCTCGACATCATACCCACATCCAAGTGCAACTTGATGTGGTTACACAATTTGAGAAATTGAAAAGAAAAGAAAATAAATGAAAGTTTTTAGAAGATGATTTTTATAATGATGATCACTGGGTGGGCTCCCTCCAATTTATAAAAATGATTAGAGACCACCAGTGAGCATCACCTTTACAATAATTCATAATATAAATTAAAGAAAAGAAATCACAATCTACATAAAAAAATCAAAAACAAAATAAAATAAAAAGAATCTTGAATCCGGCGTTGAGAGCGGTGTCTCTTGATTCGTTCCAGTTTATAGTCTTAGTGGACTTCCTATAATTAAAAGACAAAGCCAGGATTCAACTAGAAACAGGGAAAATTTTGGAAACGAACATTATGGGGTAATTGTGTATAGAGCAGCCAGCCCATCAATTACCCCCACACTTGCCAATATTAAATTAAGAAGGTTCCCCTGTGAACACTTCTTCCAATAAATTTTAAAAAATTTTCCAACACTATCTTCACCCATATTTAAAGAATTTTAAGTTTTTTTTTGAAAATTTCAAAGAAGGTCTTCTTGAATTTCATTAAGTTTCATCATAGTTTCGTCGCCCATATACAGTGTAACAATAGTAAAGCATTTTTGATAAAAAAAAGAAGATAGTTTATCCTTGTTGCGGAGGTCATCATAAAATATTGTTGATATCATAGTTTATCCTCATTGTGGAGGATAATATTTAATAAAAGTCATTAAAATTGTAGTTTATCCTCATTTCGGAGTTATCCATATAATTTCATAAATGTCATAGTTTATCCTCATTGCGGAGGTATAAATTTAATAAAAGTCATTAAAATTGTAGTTTATCCTCATTTCGGAGTTAGACTTCGGCACTCCTGGTGCCTCTAGGATAGAACCGTTTCACTTGATCGGCTGCTACCCTCTTCTTTAATACTACTCCATCCAACTCTTCTAGCACATATGAACCGCCGGAAACTTGCTCCTTGATTTTATACGGTCCATTCCACCTATCTGCAAACATCTTTCCCCACTGACTTTCCAAACTGCTATTATACACCAGGACCATATCTCCTGGCTTCAAAGGTTTCCTTAATCGATGTGCCAACCGCTCATCCCAATATCTGACTGATTGATTTCGGATCTTCATCATCCGCGAATATGCCTTTTCTAAATATTCTTCTTTCTTTTCTAGCTGCATCATTCTTGCACACAATAATTCTTCAGTAGTTTTGACCGTGTCCCAGTCAACTCCAAGATATGATTCAGCTTCTAAATCAACCGGTGAAACTGCTTTCTGTCCAAAAACAAGTTCATAAGGTGAAAATCCGGTCGTCTTTTTGGCAGTGATTCGATCAGCAAATAAAACTAAAGGTAAATAGTGCCTCCACTTTTCGGCACTTGTCCCACACATTTTAACCAAAGCATCCTTAATAACTTGATGCCCTCTTTCAACCATGCCTTCAGCTTCAGGATAATATGGGGTTGCTACCCTAACCTTTGATCCAACTTTCAATACGGCCTCTTTAAACTCTGTCCCAAATTCAGGACCTCCATCTACCGTCACCAATTTCATCACTCCATATCGATACACCCAATTATTCAAAAAAAATTCTGCCACATTTTTGGCAGTTAAATTAATAAGAGGCGCTGCCTCTACCCAACCAGATAAATCATCTCTGGCCACAATTAAATATTTATACCGTCCCTCTTTTATATGAACGGCATCTAAACTAACTCTCCCAAAGAGTGTACATTCACCGGTTGCGCGTCCAGGTTCTTTTGGCCTTAAATAACTTCGTCTTTGACATTCTTCGCATGACTGAACCCACTGTTTAACAGCCATCTTCATTCCAGGCCACCAAAATCGATCAGAAATTCTTCTAAATGTTTCTCCAACGCCTCTATGCCCAAGATCTTCATGCAGTGATTTCAAAACTAATTCTTGCCCCTTCTCTTGAGTTATAACTACTTGAGGATTTGGATACCTTCTCCTCATTAAACGTCGACCAGATAGGTAAAACGTAGATGACTTCCTCTTGATAGCCACCCATTCATTGTCTTCACAATCTTCTGGCCTCTCTAAAGTCAACAAATATTTGACTAACAAAAAATAAAAACCAGTCTGACCCCAGACTTCATCTTGAAAATCGATTAATATAACATCAATAGGGACTTCTCTATCACCAATATCTCCTGCACATGAATGAGCCAATAATTGTTGACCCCTAAATAAATCTTTAATCGAGCTATGTCGTCGTTTTTCTTCTGAACCTTTGGATCCTTCGTAAACCGTATTTGAAAATACCTCTTTCTCTTTATCCACCTTTTTATTTAAATTCTCTAATTCTCCAACATATACACCATTCCTTAATTTACTACTATCCCACACTACCAATCCATCTTCCTCTACATACACCACATATTCTTCTACCTCCTCTCTGCCGAATTTATCTACACCTTTTCCAACACCTTTATTAACATAAAAACTATTTTCCAGTTTATCCTCTTGGTGGAGGTCATCAACACCATAATCTAAACACAATAGTCCTGCCAGTTTAACCTCATGGGGGAGGTATGGAAAGTCTTCAGCTCCTTTAGTGCTGGCTTTGATAATAGGTATATCTTCATTGAACTCTTCTGAGTCTGAATCTTCTTCAGTGGGTGGTCTCCTTGATAAACCATCTGGCATAGTAAAAGTCTTGCCAGGCTTATGAACTAAATCAAACGAAAAATGTTGAATAAAAGCTACCCATCTCGTCATGGGTGCATTCGGTAAACTTGGGGAATTAATCATCTGGATTAACGATTTCGCATCCACTTGCAACTCAAAATGTTGCCCCCACAAAATATGCTGAAGTTTCTTCAGTATTTTCGCCACACCACATAATTCCAATTTTGGTTGAGAATATCTTGATTCGACCTCAGTAAATACTACAGATTCATACCTAACTGGCCTGATGTAACCAGCTTTATCCATCTGAGACAAAACCGCCCCAGCTGCAACCTGACTTGAATCAACTGCTAAATAAATTTTGCCAGCTTCTTTTCCATAATCCAACTTGTGCAGGACTAAATCCTTCCCTACAACCTCCTTCAACTTCACAAACGCCTTCTCACACTCTTCATCCCACTCCCAGTCTGCATCCTTTCTCGTTAACCGTCTCAATGGAGCTGCCAATGAAGAAAAGTCCTTGATAAACATTCTAACATATACACAAACGCCTAAAAACCCTCTAACTTTGGTCGTATTCTTGGGTCTTGGCCAGGACTGAATTTTGTTAACTTTCTTCTTGGACATAATCCTACCCTCTCTACATACCACATGGCCTAATATTTCTAAGGCTGGCACACAACATGAAAATTTTGAACCTGAAATAGTTAAACCAGCCTCTTCAATTCGAAACAAGATTCTTTCTAAAGTAATTGCAAACTCTTAAATGAATTTGCGTATCCCGGGATTCTCTTCCAACACCTGGTTATCATAGTCGGTTATTGGTCCCTTAATTCCTCCATCATCTATAAAGATTCCAGCATATTGTGGAATTTCTTCTTGAAGGATCCAAGCCATCTGAGCTTGATAAACTGCAACCAAATTTGTTGCTCCTTGAGGTAATCTTGTTAACTGTAAACGTCCTAGTGGCGTATCGAATGTAGTGAGAGCCCTTGAGTCCGGATGTAACTCTCTCTCATCATATCCACCCATAATATCTCCTAAACCATAACACACTCTCCCTGCAAACGCTTCAACAAACTCCTCAGCACTAGG
Source organism: Hemileia vastatrix (assembly GCA_030280995.1). NCBI lineage: Eukaryota > Fungi > Basidiomycota > Pucciniomycetes > Pucciniales > Zaghouaniaceae > Hemileia > Hemileia vastatrix. Next base: position 32,059,261 of record JASXTE010000002.1, on the reverse strand, counting down.
CGGTATCCCAGCATCCTTTATTGTAACCCTATTTAATTCCCTAAGATCATGAACAACTCTAAGCTTGCCATTCGGTTTCTTGATACAAAATACCAGACTAGAATAACTTGACGTTGATTGCTCATAGAGTCCAGTGCGTATCCGTTCTCTGACAACTTCGATATAAGCTTCTTTCAATGCAGCTGGAATAGGAATCGGTTTCTGCTGCCATGGTTCATGACATACCACAGGAATCTTGTAAGGCTCCCCATAGGAATGCTTCAACACACCCCTCTCCTCTTCTACAAAAGCAATGGCCTTCTCTCGCTTGACCATCACATCCAACAACAACTTCTTCTCTTCTCCAGACAACCAACCATCAGGTCCAAAATTAACAACACCCAGTCTCTCAAAAGTGATTCTTGACGTCTCAGAAAATTCAGGCGGATTCTTTACCAAGGGACTTTCATAAGGATCTCTTGATAACCTTGGTCTTCTCAAAGGTGGATTTAATTCAGCAGGTAGCGGTTCATTAATAGGTCGAACTTTATTTGCTACTTTCTTATATTTGGCTGCGTCCACATCTAAATTAACTTGAGGTAAAACATTTTCTTTTGTATCACCATTAAAACTTTCATCAAATGAATCTTCTTCATTGCCAGAATCGGAATAAGAAAAATTAGAAAAATATTTTATTTCATTTTTAAATTTTACCCTTTTCTCCTTTCCCTCGTCTAATTTATAAAAAGATTTTCCAACACCTTTGCTTCCCTTATCCAACAGTAAATCACCCATAAAGAAAGTTGGCAGTTTAACCTCTTGCTGGAGAACCGGAAATGAATTTTCACAAAAATTATTTTTTAGTGTTTTAATTATACTGAGATTTTTTATTGGATTTTGATAAGATTTTCACAGTTTACCCTCTTGCTGGAGGTCCGTAATAGAAGGAGATAATTGCAGTTTAACCTCTTGCTGGAGGCCCAAAATAGAAGGAGATAATTGCAGTTTAACCTCTTGGTGGAGGTCACAAAACATACCCTTCCAATTTTTATCCAACCTAATTTGGCCCATTTTGCCTTTTTCACCATTTTTAAATTTAATAGAAAAACCAGGTAAATTCAATAAACATATAGAAAAGTCCAAAACGTATTTGCACTCCAAAGTAATATTAACAGAAAATAATTGAGAATCCACTTGAATTATCTCCAAGTGAGCTGACCTATTGCAATCCGGGATCTCATCCTGAGGAGAGATTACAACATTAGAGTGATCAGCCTCTGCTACCCCAAAAAATGAGGGCATCCATAATAATTTGAATCCTGAATAAATTGAAGACATAACGATAAAAGAAAATTTCAGCCCAGTTTAGGTAGTTTATCCTCATTTCGGAGGAATTAAATTCTTGATATCCCCTGGAGATAATCCATAATTTTGCCCCAAGGGCTTATCCACCGATTCCATAAAACCCAAAAATAAACCCCCATAATTTGTCCTACCATTGGACATAAAAAAAAAATATAATTCAAAATAAAGGTCTCAGTAATATAATTCTCACTAATTTTATATTTTGGCTTACAATATACTTAGTTGGTAGAAAAATAGATTTTAATTTATTCAAATACTATTCAAAAGACTCTATAAGTACTAATTGATATGAATTGTAATTGTTTTGGTTATATGGTTTAAATTTTAATGATAAAGAATTTAGAAAACAAGACCCAAAACCTCCTCCTTTTATACACATTGAGTTCCCCAATGAATCCCTTGATTTACCAGTCCAATACACAGTTAATGATGCCTCCGTCCAACTAATAGACACGTCCATCAAAATCCATAGTGACCCATAACATAAATAGAAGAGTAACTACTGCCAAAATCCTGGAATAATAAGGAAAATCCATGAAAATTAAAGAATAAGTAAAAAAGAGAGTATATGCGTATTATACATCAATATAAAAGACTAAAGATTAAAAATTAAGGTTAAAAAGATCTTTATAATAAGGGGGATTCACTGTAGAAATGATGGGGCTAATCCTGACATTATACTACATGAAATTCCCATTCAAAAATGACCAAAATTGACTGAGAAACCACCTAGAAACCCAAAAGAGGGCGTGTGATGTGGGGTAACTACATACAGTCCTTGGCAGGTTCTTTCACGGGTAAATCCTTGACTAATTTTAGGCAAATTTAAGCGTGGTAGTGAAATAAGGTGCCAAGAGTGAGGTTATTAATGAAATTAGTGCATATAAAGAGGGTCAATGCATTATTAATTAAGCTAGGACACTAAATAAGCACCTGTCGCCTATTATGTTTCCCCACAGTGGGCGTAGAATGTGGGGTAATTATAGTGTGAAAAATCTAAATTTGCTAAAAATGAAGCTATTCACATGGGAAAAATGCAGGCAGTATGTGGCCAGTACACAGAAGCCATTTCTGGCATAAAAAACACCAAATTTGAAAAGTGTTATTTTTATACATTTAAGTAGCCAAATCAATAGTCATAAATGAGAAAAATTGAACTGTCAAAGCTCATTTTTAATATTCTTAAATTTATAGCTCATATAATTAACTTTTAAGTGAAATAAGGTGCATTTCTTGTTTTTTGCATAAAACAATGAAAATAACAGCTTTAAGTATACTTAGAAATTATGTAGACTTATAATTAAGGTTTTTAAGGTTAACCTAACATACTCCAACTAAATATTAAGTACATAAGACTTATAAAAGATGGATATATGTGTGTATATAAGGTGTTATAATGGCATTTTTTGTGTATTATCATAATTTTACTTATGTATACTGTTTGTGTACTCTTATTTATTGTTCCCATGTATTGTTCATGTGTTTAATATAACTTATAAGTACTTTATACTCAGTCCTGGGGATGTACAGGCTGACAAAACTCCTCTTTCTACCCTTATTACTAAAGCTTACCCCTTTATCATCTATCTCTGTCTCACATCATTGTTCTTTATTGAAAAATTTACCCATCTCACCCACCCCACTTACTACCCTCTCTAACCCACCCTACCCCTTTATCTCCTAATTCCACTTCTGCTTCTATGAATACCACCCCTTTTTCTCTTCACCAAAATATATCTTTTTCACTTTCCACACCACCCATTTTAACTTCTATCTCACCCCAATCACTTTCTATTGAGAAAAAGGGGTGATAAGGGGAGAAAAAATAGTTGTTTTGATTGAGAGAGGATAAAAAGGGGTTTAGAGGAAAAGTACAAGCGATAAAGAGGGGATAGAACATGGGATAAGATAATAAAGGGTAAGGGAGAAAGGAGATGTCAGAAGTGAGAAGAATAAGATCTATGAGAGAGTAGAGAATGAGAAGGAAGGTGGGTTGTTAAACTAAATAAAAAATGTGTGTATATACATATATATATATATAATATTAAATGACAAGGAGCATTTAACACCCTGAAACAAAAACAACCGCTAAAATAGTGCACTATTCATTGGCCATTTGTTTTATTATCATTAAAATTTCTCCTTTATCACTTCAATATGTTGAAGATATAATTGAGTTGTTTTTTGAAATAATATTTCTAAGAATTCTTTCACTAAATTGTAAAAATAAATTATTTATATTAATTACATAAATAATACCTGCATCCAAATTTATGTTGAATTCATTTAGAATAGTAATGTTCCTTACACATATATCTTATGGCTTGATGATATTTAATTATATGCCGTCATAAAAATTGAATAAATATTTATTTTTTTGAAAATTTTACTGATAAAATTCAATTAACTATATCTGTTCACTAAGTATTTTTCCTTAAATTATTTTATGATATTAGGTGATTGCTTTTATATTGATAGGTATAAAAATGAGCATATTTATTTAAAACATACTTTAATTCAGCTCATATGAGATTTTTACTGTTTATCAATAACTACAAAAAAACCCATGATTTTTTAAAGTCTTAACCATTTTCCAGCCATTTTTAGGCTGTGAGATACCCTTATTTTAATATTTCTGAAAAACTTCCTGCAAGTCAGATATCAAGATTTTTTGTAGTAATGTTCAGCTGCTTCTCCAATCAATATTAAAGTCTTTTTCAATGTATTCTAAAAGTAGGTTCAGCCTTTGTTATTTATTATCTCATCACTACCTCAATTTGTGCTCACTTAGATATGAATTAGGGTTGAAGGTTGCGGACTTGCTAGCAAGTCCATCCCCCATATTGCGTGGTGATTGTAGCCATTTTTTGTGGAAAAATAATTCTGTCAATATAAGAGTCAGAATTAAAAATAAGGAAGAGATTTAGAGAAATTAAATCTACTGCATGATGAATTTGATTATTATTTGAGATAAAGAAATTCATAGGACTTATACATTATAAAATTAGATGTACAGTTATTTGAGTCACAAAAAATGAGTTGATACGTTTTGAAGTATTGTGTATGAATGAAATAACTTTGGCTAATAGGTGAAATAGACTTTTATTTTAAAGCTGCTACATTTTTTAAGAAAGTGCTTATTTGAGTAAAATAAGTTATTTATGTCAATTTTGTACAGCAGTTTTGGGTTTAGTATTTGATTGAAATTAGAACTTAGATCATTTAAGATTTGAAATTGTGAATTTCCTAAGTTTGAAATCTCCTAATATGGTTTCTGAAAATTGAGCAAATCCAAATTTGTGGAAATTTTCCATTTCAATAGTGGCTGACTCTAATAAGCTTTATCTAACACTGATAAGCACAAAAAACTAAATTATGCATCTTTTTCTCTGTAATAATCCCACTGCTAGTCTTGATTGGAGATTTTACAAAAAAAATAGAAAATTTAATTCAAAATTGAATATTTCAAACGTCATATAGAATATTGAATATCAAAACAAAAAAAGAAAAAAGTGGTGAATAATTGAAGAATTTATTTTTCTCTATACCACTACACCAGAAAAAAAATATGCCCTCATAATAGCAGGTGCCAATCCCTATCTTTGACTCAACACAATTTCAGCTCAGCTGTTATTCTTCTGGAAAGAGTGTGCACTTATAAATAATCACACTATCTTACATAAAATCAAATCAAATTTACTATAAAATTAAAAGTGAATTTAGGGATAGGCACCTTCTAGCAGGTGCCACTTGATTTTTTTGTGGTGTTAGTTTATTGGAAGTCTAATTAGTTGACTACCTACAATATATATTTTTCAGAAACTTAATTTTTAGTGGAGTATTATATAATTTGAATTGAATAGGAGTTATATAAGCAAAATAATCCATAATTAAATTATTGGAAGATAAAAATGAATCGTTAAATTATTTTTTATCCTTTGTTTTGCAATAAAGAGGGGGTATCAATGTTGACCAATCTGCAATTAAATTTTTTATGGATAAAAATCATTATACCACAATTATCTTATGCAATTATTTTTGCTAATAATTGGGTTATTAAAACTTTTATGTGTCAATTTTCACCTCTATTTGAAGTTTTCATCCTCAATTTTTTATAACCACATCTTGGAAAACATTAGGGGGTATCAATGTCCAGGGATCCGCAATTAGGGATCAGGAATTTTTTTTCCCGGGATCAGACATTATTAATTGCAGAAGATTCTTATCCACTAGCCCCAGGGCTAGTGGATAAGAAATCCACGATAATGCATTATCCCGCCTCTTATACCCCAATTTCCATTCCTAATTCCTGATCCCAAACTCATCTCATCCATGATGGATTTTTAAGAAAGTCACATGACTTATAATTGCTGATGCCATCCTTAAGTATTTCCTCACTCTATGCTACTTAATTTTGGTGGCAAACACTTAAGTTTTTTTTCTATCTACACACCCCAACTGCACATTTGGCGGTGAATTCCCACTTCCCTCATCACATAACCCTTCCACCGGCAACAATGAAACACCTCTCTACTAGGAAGCTACTTCACTCAACAATGAATGCTATTACTTTTCTTTTAGTTCTTTACTATAAATCTGACTCTGATTTGGAAGATGCTTTAGCTTATATGTGTTTTCTTTCCAAAAAGCGTTACATCATCACCAGGGGGCCAAATCTTTATCATGATCCCCGATATGATCTGGCCTCCATTCTCAACATTCCTCATTTAAACTTCACACAACTTTTTAGAACTTCTCCCGATTCTTTCTTCAAACTTTATAAACTCATCTCCAATCATCCTATCTTCCATAACAATTCTCATAACAAACAGCGTAATCCTGCCATCCAACTTACTGTTGCTCTATGTCGCTTTGGCTCAAATGGAAATGGTGCTGCCGTAAGACGTTTGGATAATCTCTTTAACATAGGATATGGTACTGTGATATTATACACCAAGCGCTGTATGATTGCTATCCTTTCCCTCAAGTCTCAAACTCTTGCTTGGCTAACTCCAGAACAGCGACTTGAATCCTCTCAAGTAATGCAAGCTGAAGGTTTCCCTGGCTGTGTAGGTTTTGTTGATGGCACAACCATCCCTTTGAGTCAAAAGCCTGCAATTACTCTCCAACATTTCTCTTCACCCTTTTAATTTTTAATTTTTATGTTTTCATACTTTCCAAATGTCCTCTTTGTGTACTTTAATCACTTGGTTTTGTATTTTGGTTTGTTGCATATTCATTTTTTTTTTTGAATTTATAGTGAATATCTTTTTTTTGGATGGCTCATTGGTTTTCTTTCACCAGCTCAACATGAAATCGCATATTTTCTGAAATTGCATATTTTGTCAGTGATTTTTTTTTTCATTCATCCCTCATATCCTTTTCCTATTCTCCTCCAACATCCCTCAAACAATTTGGTTTCATTCATTTTGTCATCTCATCTCTCCAGGTAAGTCATTTTATTCATTTTTTTGATTTTTTGATTACTAATTATAATTTTTTTTGTTTTTTTCTGTTTATTTTATTTTTTTTATCTAAATTTTTTTTGTAAGTGGTTATTTTGGATTTCAATGGTATAATTAACCTTTTTTTTCTCTCCCTCTTTACTTTATTTTTTAGCTCCATCACCCTACTCTTCATCCCTCCTTGGCATTGTCATTATCCCCCCTTTCCCTTATTTCACTTTTTTTTGGCTCCATTTCATTGAAACACATACATTGCACATTCTTTATGCATTTCACTTACTCCATATTCAATTTCCCCACAATTCCAACATCAATCTTTCTCACTCTATTTTTCCTACTTTTCAATCAAGGTAAGTTTCATCTCCTTTTTTTCATGCCTATATGATATCTCATTCCTTTTATGAAAACTTCATACTTAAATATATGTATGATTCTTATCTGGATAACAGTGAACTTATAAAACTCCTTTTGATCTCATCTTCATTACCACTTTTCAAGTTTTTGTAAAATTTTAAAAATCAGACTCGGAATTAGGGTTAGGTTTATTCAAATCTAATTTTCTTTTTACTGAAGATTCTCCTGAAGGCTACCTTTCATTTCCTGCAAACAGATTTGAATTTGATTCAGTGGTTGCTGAGATATTGACCGTTAAAGTTGAGCCTTTTTTTCCCAATTTAAATTTTTATTTCATTTTTTTATGTAACAAATTAGGGTTAGGTTTATTTAAATCGCATGTCCTTTAACTGAAGATTCTACTAAAGCATATCTTTCATTTTCCACAAACAGGTTTGAATTAGGTTCAGTGTTTGCTGAGATTTTGACCTTTGAAGTTGAGCCTTTTTTCCAAATTTCACTTGTCTTATTTCACATTTTTATATTGCATATTTAGAGGATAAGGATTCTGAAACTCTTATATGATTATTATCTAGGCATTTCAATTATATAGGCATATATTCGTTGGTGAAGAATATCACTAAAGCTCAAAAAGATGAAGATTTTCGCTTATGGGACACTCTACCTTCCTTTGACTCTTTTCTTGCTTTTCAACTCAACAAGCTCTGTAATAAAGCATTTGAAAAAAATCATGAACTTGCAACCAAAGTTGGAATACCGAATTGGTGTGACTCCAAATTGGAAGATATCAGCCACGAATATCTTTTATTTTCTAATGTTATTATCACTCATTCTGGATTCCACAATAGGATTCATATCGATAGGAATGATGCCAATTTTCTTACTTTTGGAATATTCTCATATATCAATCTGATAACTGGCCACCCAATACCATCTCCAGCTAAAATCAAAGGACATGGTTTATATTTTCCAGACCACCGGTGCATCATTGATTTTGGTTTGGGAAATGGTATCATCGAAACTATTTGGAATTCTTCTAAGGATAATCATCAAACGACCAAAGCTCCTCCTGGTTTGAAATCCTGTCAAGATTTCACTCATTTCAGTTGCTCATTTCAAATCAGTAATAAGTTGATACAAAGAATCAATAAGGTAAAGAAAGAAGGTAAAGTTATTCAATTTAAAAAAACTTTATCTAGATCCAAAAAGTATGGGGATTAGAGTTGTCATCGAAAATTTTATATTTTTTCATAAATTTTTAATAAATATTTTTTATATATCAATTTTCTCAAATAATGTGATGAGCCATCGACCTTGTGTTGTATAACAGGTAATCATGATAACATTTATTTGTTTCATGGGGTTCCTCTTTCCTATACCTGTAGAAAGTCCCAAACTTATGTTTCTCGACTTGGTCTGCATTTTGGCTTGAGGGATTGTCATTACTTTAAACTAGGGAAATTGATATATATTAGATATTTATTTAATAATTTATGTAATTATATTAAATTTAGATGACTTCCACCCCTTACTTCAATAAAATGCAGGGGGGGTATTGCCAAATTTTCAAATCTGACATGTGAAATTGATGACTTAGAAAAATTTTGGTGATACCCACCCCTTGCTTCAATAAAATGCAGGGGAGAGTATTGCCAATTTTTTTAAACAGGTATAGAAGTTTTTTGACTTGTAAATATTTTTGTGATACCCGTCCCTTACTTCAATAAAATCCATGGGGGGTTGTGCCAAAATTTTTTATAAGACTTGTGAAATTCTTGACATGTAAGAATTTTTAGGATACCGGTAAAATGCAGGGGGTAGTAAAGCCAAATTTTCATATAAAACTTTCAAGATTCATGACATGAAAGAATTTTTGTGATACCCACCCCTTACTTCAAAAAAATCCAGGGGTGGGGGATTGTCAAATTTTCAAAGGAGACTTGAAAATTTTATTTAAAAAAAGAATATTTAACATTAAAATACGATATTTCAAGAAATACAGAAAATAATTGTAAAATTTATGTACAAATAAATATGAACACATGAAGTGTGAAAGAAATAAAAGAAACTAGTCAACAAAAAATTTCATTAAACTTTCTATTTCTTCAACAGATTTGTTTGCTTTAATGCATTCGATCAAGAAATCTTTCTTTTTAGAACTTTCTTGGAGATCATGCTTATACTTCATCTGTTCCATTAAGTTTTGATGCTCAAGTGTTTTTTCCTTATTTTTGGATTTTTCAATACTAAGAGTTAACTCAAACTTCTTCTCCTCCAAATCTTGGGCCCTACCATCCTTCTGTAAAGAGAGCTCAAACTTCTTCTCCTCCAAATCTTGGATCTGATCATCCTTCCGTAAGGAGAGCTCATACTTCCTCTCTTCCAAATCTTGTACTCTGTCATCCCTCCTTAAAGAGAGCTCGTATTTCTTCTTTTCAAAGCTCAGTGTCTCTTTAGCAATTTCCACTTGTTCTAGAGTGAGAATAAAAATTAACATAAAGTAGAAGAAAAGCAGAGTAAAGTAATAAGAGGTATGATATCACTTACCAGCATCACGTTTCTCTAAAAACTGTTCCATCGAAGAAAAAGGTGTTTGTGATGAAGTACCACTTTTTCGTCTTCTTTGGTAGAGGAAATTTAGACTAATTGAAGCCCTTCTCTTTTTGTTCAACGTAGCATTTTCCTCCTCATCATTGTCACTAGCTTCAGACTCAGTTGATTGAGGATCCTGGGTTTTTTCATCAGCCTTTTAAGAAATAAGAAAAAGATAAGTAAATAAAAAATAGAATTGATAAGATAAAAGAAACAGACCTGAGTTAGATTTGGTTGGGTTAAATCACCTATAGGATCTACAGAAAAGCTATTTAGATATGTCTCATTCAAATGAGGGGAGGCTTGAGTGGAGGAAGAGGATGGGAAAAGATTTGCTTCGACATCATGTTCGGAGATAGGATCTTCTCCATCCAACATGTTTACAGGATTAACATCGGCTCGCTCTCCAAAAATTGCATCCATCTCTTTAAAGTAAGGACATAAAGAATCAAGTTTATTAACTATGGATTTTATACCCTTAGTTATATCAATGTCAGTAACCCCAAAACCAGTGGAAGATGAAAGAGCCTTTGCCTTCTTGTATTTTGCTCGATAATGCTTGAAGCGTTCAGACATCTGTTTAGGCAAAAGATCAATCCTTCCCTTGGTCTTATTGCGTAATTCATTTGCCATTAGAAGATAGCCATTAACTTTTGATGTGGGGGGCCGTCCTACTTTAGTGGCATACTCAGTACCAAAACAAGAATCATAGTTAGATTTGGTTTTCAGCTAGTTAATAAGAATGAGATGTTCATCTTTTTTTAATTGAACGGTCTTTGATTTCTCAGCTGAGCAGGGGAAAGAGGAAGTAGTGGGAATTGAAGAACAACTGGGTGATGGCTGCCTTTGAGAAGATCTAGGATGACGAGGCATGTTATTATAAATGAAGATGAAAAGGAGCAGAAACAAGCAGATGAGATAGCGAGATGAAAAGGAGAAGAATCATATAGATGAAATGGGGAGAAATTCTGAGCGGATAGAATGAACAGGATGGGATGAGAATGGAAGTGCGCAGCAAGGTAGAAGGCTGGGATATCCAGAGAGTTGTCCAAGATGTGGTTATCAGATATTGAGGATAAAAATGTCAGATAAGAGGTGAACATTGACACGTAAAGTGTCTAATAACCCAATTATTAGCAAAAATAATTGCGGAAGATAATTGGGGTATGCAGATTATTTTCCGCAATTAATTTAATTGCGGATCGGTCAACATTGATACCCCCTATTATGGATCTGCCAGCCTCCCTACCTTGCTATTCAATCCTATCCTATCTTTTCATTCTATCCATTCAGAAAACCTCCCCATCTCATCTGTTTTTTCTTCTCCTTTTCATCTTCAAATATCTTAACATGCCTTGTCATCATTGATCTTCTTAAAGGCATCCTTCCCCCAGTTGTTCTTTAAATCCCATTACTCCCTCTTTCCCTGCTTGGCTGAGAAATCAAATACCATTCATCTAAAAAAAGTTGATCATCTCATACTTATCAACTGGCTGAAAATTTAAACTAATTATGATTTTTGTTTTGGTACTGAGAATTCAACTATGCATCAAAAGTCAATCTATATCTTCTAATTGCAAATGAATTACAAAATAAGACAAAGCGAAGGATTTATCTTTTGCATAAAAATATGTCTGAAAACTTCAAGCACTATTGAACCAAATACAAGATGGCTAAGACTCTTTCACCTTCCACTGGTTTTGGTATGAAATTTAATGCTTAATGAAAATGTTTGATGTCTAGTTTTTTCATTTTGCACATATTTAATTACAATTTTTTTTAGAAAGTTTTCATGATAGACTGCATTAAAGCTAATAAGTCAGTTGAGGAAATTGACTGCTGAATAAAATGTCTGATCACTAGTTTTTTCAATTTTTTCCTTCATCTTTAATGCCAAGTTGTTTCAAGTCAAAAATTTAACACATCTTATTTGAAAATTTGGAGATACCCCCACTACAATTTACTCTGGAAGGGGGTCAAGATTACCAAATTTTCATTTTATTTCATATATAATTAAGTAAATAAATTCAAAAGATAATCAACCAAGTAAAGGAATCCCAAATACTATCTGGAAATAATTTTATGAACCAAGTCAAAGAACAATTTGTGGTCTTCTAACATTGGCAGAGGCCTTTGTTGGTCTGTTTGGCACTGTTTTGGTATGTGTTAATTAACATTGGTTGAATAACTGGGTGTTTTTCTAGTTTTACCCAGTGAATATTAAGACTATGGGGATGTGAGTACTACCATTGAATAGCCCCAGTTTTTCTCTATATTTCATGTCTTGTGAAATTTTTTATATTCTAAGTTTTAAGGGGGTCATTTACTCATTTTTCATTTTTAAAAGATAGCTGTTTAATTTTGTTTTTTGTGTTTTACAGGCTAACCTTAAGTCTAAGGTTTAAGTGCTTAGTAGAATTAAGTAGAGCTAATTTGGCTCTATATTTAATGTCCCAATGATGTCATAGCTTAATTTTGTGTTTTAAGGGTTTTAGTAGTTGTGGTGGATTTTTCTAAGTATTTTGGGCTTTATTAGAGGTTTTTGGAGGTCTGGCCACTTCTAGGAAGGCCTCCTGCATCAGGCGGCCCACCCTCCTTGGTTATAGAAGGCTGGGGAGTGCTTCTAGAGGGTTTTTATTCAACTTGGCTGCCAAAAGCGCCGAATTTGTTTCTATGCATGGATTTTTTAGATGGTTTTCTGTGTGTACATACTGAATAAGACAGTTTGGGGAAAATTTAATTATCATACAAACATCCGGAGGTGATATCATTGTTTCTCACTCAGTTTTCACTGTTTTTGGCCACAAATGGCTGTGTTTGTTGCAAGGTTAGTTCTTCATTTAACTCAACTTTGGAAACTAATTTCTCTGGTGTAGCTTTGCAGCCTGCATCAAGCATTATTGCTGTTTTCTGTGCAACAAGTGCACAGTGTTTTGTTTTTCTGGTGTGGATCTTTCTTCATATCAGGTTTCTGGTTCTTTGGTTCTCAGTGGTCTGCTATTGGCTACTCTCTTGACTTGTAAAGCAGTCAAGAAGTGTGTTGGAAGGGGTATTGTAACAGTCCCTAATTTTCTGTAGGAAATAAATCTCACCTGGTATTTCTCAAAGGGACAGGGGGTTTTCTCTCCAGGTTTACTCCAACTCCCTTGGCCAAGGCCTATAGATAGTACTATAGGATTGTCTACATTTCTGGCCCCCAACATGGGGTGAGGATTTGCTAGATTTTAGAATCTCTGTACTGTTGGGCTCTCTTCTTTTGTGGACTCTTTGTGGACTTTGGATTTTTTGTGCTGTATCTCCCTGTGGTTGGTCTAGGGGGTCTTCTCTCTAGTTGTATTTAGTCCCTCCTAGGTCTCTGAAAGCTATTGTGGGGACTTTGGCTATCTGTGGTGGAAGGTTGGGGAGGTGTAATTGGAAATAGTTAGGATGGTCAGGATCAAGTCATGGAAAGGGCAAATTTGCTTTGTAGAGGAGGCAAGGTTATTTTTGGAGATCTTTGAAGCTGCTCCTGATGTGGATGGAGCTTCTGATTTGAATAGGGTAAAGCAGGCGATCTTCTTCATTGATGATAGAGAGGTTGTGAAGGATGTTCTTAGGATGGAGGGATATAGGATTAAGGATTGGGGACAGTTAAAGATGGAAATTATCTGAAGGTGGCCCACTGTGTTTTTAATGGATGATCTTTATGGCATTGCTAAAAAATGGGAAATGGATGGTGATGTAACTTCTTTGTATCAGTATGGTAAAGTTATGGAGGAATTTGCAGAGGTTATGGATTATCTAGTTTATAATGGTATGTCCTCTCATGAAATGGAGGCCAAGAGTTTATTTTGGAGTGACATGAGTCTGGAGGTCAAAAAGGAGGTTCAGGGATTTCTGTTAAAGGCTGGGCTGATGAAGACACTTATAAATGGAGAAAGTAGGCTTCCTGCTATAGGTGTTTTGAAGAAGGCTATTCTGGGGAATCTTGAAACCATTGTTTAAAAAGATGTGGAACCTGAAAATGAAAATTAAATGGATGGAAAGGTTCAGGAAGAATTGGAAGAAAATTCAGCTACAGTGGAAATTTTGGAATCACCCACTTTGAGAGAAGATGATGTTTGTGATGTTTCAGAAATTTTTATTTCTTTAACAGATGACATCAATAGATCTCAAGAATGTGCTTCATTTGATGTTTTGGATATGTACACACTTGATGATCAGTGTATCTTTTCAAAGGTGGATGAGCTCTGTGGGAAGGAAAAATTGGATGTTCATGATGATACGGTTTCTTCATGTTTAGATAATGGATTTTTGGATGAAGATGTTTCTTTAAGATCAGTTTATGATCAGCAAGAGTCTGTGTTGGATATATTTCTCTTAGAGGAAGATTATTTTCTGGGTGCTCCATTGAGTTCAGAAGATGAATTCTTGGAGGAGGATGTTAAATTTGAAATTATGGACTTTATTCTGGAGCATCTTTTGGATTCTCAGAGTAACTCTGAACTTAATAGGGGGTATCAATGTTCAGGGAACAGCAATTAATTTAATTGCAGAAAATAATCTGCATACCCCAATTATCTTCCGCAATTATTTTTGCTAATAATTGGGTTATTAGATACTTTACGTGTCAATGTTCACCTCTATCTGACATTTTTATTCTCAATTTTTCATAACCACATCTTGGACAACTTTCTGGATGTGCCAGCCTCCCTACCTTGCTGTGCACTTCCATCCTGTCTATTCATTCTATCCGTTCAAAACCCCTCCCCATCTCATCTATTTATTTCTTCTCCTTTTCATCTTCAAATATCTCAACATGCCTCGTCATCATAGATCTTCTCAAATACAGCCTTCCCCCAGTTGTTCTTCAAATCCCATTACTCCCTCTTTCCCCTGCTCAGCCAAGAAATCCAAGACCGTTCAATTAAAAAAAGATGATCATCTCATTCTTATTAACTAGCTGAAAACTAAATCTAACTATGATTCTTGTTTTGGTACTGAGTATGCGACTAAAGTCGGACAGCCCCCAGCATTAAAAGTTAATGGCTATCTTCTAATGGTAAATGAATTGCGGAATAAGACCAAGGGAAGGATTGATATTTTGCCTAAACAGATGTCTGAACGCTTCAAGCATTACCAAGCCAAATACAAGAAGGCAAAGGCTCTTTCATCTTCCACTAATGTTGGGGCTACCAACATCAATATAATTAAGTGCATCAAATTCATGGACAATAAACTTGAATCTTTATTTCCTTACTTTAAAGAGATGGATGCAATTTATGGAGAGCAAGCCGATGTTAATCCTGTAAACATATTGAATGGAGAAGATCCTATCTCCAAACATGATGTTGAAGCAAATCTTTTCCCATCCTCTTCCTCCACTAAAGCCTCCCCTCATTTGAATGAGACATATCTAGATAGCTTTTCTGTAGATCCTATTGGCAGTTTAACCCAACAAAAACTAACTCAAGTCTGTTTCTTTTTTCTTTTATCTTATCAATTCTATTTTTTTATTTACTTATTTTTTTTTATTTCTTAAAAGGCTGACGAACAAACCCAGGATCCTCAATCAACTGAGTCTGAAGGTAGTGACAATGATGAGGAGGAAAATATGACCTTGAAAAAGAAGCGTAGGGCTTCAAGTAGTCTAAATTTCAAATCCCAAAGAAGACAAAAAAGTGATACTTCATCAAAAACCCCCTTTTTTTCTATGGAACAATTTCTAGAGAAACATGATGCTGGTAAGTGATACCATACCTCTTATTACTTTACTCTGCTTTTCTTCTACTTTATGTTAATTTTTATTATCACTCTAAAAAAAGTGAAAATTGCTAAAGAGACTCTAAGCTTTGAAAAGAAGAAATATGAGCTCTCTTTAAGGAGGGATGATAGGCTACAAGATTTGGAAGAGAGGAAGTACGAGCTCTCTTTACGGAAGGATGATTGGGCCTAAGATTTGGAGGAGAAGAAGTTTGAGTTAACTCTAATTATTGAAAAATCAAAAAAAGAGGAGAAAACACTCAGACATCAAAACCTATTAGAGCAGATGAAATATAAGTTTGATCATTAAGAAAATTCCAAAAAGAAAGATTTCTTGATAGAAGGTGTTAAAGCTAATAAATCTGTTGAGGAAATTGAATGTTTAAAGAAATTTTCTGATGACTAGTTTGCTTTATTTCTCTCACAATTCAACTGTTCATATTTATTTGTACATAAAATTTACAATAATTTCCTGTATTTCATTACTCTATCAATCATTACTTGAATTTTTGTATTTTAATGTTAAATATTCTTTTTTTAAATAAAATTTTCATGTCTCCTTTGAAAATTTGACAATCACCCAACCCTGAATTTTTTTGAAGTAAGGGGTGGGTATCACCAAAATTATTTCATGTCATTAATCTTGAAATTCTTATATGAAAATTTGGCTTTACTACCCCCTGCATTTTACCGGTATCCCCAAAATTCTTACAAATTATGAATTTCACAAGTCTTATAAGAAATTTTGGCAATACCCCCCCTGTATTTTATTGAAGTAAGGGACGGTTATCACCAAAAAATTTTCACCAAAATATTTACAAGTCAAAAATTTTACATGTTAAATTTGAAAATTTGGCAATACCCCCCCCTACATTTTATTGAAGCAAGGGGTGGGTATCACCAAAATTTTTACAAGTCTTCAATTTTGAATGTCAGATTTGAAAATTTGGCAATACCCCCCCTGCATTTTATTGAAGTAAGGGGTGGAAGTCATCTAAATTAAATATAATTACATAGATTATTAAATAAATATCAAACATATATCAATTTCCCTAGTTTAAAGTAATGACAATTCCTCAAGCTAAAATGCAGATCAAATCTAGAAACAAAAGTTTTGGACTTTCCACAGGTATAGGCTAGAGGAACCCCATAAAACAAATAAATGTTATCATGATTACCTGTTATACAACCAAAGGTCATTGGCTCATCACTTTATTTGAGCAAATTGATATATAAAAAATATTTATTAAAAATTTATGAAAAAATATAAAATTTTCGAAGACAACTCTAATCCCCATACTTTTTGGATCTAGATAAAGTTTTTTTAAATCGATTAACTTTAACTTCTTTCTTTGCCTTGTTGATGCTTTGAATCAAGTTATGACTGATTTGAAATGAGCAACCAAAATGTGTGAAATCTTGACAGGATTCCAAACCAGGAGGAGCTTTGGTAGTTTGATGATTATCCTTAGAAGAATTCCAAATAGTTTCAATGATAACATTTTCCAAAACAAAATCAATGATGTACCGGTGGTCTGTAAAATATAAACCATGTACTTTATTTTTAGCTGGAGATGGTATTGGTTGGCCAGTTATTGGATTGATATATGAGAATATACCAAAAGTTAGAAAATCGGTGTCATTCCTATCAATATGAATCCTATTGTGAAATCCAGAATAAGTGATAATAACATTAAAAAATAAAAGATATTCGTGGGTGATATCTTCCCATTTGGAGTCACACCAATTTGGTATTCTAACTTTGGTTGCAAGTTCATGATTTTTTTCAAATGCTTTATTACAGAGCTTTTTGAGTCAATGAGCAAGAAAAGAGTTAAAGGAAGGTAGAGTGTCCCATATGCAAAAATCTTCATCTTTTTGAGCTTTAGTGATATTCTTGAGCAATGAATATATGCCTATATAATTGAAATGCCTAGATAATAATCATATAAGAGTTTCAGAATCCTTATCCTCTAAATATGCAATATAAAAATGTGAAATAAGACAAGTGAAATTTGGAAAAAAGGCTCAACTTCCACTACGCAATATAGGGGGTGGACTTGATAGCAAGTCCTCAACCTGAACTCAGATGGAACTCAGATGGAACTCAGACTGAACTCATACTGAACCCATACTGAACTCTACTTGAACACCCACCTAAAACTCTTGTGCTGAGTGGTGTTCATCCCTGATTGTATGGTTCCTTTATCAATAGCTCAATGTGTGTTCAACCTGTGGTGAGTTTGGGTCCAAGGTTGCGGACTCGCTAGCAAGTCCGCCCCCCATATTGTGTGGTGTTCAAAGGTCAAAATCTCAGCAACCACTGAACCTAATTCAAACCTGTTTCTAGGAAATGAGAGATATGCTTAAATAGAATCTTCAGTTAAAGGAAATGTGAGATAAATAAACCTAACCCTAATATGTTACATAAAAAATGAAATAATAATTTAAATTGGGAAAAAAAGGCTCAACCTTAACGGTCAATATCTCAGCAACCACTGAATCAAATTCAAATCTGTTTGTAGGAAATGTAAGGTAGCTTTCAGAAGAATCTTTAGTAAAAAGAACATAAGATTTGAATAAACCTAACCCTAATTCTGAGTCTGTTTTTAAAAAATTTGCAAAAACTTGAAAAGTGGTAAGGAAGACGAGATCAAAATGAGTTTAATAAGTTCACTGTTATCCAGATAAGAGTCATACATATATTTAAGTATAAAGTTTTCATAACAGGAATGAGATATCATATAGGCATGAAAAAAAGGAGATGAAACTTACCTTGATTGAAAAGTAGGAAAAATAGAGTGAGAAAGATTGATGTTGGAATTGTGGGGAAATTGAATATGGAGTAAGTGAAATGCATAAAGAATGTGCAATGTATGTGTTTCAATGAAATGGAGCCAAAAAAAAGTGAAATAAGGGAAAGGGGGGATAATGACCATGCCAATGAGGGATGAAGAGTAGGGTGATGGAGCTAAAAAAGAAAGTAAAGAGGGAGAGAAAAAAAAGGTTAATTATACCATTGAAATCCAAAATAACTACTTACAAAAAAAAATTAGATAAAAAAAATAAAATAAACAGAAAAAAACAAAAAAAATTATAATTAGTAATCAAAAAATCAAAAAAAAGACTAAAATGACTTACCCGGAGAGATGAGATGACAAAATGAATGAAACCAAACTGTTTGAGGGATGTTGGAGGAGAATAGGAAAAGGATATGATGGATGAATGAAAAAAAAATCACTGAAAAAATATGTGATTTCAGAAAATATGCAATTTCATGTTGAGCTGGTGAAAGAAAACCAATGAGCCATCCAAAAAAAAGATCTTCACCATAAATTCCAAAAAAAAATGAATATGCAAAAAACCAAAATACCAAAACAAGTGAATGAAGTACACAAAGAGGACATTTGGAGAGTAAAAAAAATAATTTAAAAGGGTGGTGAAGAGAAATGTTGGAGAGTAATAGTCATAATGATAGAGCGTATGCCGGTTGAATGAATGTTTTGTGATTCAAGGGAAGAAAGAGCCGGTGCTGGTTCAGGATCCTCTTCTTCATAAGATCATTCCACTCATCCTTTAAATCAGCTAGGATTTTGTGGAGTATAATGTTAGTCATGATCCAATGATTTGCAGTTTTGATCTCCAATTTTTTTTGAAATTGGATTCTGAGCTCCCAAAGACTAGAAAATTGTCCCTTTAAAATACCTATAGCATGTTCAATTTGTACTCTTGATTGGGCAAGGTGATAATTAAATTTAGTTTTGGGGTCATTTTCTAAGGTTGCACCACGGAAAGCAGGTATAATGTACTTCCCACTTGCATATGCTGAGTCTGCAAGGAGGTACTGAGATTGGTCAAAGTATGAGTCAGGGGTTTGAGAAATCCTCATTCTTTGGAAGACAGAAGAGTCATGACATGAGCCAGGGCAGCCACTATGAAAAGCAATAAATTTTTTATTGACATCGAATACAAGTTGAATGGCAATACAGTATCTAGAAAGATGATAAAAAGCTAGTTTATGAAGGATGAGAAATTGGAGAAGATTTTGAAGAAACCTTTTTTTGCAATCAAAATAATGGTTGCCATCATGAGCAGGATTTTTACTCAAAGGTATAGTTGTGCCATCAACAAATCCTACACAGCCAGGGAAACCTTCATCATGCATTACTTGAGAGGATCCAAGTCGCTGTTCTGGAGTCGGCCAAGAAAGTGTTTGAGACTTGAGGGAAAGGATAGAAATCATACAGCGCTTGGTGTATAATATCACAGTACCATATCCTATGTTAAAGAGATTATCCAAAAGTCTTACAGCAGCACCGTTTCCATTTGAGCCAAAGCGATATAGTGCAACAGCAAGTTGGATGGCAGGATTACACTGTTGGTTATGGGAATTGTTATGAAAGATAGGATGATCCGAGATGAGTTTATAAAGTTTGAAGAAAGAGTCGGGAGAAGTTCTAAAAAGTTGGGTGAAGTTTAAATGAAGAATGTTGAGAATGGAGGCCAGATCATATCGGGGATCATGATAAAGATTTGGCCCCCTGGTGATGATTTAACCCTTTTTTGAAAGAAAACACATATAAGCTAAAGCATCTTCCAAATCAGAGTCAGATTTATAGTAAAGAACTAAAAGAAAAGTAATAGCATTCATTGTTGAGTGAAGTAGCTTCCTAGTTGAGAGGTGTTTCATTGTTGCCGGTGGAAGGGTTATGTGATGAGGGATGTGGGAATTCACCGCCAAATGTGCAGTTGGAATGTGTAGATAGAAAAAATTCTTAAGTGTTCGCCACCAAAATTAAGTAGCATAGAGTGAAGAAAGACTTAAGGATGGAATCATCAATTATGAGTCATGTGCCTTTCTTGCAAATCCATCATGGATGTGATGAGTTTGGGATCAGGAATTAGGAATGGAAATTGGGGTATAAAGGGCAGGATAATGCATTATCGTGGATTCCTTATCCACTAGCCCTGGGGCTAGTGGATAAGAATCTTGCGCAATTAATAATGTCTGATCCCGGAAAAAAAAATTCATGATCCCTAATTGTGGATTCCTGAACATTGATACCCCCTATTATATTCATCTATTTTCCACCACTAGCACACATTTAAATCCAAGTATGGTGGGTTTTATTTGATTATAACTATTTTATTAGTCTTCCCCTGAGGTTTAATCACTAAATAATTTATCAATAAGTAGTAGGAACATAAATAAATACTATTATATCATACTTAAATACTAGATACACTGACAAACTGGATCAAATAAAAGATAGGGATTGGTACCTGCAATCCTGTTCCCACATTTTTTTCCTGGTGATATAATGAAAATTTACAGAAAATTTAAATTCCAATTGGTATTAAAAGCTCAAGTTGAAAAGTTTTATATATATAAAAATGATGATATTGTTGTTTATATGGTTTTAAATAAAAATAAGAACTTTTTCCTTAAAAAAATTTCATATCACATTATGCCATTTCAATCTTTGAATTACTTGATTACATGCATTATATCAACCACTAACTTTATACTTCTTTATCATATTAGAAATAAAATAATAAGTGTCATTATAATTTTCAGTATAAATTTATTTTTGCAATTTTTAATTTAGACTTTAGATCAAAATATTATGGGTACAAATAAAGGCAAAAAACCCCAAAAAATTGTTAATCCAATAAAAAATAATAATTTGTTCCTATCAATGTCTTTTTAATGGAGTTCATCAAATATTTGAGTAATCTTTTATTTTAATGTTGGATTAAGTAAATTATAAAATTTTTGAATAAATTTCCCTGTGAAATGAATTTTTGTAAGCATTATATATCCAAGATTTACTGTTTGTTTTTGGTTGAGGTTTTAATAGTGGTGAAATATATCTTTTTTCTTAACAAATGAGTTATCATTGTTTTTAATCTAGAAACTTCCAAAATAAATAAGTGTATGACACATATTACTCATTATAAAAAGTATATATTGAAAATGCTCTTCAACTATATGTAATTGAAAAATAAATATAAAAATGATGTATATAATGTAACAGGTGCATTATTCAGGAACTTTGGCTGTATCACTAATACATTAATTTTAAATTTGATATTTAAGTAGAATTAGTATTTTCATTTGTGACTGGTGCCCTCTATAACATATTTACAAGGTCAAGATGTCCCTTTGACACTAATTAAACAAGGAGGACCATTATTCTTTGTTTTATTTATTAAAAAAATATGATTTCAAAAATCATTCAACTGTTGTCCACCAGCACTTGAATGAATTTTCATATTTTTATCAAATTGATTTCAGCAAATATTCACCCTATTTTCATGATTGTTTCATCACTTACTCAGTGGGTGCTCAATTAGATATGAAGTAGGGTTCAAGATTGTGGACTTGCTAAAAACTTGGACCCCCATATTGGGTGTATAAATGAATCTTATGAAGAAAACAGATGTCTTCATGATTACTATTATCTGGAACACATCCTGATGGCTCATCAATTTGAGTAAGTAGAATATCTTTTATGACTTGTTAAATTATAATTCAAGAAATAAAAATAAAACTTAAAAACCTATATTAGATCTCATACTTTTGTCACCTACCTAATTTTTCATTTTTTACATTACCTCCTCTTCTTACCTTATTAATCCAGTTGACCATATTTATATTTTCAGTCATTTTTATCTAAAAAATTAAAAAAAAACAATCTGAATGAAAAAATATTAAAAATTGGATAAAACATAGCAAAAAAGCTTTTCTCAAACTACCTGAAAGAGATAGTGCAGAAAGTTCCCCAAAATATTCTGTAAAGGTTCCCCAAAAAGTGATAAAATTTTCCAAAAGTTAGAGTTCAAATCTCTTTGAAAAATTCCACAAAGTTTCCAAGAAAAGTACCTTAAAGATCCAAAAAAAAGGCACTCAACAGTCTTCAAAAAATTCCAAAAAACATATGAAAATCACTGGGAATTCCTAGGAAACAATTTCAGAATTGTTTCTAAGTTTTTCCAAATCATGCAAAAAAAAGCTTAAAAAAACCTCAAAAAACCTGGAAAATTATTGGAAAACATTTTTGAATTGTTTCTGAATGATTCTGAAGCAACTTAGCAAAAAAAAGGGCCAAAAAAAAGAAAAAACCTAAAAATAACCAAAAAAAAACCTCCAAAAAGTCAATAAAGCAAAATAAAAAATATTGAGAACCAAGAAATAATGAAAAAAAGAAAATTTCAATCGTAAATTAAAACAAAAAAGATGATAAAAAAAGAACAAAGAAAAGAAACAAAAAAAGACATTTCAATCAGCAATTAAATAAAAAAATGTGAAAGTTTCTGGCCTTGAGAGCTGAGGAGGGAGAAGTATCAGCACCAAAAAGGAGGGATTTAGGTGAGAGATGAAGAGAAGATGAGTTATCATAGTGATACAGAATATTAGAAATTTTATGCAATTTTAAGGCTGGAAACTGAACCAAAACAAATAAAGCTGGAGATCTGGGGATAAATATTAGAGGGTATCAAAGTTAGAAATGTGTAATTATTTAAAAGGTATTTCACAACACAAAAAGAGAGCCACAAACTTGACATTAATCCTTAGTAAAAAGGTGTTTTTGGGGCACAATATGGCTTATTTTAAAAAATAATCACGGTTGCTTTTATTGATAAAAGAGGTATTGTAAAATGGAAGATTTCTAACTTTGATACCCCCTTTTAAGGGTAAGTGTATTATTAAGGGATAAATTAAGTTCTTGTAAGTAATATACCTCACTCATATGAATAAGACCTTAATAAGTAGGTGAAAAAATCTAGTTTTTAGAGTTGATCTGAGTAGTCATGATGATGAAGGGAAATGTTTGGATGACTTTTTTGACCCAAAAGAAGACTTGTTTTGGGACAAATACACTGTTGAAAAACATCTGTCCAGGTTAGGTGTATTTCATTAATGGATGGTGGCTTGGTACATTTTTAGTGGTATGTTTATTTATTGTATTTGGTAAGGCTTGAGAACCCCTATCCATTTCATTCCAATACCTTAAAATTTGGCCATAGAAGAAAATTTCACACTTTAAAAAATTTCAGATTATCTTCAAAGTGTAATATTTTACATGAAAAGTAACCTGTTTTTTTGAAACAATGATTGATAATAATTGACACAATTCACTTTCTTTTCTATAATTAGCTTAATGGAATATTGGTGTGATTTGATGCCTTCTATATTTAATCTTCTTTAAAATTTTAGTGTATTCAGCCAGAAGTAAAAAAGGACTAAAAATATGTCAATTTTTTGTCAAAATTTTTTTAACCAAATATTTCAAGAAAAGGACTATATTTTATCCTTTCTTTTCAGTTTTTCTAGTTTCAATGTAATATTTTCACCAGTGGTTGAGAATATTATTCATTTTTTTTTAAATTGAAAGAATTAAAAATTTTCTTCTAAATCTTTTATAAAATATAATGAATCTATCTCAGAGGTAAAAAAATGGCAACAGGACATTAGGCTCAGCTCACAAACTGAATTGAAATTGAGGAAAGTAACAAGTAAATATAGACAAAAATATCATAAGAAAAAATGAAGAGAAAAAATGTTAGAAGATCTATTAGTTACAACAATTGAAGATTTTTATAATAGAAAGTATCAAATTTCTTGCTTTTTTCATTAGGGATATGCTCTACTTTTCACTTTGATCAGATAATATATATTGAAGAAAAATTTTATAGACTAGCTCACAACCTAGTGGATAAGAAAATAAAATTAATCCATTTATTTCATTCTAATACTTCATATTTCAGTTAAAATGGTTAGTCTCACACAAAAAATAATTTCATGATTCAACTCAAACATTGATACATCCCACACTAGATAAACAATTTATTTTTTTAAAAAAATGGTTGGAAATAACTTGAGCATTTCTTACTTTTTTTGCCATTAATTTAATAGCCAATTTCAGCTCATTAATACCCCCTAATAGGGAATGTAAAAATAACTTGATACACTGTCAACCTTGCCTTGATCTTAAATTTTTATTGCAGAATTTTCTTATCAGCTAGCCTGAAGGCTAGTGCATATAGAATTAAAACTGCTCATTTATTTTTTTCTAAAACCTAAATAATGATTCATAAGGTTAGATCTCATACAAAAGATAAATTCAAATCATAAACATATTTTAACATTTCCCAAATCTAATGACCCTTTAGGGGGTATCAATGTTCAGGGATCTTCAATTAGGGATCAGAAATTTTTTTTCCAGGATCAGAAATTATTAATTGTGGAATATTCTTATCCACTAGCCCTGGGGCTAAAGGATAAGTATTTCACAATAATGAATTATCCTCCCTCTTATACACCAATTTCCATTCCTAATTCCTGATCCCAAACTCATCACATCCATGATTAATTTGTAATCAAGTCACATGACATATAATTGTGAATTCTATCCTTATGTGTCTCTTCACTCTATGATACTTAATTTTGGTTTCAAACACATAACATTTAATTCTATCTACACACCCCACCTGCTCATTTGGTGTTGCATTCCCACTTCCCACTCATTGCCTAAAACCTCTACCAAAATCAATAAAACACATCTCTACTAGGAAGAAACTTCACTCAGCTATGAATGCTATCACTTGTCATGTGCCACGTGACACTCGAGTAAAAAGTTGCTCATTAAATCAATACTAAAGGGTTCAAATCCATACTCGAAGCGCAGAAAGAAACTCTCCATAGCAACTGCGACTTTCCTCTGTGTACTTGCTATTCAATTGCGCTAGCCTAAAACTCTAAATCTAAATTAGTCAATCTCTCAATAGTGTGTCTTAGTTTTTTTCCAATAAGCGATGCACAGCGCAATAGTTAATATAATAGTACATTAAAAGGTTTATGAAATGTCTGTGAGTTATTAAGCGGGTAGTGAGCATGGACGGAATGGTTAGTGAAGGATTAAGGGGTTAATGGATGTTAGTGAGGAGGGTCCAGGTGTAGCGGATATATTTTAAATGGTTTGTGGTATGCCAAATTTTCAGTATAGTCTAGTATATAAGTATGATATAATAGTGTTTATTTATGGTCCTACTAGATAAAAGCGGATACCATAAAGAAACAGGTAAAATAAACAGTCAAAAAGAGATTTAATGAAACCAAAAGCATATAAAGGAAACAAATAAAATGTCCAAGCCCCCAATATCATCCCCAAGCATCAAAATTAACCCAGAAATATCTTTCCAACCCATAAATCCGTGAATAACCATCCAAGGAAGTAATTTTAGTTGTCCAAACTGGGTGTATGCGCCTGATATAGGTGTCTATGCTTCTGTAGGCGTTGTGAGTCCACTGATTTTGTTCATATGACCTAAAATAAGCAGAAAAACAAAGTTTATAGGCTATTAAGGGGCTAAAACCCACTTATATACCTAAATATACATAATATACTGCATATTTCACTGAATATGAGATTTATGTATACATATAAGCTTATGTATGTCAATAATTACTTCATATCACTTAAGATAAGTATATTATGACTCCATTAACACCTTAATAAGTATTTCTAGGCCATGGATAAGCTATTTAAACTATTATAAGTTATATAATAGAATAATAATTATATATATATATAATAAAATAATATATATTATTATTTTAACCTTATTTTTAAGATATAAGCTTAATTTACTTAAGGTTATCTTATTTTAAGCATAATAAATACTCAGTCCTAAGGATATTTAGGCTGACAGGAATAGTGGATGGGTATGAGGTCAATGCGAGGAGGAGTAAAGGATATAAAAAGGGCTGAGTTTTTGGTTCAACATTCCTTAGAATTAAATTATAAAACGTATTTATAGTTAATAGTGATAAAACTCTAAGTGAAAAACATTATTATTGTATCTTTCTTTATTTTCTCAATAATCATATCAAAATCCTAAATCTTTGATTGTTGAGTTTCCAACCCTTCGTGAGATCTTAAGAATTTTAATATTACCGTTCAATTATATTAGAATCCTTCTAGAACATAACTTGAAGCAGTAGTTCTTCCTTTGAGTCATCTTCGAATCACTTCCTCCAACTATCCCTCTGTGCTTCAAAGAAGTATCTGAACCTTTTATCTCACTTTCAGGAACATCTTTGACCTTGGGCGTAGGTCGTCCAGTGACAGTATAATTTAATTCTCCGTAGTTCTCATTCTTTGCACTACTACGTCCCTTTTCAGGTGTTTTCTCTAAATTCTTAAAATGGCACCTGTTCAACGCACTCCTCCTACAGGCGCTACTACTAGAGCTTGCGCCAGAGGCAGGCCAACAGCCGTTAGGCCTGTTTCCCGCACTCACTCCTTGGAGCCACTCGACCTTAGGGAATGGCAAAATTCAGTCCAATCTGTAGAAGACATCCCACAAGATTTCAATGATTCTAGTGATGATGAAGAAGGAGAGGATACAATGCAAGAGGCACTGTCTTCAGAGGGATATAAATTCAAAAATCATTTTATGAAATCTCCTGATAAATTCGATGGAGAACATCCAGACAGATTGCAACCCTTCTTGTAAACCTGAAAGCTCCTGTTCCATAATGACCCTCGAACCTTCAATAACGACCGATCGAAAGTTGTTTATGCTTCTTCATTCCTGGCCGGAAAAGAAGCAAGATGGTTTGAACCTTATCTTCTCATGCTCTCTTCAACAGAAACCCACTTACTTATTAATAACTGGGAAAAGTTCAAAGACCAACTCTTCACGTTGTTTGGTGACCCTAATGAAACTGACAACGCAGAAATTGAACTTGATTTTCTTCGCATGAGTGATAATGGTAAAGCCTCTGAATATATCTCAAACTTTAGAGCGCTTTAAACTCGAATAGGTTGGAATGATGCTTCCCTCAAGTATCATTTCAAAAAAGGACTTCCTTCGAGGATTCTGGATCAGTTAAATCTTCACAGTCAGAAGATGACTACTTTAACAGATTTAATGGATCAAACCCTCGAACTTGACGGCATTTACCAAGGAAAACTTCATCATCGTCGATACGCCAACAAATCTCAAGTCTTAAATTTCAAATCGGGACCTTCTTCACACCCACGAACAACTCAATCCTCCTTGACTCAATCTAAACCTATTAAGGGAAAGGACAAACCTCGACCAAAAAGCTCGACCCCAGGCGATATCAGTAAAGTACTGGATCCTAAAGGGGAACTTAAAAAATCTGAGAGGAAGAGGCGAACAGATAATGGGTTATGTATGTATTTTGGGGGTAAGCACAAGCTGGAAGATTGTGTAAAATTGAAGGAAAGAGAAGGTACTAGTTCTAAGCCAAGAAACTAGTAGATAGTTTACTTCTGTGCAAAGCAAACTATCTTATCTCTCCCAGTGCACAGAACCTCCATGTCTTAAGGACTGGAGTTGCCTTAAACCGCTTGAGATTCATTCTTTTTAAGGAGGATATCCCCTTCAGTTGTCTTATAGACTCTGGAGCTTCAATTTCTTTTGTCAGTTTATCTTTTGCCGAGAAGTTACAGCTGACATTTACAGATATCGATTGAACTCAAATTTACTTGGTCAAATCAGAGGAACCCAAATATTGGGTCAGTAAGAAAGTTTTATGGGTTTTCAACTTTCCGAATTTTCCCCCCTTCGAGTGGGAAATAACAGTCTTGGACGCCCCAAGGATGGACGATACCATTCTTGGCCATGACTTTTTAACACATTGGAATCCTGAAATTGATTGGACATGGGGATTGATCACCCCACGGACTAAGTATATTTCTGATTCTTCAATGCATGTCAATAGGGAATTAAACAACCCGCCTGACAATTTCCTGCTAGAGGACAGATCTCTGCCAGATGACTTGCAAGCATCTGATCTTTCTTTAAATGAGCAATTTGCTAACTCTTCTAGCTCGATGACTTCACTAGAAGTGGATTTAAATTGCCTCAAAGTAATCAAATTATGCTCTCTCAATTCTGGTCTTCCCACAACAGATTCTCTCAAAGATGATGAGGACGACCAAATCGACCTTGAAGCCATTAAAGCTACTCTACCAGAAATCTATCATGATTTCCTTGATGTTTTTTCAATCCTCAAGGCCGATAAGTTACCACCTCATCGACCCTACGACCATCAGATAGAGTTAATAGGTCCAGTACCTCCGGCAGGTCCTGTCTATTCTTTGTTGAAGGATGAATCTCAAGTTCTTCGAGACTACATTGCAGAGAATGTAGCCAAAGGTTTCATCAAAGTCAGTAAATATCCAACTGGCTCCCCTGTCCTCTTTGTAAAAAAGAAGGATGGTAGTCTTAGGTTGTGTGTTGACTATAGAAAGCTCAACACAGTCACTAAGAATAATGCATATCCTGTTCCTCCTATGTCATTGCTTCTTACCCTTTTTAATGGTGCTAATTTCTTTTCTAAAATTGATCTTAGAGGCGCTTAAAATCTTATTTGCATTGCGGAAGGTCATGAACCACTGACTGCAATGGGCACTAGATTTGGTAGTTTTGAATATTTAGTTATGCCATTTGGATTGTGTAACGCACCATCTACTTTTCAAACTTTTGTCAATGAAATATTTCAAGATGTTTTCGAACAATTTGTTGTCGTCTATTTAGATGATATTTTAATTTTCTTGAAGACACTGGATGAACATATTCATCATGTTCGACAGGTTTTAAATCAGCTTCGAGGTCATGGACTCTACGCCAAGCATAATAAATGTGAATTCCATCTTAAATATATTGATTTTTTGGGTTTTACATTATCCACTGATGGTTTAGTCATGCACGACAAAAAAGTAAAAAGTTCTTGGAATGGCCTGAGCCCAAATCTGTTAAATCCCTCCAAGGATTTTTGGGTTTTGCAAATTTCTATAGAAGATTTATTAAAGATTACTCTAAAACTATTTCCAATCTTACTTCTCTTCTTAGAAAAGATTTTCCTTTTGTTTTTACTTCTACAGCACAAAAGGAATTCGAAGCATTGAAGACGGCGTTCACCACAGCTCCAATTCTTCGACACTTTGATCCTACTTCTTCGACAATAGTCAAGACAGATACGAGCAATTATGCTATCGCAGGGGTCATTTCTCAATTGAATCTGGAAACAAAAATGTTTCATCCTGTTGCTTTTGAGTCACGCAAACTCATTGCAGCAGAATTAAATTATGAAATTCATGACAAAGAGCTTTTAGCTATTATTCATTGTCTTAAAAAATGGTGCTCTTTTCTTCTCAGCCTAGATAGTCCTTTTCAAATTTTAACAGACCATAATGCTTTGAAATACTTTATGTCTTCCAAAGTATTAACCAGACATCAAGCCAGGTGGGCTGAATTTCTGTCTGAATTTCCCTTTTCTATTTCCTATCGCCCAGGTAAGAACTGCATTGTCCCAGATATCTTGTCACGTCGGGACAACGTTTACCCACAGCGGGGGGACACATTTGCTGACAAAAATCCAGCAAATGTGAAATCAATCTTCCACGAATAAATGTTAACAACTCATCAACTTAATTCAATGACAATTCAATCGTTTCAAAATCCACTATCCAACATCCTCGAAGCTTAGTCGAAGGACGATTATTGTTTAGGGTTAAAAGAAAAAATACACTCGAAGCAAGGGGCCAAAAGATTTAGTATTGAATCAGGTCTATTAGTCTTCGAAGGTAGAGTAGTCATACCCGACAACAATGAGATAAAATTATGGATTTTCAACAGTCAACATGATTCTCCTTAGCTGGTCATTTTGGGGTTGATAAAACCTACCAGTTAATAGCGAGTAATTTTTTCTGGCCAGGTATGACTAGGGAAATCAAGGCCTATATAAAAGCTTGTTACAAATGTAATAGGAATAAGTCTCCCCGTCACCAGAAGAATGGGTTGCTTCAACCACTTCCTATTCCCTCTAAACCTTGGGAATCTTTATCGATGGATTTTATTTCTCAACTTCCTCTTTCTAATAATTTTGATGCTATATTAGTAATAGTAGATAGATTTTCAAAAATGTCTATTTTTATCAAAACCACTACTACTGCTACAGCAGAAGATATGTCAAATTGTTTCTAGAATATGTTTTTTCCAAACACCGCTTACCTAATGATATTAATTCAGATAGAGGCTCATTGTTTGTATCCACATTCTGGACTCAACTGTGTTGACAACTCAATATTGCGAGGAACCTCTCCACAGCCTATCATCTTGAAACTGATGGGAAAACAGAGAGGTTCAGCCAAATCCTCAAACAATACCTTCGAATGTATGTCAGTTACCAACAAGACGATTGGACCACATGGTTACTATTGGCCGAATTTGCTTATAATAACTTGAATCAATCTTCGACACAACAATCTCCTTTCGAAACTGTCTATGGAAGACATCCTTGATTCAACTGAATTCACGTAGGAACCAATCATCCTGTGGAAGATTATCTTCGAACCATATCACGACTCCAAAAAGAACTTAAATCAAATTTGGAATTAGAAGTTCGAAGGTACAAGGAACAGGCCAACAAACATCGACAAACTGCTCCTTCTTTTAAACCAGGCGACAAAGTATGGCTCGACGCACGAAACATTCAAAAGACTCGACCATCAAAGAAAGTGGCTGAAAAATGCTTGGGATTATTCAAAATTGACTCTGAAGTCTCTAAAACTGCATTTTGACTCAAGATACCTCCTAAATGGCAGGCTATTCACCCTGTTTCCCACATATCTCTCCTGGAACTGGCTCGAGAGACATACCCGGGCAAGAACCAACCTCTTCCAGAACCGGTCAAAGTGGAAGACCATCTAGAGTGGGAAGTAAGCCATATCCTTGATTCAAGAATGCACAAGGGGAAACTTCAATACCTCGTGGAATGGGAAGGCTTCCTCAATGACTCAGACAAAACATCCTGGGAACCAGCCATCAATGTTTCTAACGCCCCTGAACTCCTAAAATCTTTTCATCTTAAATATCCTTTAAAACCAAAACCTTAAAACTCTCTTTTATTTTTCCTTTCTCTTTTTATTTATTTATTCTCTTTTCTTTTCTTCTTTTTAAAATCTAAAACATCTTTACTTCTAAAAAATCTTTAATTTTGTTTTCTTCTTTATTCTTTTCTTTTCAAAATTTTTTTAAAAATAAATTAAATTAAATTAAAATAAAATAAAATGAAACAAAATTCAAATTAAAATAAATAAATAAAAAATTAAATTAAATTAAAATAAATAAAATAAAATAAAATAAAATAAAATAAAATAAAAAAATAAAATAAAATAAAATAAAATAAAATAAAAATAAAATAAAAATAAAATAAAATAAAATAAAATAAAATAAAATAAAATAAAATAAAATAAAATAAAATAAAATAAAATAAAATAAAATAAAATAAAATAAAATAAATAAAAATTAAATAAAATAAAATAAAACAAATTAAATTAAAATCTTTTTCTTTAAATTTACTTCTTTTCTTTTTTTCCTTCTCAATTTTCTATATACATTCTTTCTTTAAATATTTTCTTTTCCTCAAACTATCAAAAATCTTCTCTAACCTCACTTCAACCTCTAAATCTCTCTTTTAAATCCTTCAAACAAATTACTTCTTTTCTTTCAAAACTCTTTTAAAAATTTATTTCTTCTCTTCTTTTCTTTCTTTTCTTTTTTCAAATAACTAAATTCCTCAAATCTTCAATTAACAAACTTTCATAAATAAAAAATTGTTTTCTTTCATTAAATTTTATATACAACAAAATTATTTCAATCAATTATTTCTTTCCTTCTTCTTACTTAATTCTTTTTCTTTTCAAACTTTAAAACTAAAACTTCTTCAATCAAATATTCTTTATTTTCCTCTCTCATTTAAACTTCTTCTTTCAAAATTTTAAAACAAACTTCTATTTAAATCTTTTTTCTCTCAAAATCTTATAAAAAAAATATATATTAAAATTTTTAAATAAAATAACAAAATAAAAATAAGTAAATACAAATTATTTCTACTTTATTTTCTTTCTTTTTTCTTTTTTCCTTCCATTTTATATTCTCTCTTTTATTTTCTCCCAAACCAATCCCTTCATCTTCTCCAAAATTTCACTTATTCCCTTCCTACATTTCTCAAAGACTTCCCCCTCTCCTACAGGAATCACTTCTCTGATTTCCAATAGCTCCTCGGCCATGTCAAAGGAGGCGGCATCGACAATCTTATCAATTTTGCTGCTTAGGTCTTCAATAAATCTCATTCGTCGAACCAGGTGAGGCTTCTTCGACCATACCTGATCAAGGGTTTCTTCATTCTCCTCCCTCGAGTTAACCACCGGTAATCTATCTTTGATTGACACCGCCTCTTGCACAGAAGTGGGTTCCA
Source organism: Hemileia vastatrix (assembly GCA_030280995.1). NCBI lineage: Eukaryota > Fungi > Basidiomycota > Pucciniomycetes > Pucciniales > Zaghouaniaceae > Hemileia > Hemileia vastatrix. Next base: position 32,026,462 of record JASXTE010000002.1, on the reverse strand, counting down.
CAATGGTTGCTTCTGCATTCAAAGCTTCCGCTGTAGGGAGTTCTGTGATGACGTCTGAATTTTAAAAACGAGATCATCAGTCACTAGATTTCTAAAATATCAGGAAATGGACTTACTTCAAAAATAGGGTCTACTTCTAAAAATAATCTTGAAGTAACCTCCACCGCCACTACCTTCTCCTCTTCGTCATCCTTGATGACCAACCATCGCTTCTTTGTGGTAGGTCTCAAGATGGAGACTTCCTCTTCCTCCTCAACTAACTCGTCGACTTCATCTTTGACCACTTGCTTCTTGCTTGTAGCCCGAGTCACCCATGTTGCTACATTGGCTTCAGCTTCTTCCTCATTTTCTCCCACCGATTGATCATCCCCAATTGATACATCCCAAATGTCTTTGACTACTTCCTTTGTCTTGGGAATCACCCAAAATTTCGTCTTAGTGAACCGACTCTCAATGTCGGCATTCTTCGACAAGTCATCACATGCCACCCTTCTCCATCGGCAAAATTTGCCCTTCTGAAGAGGACCTTGTGTCTCTGTGCTCTCTACACAAAAGTACTCCATTGAATCGCAGGCCGTGCAAGTCTTGGAATATTGTCGTGTAATGATGCCCCCATCCACTTTAGGGTGTGGAGGCGTGGGAGTTGGAGTAGGGAAATCAGTCATAATAAATTAAAGAATAATTAAAATAAGGAGGGAAGTATGTTTTACGCTCAACGGAGGTCGAATTCTTATACCCGGGCATCTGTCACACGCCACATGACACTTGAGGCAAAATCAGCTCATTAAATCAATAATAAGAGGCTCAAATCCATACTCAAAGCGCAGAAAGCAATTCTCCATAGCAACTGCAACTTTCCTTTGTGTACTCGCTATTCAACCGTGCTAGCCTAAACTCTAAATCTAAATTAGTCAATCTCTCAATAGTGTGTCTTAGTCTTTTTCTCAATAAGCGACGCACAAAGCAATAGTAAATATAATAGTACATTAAAAGATTTATGAAATGTCTGTGGGTTATTAAGGGGTAGTGAGCATAGACGGAATGGTTATTGGAGGATTAAGGGGTTAATTAGATGCTCGTGAGGAGGTTCCAGGTGTAACAGATGTTAGTGAGGAGGGTCCAGGTGTAACACATGTATTTTAATGGTCTGTGGTGTGCGGAATAGTGGATGGGTATGAGGTCAATGCAAGGAGGAGTAAAGGATAGAAAAGGGGTTGGGTTTTTGGTTCAATATTCTTTAGAATTAAATTATAAAACGTATTTATAGTTAATAGTGGTAAAATATTTTAAGTTAAATCATTATTATTGTATCTTTCTTTATTTTTTCAATAATCATTTCTAAATACTAAATATTTGATTGTTGAATTTCCAACCCTTAGTAAGATCTTAAGAATTTTAATATTACCTTTCAATTATATTAGAATCCTTCTCAAACATAACTGGAAGCATTAGTTCTTCCTTCAAGTCATCTTCGAATCACTTCCTTGAATCATTCCTCTGTACTTTGTAGAAGTCTCTAAACTCCTCATCTCACTTACAGGAACATCCTCAACCTCGTGTGTAGGTCGTCCGGTGACACAAATGAACAATTTTTTGTTTCAATTAATCCAGAAAAAAAATTTTGTTGTAAGCATATTATATTATATTTATTTTAATTTTAAATACTATATTTTCAAGTTTTGTGTTTAATATTTCCTGTGAAAGTTAATGTTAATGTGAATTTTAAGTAAGCTTGAAGAAATTTAATCAATAGGCATATTGGATATGTAAAATAATATTTTGCTCCAATCTTGAATCATCCTGGGCTAAAAAATATCCCAAATAAGGTTTTTTTGGGTCAATTTGGATTTAAGTAAGATTAAGTAAGGTTTAATAAAGGACAGATAAAAGGCTAAATTCATTACTAGTGACTTTTTTCTCAAAATAGTTATAAAATATGTATCATTCTGGAATCAAGCTTCAATAAAGTTGAATTGAAACAGAGATAATTTCTAGAAGCACAACACCATATTTACAAAGGTGTACAATACCTCAAATATTACTCATAATATAGGAAGGCAAGGAATCTAAAAAATTCACATTTTAAATGAGGATTTATATTTTGAATTTGAAATTGAGAAATGGAATATTATTTTCCAATTTAAATATCTATTAGTCATTTTACCGAAAGTTTTCAGTAATCAGATTGAATTTTGATGGTATTTTATTGTAGATTAATCATCTTGATGAGCCATTTACTCAAAATTACTGGTTTTGGTTCTAATATTCCATGTGAAATTCATTACAAATTTTTTTGAAAGTGAATAGTTGACATATTGGATATGCAAAAGCTTATGTTAGATCAAAGTGAGATCAAAGGGAGTTCAACTCATGATCAAATTTGGATTTTGAAAGATAAAACAGTGATCAATGTAGGTTCATCTTGAGCTCAATTTGTGACAAATCTCTGACTAAATGTAAGGCCAAAAAATTTCCTACATGGTGATGATGTGTGCATAATTTAGGCATAGATTTGTGGCTCAAAAGAGTTCAAGAAAGGGGTATTGCTAGCAATACCCCCCCATTTTTTCTGTGGTGGTAATTATTTTATTTATTCAAAAAATATTAAGAATTTTATTATTTAATAAAATAATTTATTGTAACTACATAATGTTATTCCCTTACATGATTTCAGTAATTTATTATATAAATTACTGGGCTCCTGAGATAGCCTAGCTGACACTCCCTCACTCTAAAAAAACAATAAAAAAATGCTAAGATTTTTTCCTTCTATACTTTTTTAACATAGTAGGAAGATTTGAAACTTCTTTTCCAGGTATCCATGCATCATGTTTAGATGACTTGTTTTTATATCTCAATAAATATTCAATACCCCTTAAAGAAGTGATAATTCTATCTTTGAGAATATTATCAATTTCTGCAGTTTCTGTGACTTCCTGAGGGTTTTTCTTAGGTCTTTCCCTTCTTTTTGGAAATAAGTCACTGTTGGAAGTATAAGGTTTAAGCAAGGAAATGGGGAAAACAGGGTGTTTCCTATCATAATGAGAATACAATACAACTTCTACTGCATTATCTCAAACCATTCTTTTAACAACAAATGGTCCCATAAAAGGATCTTTTAATTTGTAATTGCCTTTTAATTTTAAATAGACAGTAGATATCAACACTTCATCACCCTTTTTAAATGTGCATTCTTTATGGGATTTATCCCATCTATTATTTTCATATTCAAATGCTTTATCAATACAGCTTTGAGAATATTTTCTGCATAACTGTTTCATTTTCATAAATGATTATACACCAGGGTGTAGCTCCAACTTAGGTAATTTATTATTGAGAAACTGAGCAGGAGTGTTTGGGACATAACTTAACCAAAGCTCAAAAGGCTTTTTCTCAGTGACAGAATGAACAGTGCTATTAAATGCAAATTTAAGTCCAGGCAATAGAGTGACCCAGTCATGAGTAAATCTGTCATTGTCTTTATATTCTAATCCAAAGGCACAATACCTTCTATTCATATCCTCCAGAGTTTGAATAATTCTTTCAGCTAGACCATCAGTTTAAGGATGGTGAGCTGTAGACAATTTCAACTCACAGCCACAAATATCAATCAAAGAGGTCCAAAACTCAGATGTAAATTTTGGATCTCTATCAGAGATAATGTTTTTTGGAAATCAAACAATATTAAACATGTAAGACCCCCATAAGAAAGCTAATTATTTGGTGGATACATCTTTGTGGGTTGGAATAAATTTTCCCATTTTGGTGAATCCATCCACTTTTACCCAACAAGAGTTATAATTGTCTTTACCTGCTACAGGAAGACCAGTGACAAAATCCATGTTAATGATTTTCCAAAGAGCATCAGGTGCTTCAATATGTTGTAACAATCCTGCTCTCTTACCTGTCAGTCTCTTAGATTTCTGACAAGAATCACAAGATTCAACATACAATTTAGTGTCTTCAGACATATTAGCCCACCAAGCGGTGTTTTTAATTGTGATAATGGTTTTTTCAAGAACAAAATGTCCTGCTAATATATCATCATGACATAGTTTTAAGATGGTTTCTTTCATGGAAGTAGGAATAAAAATGACATTGGTCAGTTTTCTCCTGTAGTAAATATAACCATCTTCAATGGAAAACTTTCCTTTACTCAAATCACTGTGGTACTTTGGAGGAAGAGTTTTTATCAATGCTTGGATAGAAGAATTCTTTGGATCATTAAATATTGTAACCAATTTATTTAAATCAGAATCTTTTTCATATGAATCCAAAATTAATTTTAATAGTTCCTCTTCCATATCCACAATGTATATACCATGTATATGCACTGTATCATCTCCAGGTACATATGCTGGATTGGATACATTGTTTGGAAGAGGTAATCTGGACAACATATAAACATTTGAATAAACAATTCCAGCCCTGTGAATAATAGTCCTTCTACCTCTGTATTATTGAACAGCTAGTTACCATCTAAACATATGTCTATTTAATGTTTTCAAGTTTAAGAGGGACTTCACAGTACTGCAATCAGTAACTAATTCAAATTTTTGATCATCTAAGTAGTAATGAAGCTTTTCTAAAGCCCATACAACTGCTAAGCACTCTAATTGGGTGGCACCATATTTCAATTCATTTTTTCTTAAGGTTCTTGAAATATAACAAATTACTACTACTGAATCTCTTTCATTCATAACTTGTTTTTGATGAAGAGCAGCTCCAAGTCCAATAAAACTTGAATCTGTATAAAGAACTAAAGGCTTATTAAAATATGGAAGGGAAAGGATTGGTGGTGTCATTAAACACTTCTTTAAGGTATCAAAAGCTTTTTGGGCATCCTCATTCCATATAGAAGCCACATCTTTTCTTGTTAGTTTGGTAAGTTGTAAGGCTATGACTTGATAATTTATTATATATTGTCTATAGTAGCCACACATTCCTAAGAAACTTTGTATTTCTTTTACAAAAGTTTTTGCTGACACATTTTGGATAGCAGAAATTTTTCCTTGGTCTACACAGATCTGTAAGCCAGACACAACATGACCCAGGAAGTTAAAGGATTGAAATCCAAATTTACACTTTTTTAAGGATAAAATATTTTTAGGGTCAAAAGGCATCCTAACATATTTATAAATTCCCATATGGGTTAAAATTAGCAAAACATTTTGGGATGACTGTTCAACAGGTATTTGATGATAACCTTTATTACCATCCAGACAGCTGATGAATTTAGCACCTTGTAAGGTAGCATGTATAGAGCTAATTCTGGGTGATGGGTAAATATCATCCACAGTATAAGTATTCAAAGCTCTATAATCTCCACAAAGTCTAGCTTTATCTTTCTCATAAGAAATTAAAACTGGAGAGATGACACAATATTTGGGTGTAACATCAACTTTTTCAATAATATTCATACTTAGTAAAGTTGAGATATTATCTTCTATATCTTTTCTCTTTGTAGGAGATTCAGGATAAGGTTTTTTCTTTAGGCTAGGAGGTATTTCATCAAAATTTCAAGATAATGAAATTTTCATTTCATCTTTAACCAATCCTAACACATGGGAACCATGAGAAGAATCCATGGGAAAGATATAATTAAGGCTACTATTGAATCATTTTGGTTATCAGTTAATTGATTACCAAATGAAGCTGTTTCAATTTCAGACAATAATACATTCATTTACTCTGTTTTTCTACCTTTAAATTGTATCAAAGAATGACAAGATTTCAATAAGGGTGTAGAATGATTTTTCGAAGAGTAAATTTTAAATTTTTTTTCCATTCATTCCCAAACTAAAACAATTGTTTGCAGAATTCAATTTAATGGAAAAAATGGTTAAAATATCATTTCCCATGATAAACCAATTGCTTAAATTTTCATTTTTCATCACGAAAAATTCACAAATAGCTCTGACAAAACCACCATTAAATTTAAAGAATACAGTGGTTCTGTATTTTCCAATGGGACATAAAATAGAACCATAAACTTTCCATTTTTCAGATGTTATAGGTAATAATTTGCATTGATAATCCTTATCTACAGAAGCCAGTGCTCATTCAGAAACTACACTTCCTTTAGCACCAGAGTCAAGAATAACTTCAACATTTTTACCATCAATAATAACAGGTGCTCTCAAAGGTGATATTAAAATAGAACTGTCAGTAATATCTCTAATTAATTCAGCATTTTCTACACAAGATAAGTCAATATCACAAGTATCAGAGCAATGATCCAAATATTGGATATCTTTTTCTAAAAGCAGAACTTCCTGAGAAGACTCATGGTCATAAGAGATATTGCTATCACAGTCACTTGAGGAATCATCAAGATCAGCTTGAGTATTTTCAGATTCCTCATTATGTTCAACAAGATGAGTTTTCTTGTCACAAATATGTCCTTTTTGCCATGGTGTGTTACATTTAAAACAAGTATTAGTTGCATATTTCTTTGGAGAAACTGGGGCAGAAGGTCTACCAGTTTTGTCTGGAAGTTTTGTGGAGGGCTTATGTTGGTCATTATAAGATTTAGCAGGATAATGACTTGGTTCATATCTATGATTTAGTAGGACTTCATTACAGATATACATAAAAGAAGAATTTTATCTTACATGCTCAGTCCTTGCCACTATCAAATCTCTCAGAGAATTTTATCTCTCCAAATATCATAATCCATTTTAGGATCAATGGCTCTAAGAATTTTTGTTATTTTCATAAGTAAAACAATAGGTTTTTCAGGAGAGGAGGACGCATATTTAGCATTCTCATATAATCTCTGTTGGGCAAGCCTGAATTTGGAACCACCAAATTGATTTTCAATCAAGGTTTTCCACTGTTTCTAAATATAATGTTGGTTGTCCAGTAAAACAGATTCATACCACATTAAAGCTACATTGGAAAATAAAGAAAATAATTTAGAGACAATTTCTTCATCTGGCAATTTATAAGAGTTTTTCAGATTATCAATTCTCTGAACAAAGTGTTGCCAGTCAGATGAAGAGTCACCATCAAAAGTGGGATATTGATCCAGTTTGGGCCAATTATTCTGGCTACTGGGATGGTCCATCTTTTGGTTTGAATTATTTAACAATAATAATTTTTGAAGTTTAGCCAGGTGTTCAGAAATTTCATTATTTACAGAAACAGCTGGTTCATGACCATTAAAAGATTTTTTTCTAGTAAAAAAAAATTATACAGACACATTGTCAGTTTTTTTAATAGTTGAAATATGGGGAAGAAAAGAATTGGCTTGTTCAGGCCCCATTCCTTTATTTCTATGAAGTTTATTGACAGCATATTAATGTACACCATAATGATTGGCAGTTAAAGCTGAGACTTTTTCCTGTAGGTCAGACACAGAATTTCTTATCCTTGGAATTTCAGAAATCTGGTCATTTATTTTTGCAAGGGATAAAACATTTCTGTCCTCAAAAACTGTGTATTTAGTACTCAGTGCTTGGAAATAATTTTTCAGCTTTTTCAACTCATTGTGTAGAGACTTAATTTCACTTTTCAATGCATAATTCTCTTCAATAAGGGGTTTTGACTCACTCAAAGTTTTATGCAGATGCATATTTTTATCTGAGATAGCTCTATGATCACCTCTTTTTTATTTTTGTTGTCTAAGAATAATATTCAAAGATTCTTTGATTTTAAAATAGGCTGTATCTTGCACAGAAGAGCTCACTTTACAATGTAAGTGCAAATTATTTAATCTAAAACTCTCATGTACTAATAAATCTCTTAAATTTTTGTCTTTTAAAACATTTAAGTAAAGTGCATCTTTTAATATATCCTCAGAGGTCATCTAAAGCAAGGTATCAATGTCAGGGGAAACAGAATCATTTTTAATTTCAAAAGAAGGATTAATTAAAGAAGTAGAGGTTAAATGTAAAGGTTCATCAAATGATAATTTACTTAGTACATCATTAGGGATACTTATTAAAGGAAGTTTTCTCTTTAAGGGTTTAACTGTTCTTTCACTATTATCCAAAAGAATATGTGTGGGAGAAGATTTGTTATTATACATACCAACATTTTTATCAAACAGATTACTTCCCATGGCAAGGGAGGAAGTTTCCCCTGTGCCTTCTTTCTTCTGCCACCCTGATAAGGATGGGCCTGAGGAGGTTGATGGTAGGTTTGTGTCTTGGATGGGCCAGGGTTTTGAGCTACTGGCTGCTGAACATTCTGTTGGTAATGGTTCATCAGGTGATCAAATTTCCACTGTTCCACTTGTAGAGTGTTTTGATATTGAGTGAAAGAGCTGGTTGCCTGAAGGGCCTGAGGCTGAGGCTGAGGTTGAGAGGTTGGGAAAGGAGGAGGTTGAACCTGCTTTTGATTTGTGAGCTCCTGAATCTGTTTCCAGAGTGTGTCTACTCTTACCTTGTACTTCATGCTTTCTACTTTCAGTTCTTTTATATGGCTGGAAAGAATGTTTATTTGTTGCTTCAGAGGGATCATTTTTATTTTTATACCTTTTAGAGGATTTTACTGATTGATCTGAGGATTTACTTCTTTCAGAGTATTTTGGTTAGAGGGTTTGCCACTTCTCCTGACATTTCTATGTCCTGAAGGGTATGAGGAATTTTTGGTAACTAAAGAACTCTTGTAAGTTAATTTTGAAGAACCTACAGATTCATTATCTACATTCACATCCATTTCATCCACATGAAGGTTATCCATGCTGTTTGCCAAACTACTGGTCATAGAACTATGAATAAAAATTCAAATGTTATTTAATTATTCAAATTTATATTTTAATAAAAAAATTTTAAAAAAATATTTATTGAAAAAAAAATTAAATTAAATAATTAACAATAAAAAATGTATTACAAAAATATGTAATTACAATTGGTATTATTAAGAATTTCAATTATTATTAAGGGACTAAACCAACAATAGTTTTAATAATTCAATCAAGATAATTGATACCAAAAAAAATATCTTGGTAATATTGGGACTAAGTACTGAGTACTATTATTGTCAGCCAGGCTACTAGACTTACCCAGTAAAATAATTAATTATTTACTGGATGAAGCCACGCCTTATAATTTTAATTATTTAATTATAAATTAGTTTCATTAAAATTACCTATAATAAATTAACTAATTACAGAACGGTAAAATTAAATATAAAAATGTCCATTATATTTTTATTCTCTAACACTGTGCTCATTGACAGGTTGGAAGAAGTAAAAATTTATATTAAAAAATAGATTTTAAATTAAAATAAAATTTTAATATTCAAATGAAAATAAATATATATATAAAATTCAAATATCTTATTTAGAATTGACTTCTAAAGTAAATATTAAATAAATTAATGTATTTCTGACAAACTCTGTAAATATTTCTTTTTGACGCCTTCTTTTTAGAACAACTTTATTATTTGAAAATACTCCTTCTGTAATATTCTTTTTCTCTCTCTCTCTCATACTACTGTTTTTAGAATTTCATTGCCGTGCTTTGTCCTTCCTTTGCCTATATAAGGCCTCTCTTTTGGTTTTTTTCATTCATTCCATTACTTACTTATTTTACCAATTAACAATATATAAATTAGAACTTTTATTACTATATTTTATAACATAAGTATTTACATCTATGTAATTCTAATATATAAATTATACTATTATCTGAAACCACCTCTTATTATTTGGGTAATTTAATCAAAAGATTAAGAAAATACATACATTATATTTGAGCCCATAAATCCCATTGTAACCACCATTGGACCTCCTTGAAAAAACGTTCTAGACTTGAAAGACCCCTTGACAGTTGGGAACCTTTCCAAATCTTTGACCGCGCATTGTTATCTTGATGACCGGAGACCGTGGGACCATCTCCATCGAGGTACCTATAATGACAAGTGGACAACGAAAACGACGAACGTCATATATCACGTGAGTTATTTTTTTTTCTGCAAACGGGAATCAAACCGTGCTCCAAAACTTAGGCTTATATATTAACTATAGTTATATATTTTGTGGTAATCATTGATTACTATTCTTGGGTCACTTTTCACTCTTCATAATCTACATATTTACTTTTACTCAGCACTCTGTAAGCAGCATTAATTTGCTCATTTTACAGGGAGAGGTGTCTGGTAAATTTAAATTTATTTTTTTTATATTTATTTTCCTAGTTGACAAAGATAGAGCAATTGTGTTCTTAGTCCTAGAAGTAAAGAATTTTTTTTAAAAATTAATTATTATTTTCAGTTGACCTTGTCCTGATAAATTAAAAAATTTCTTTTTTTGACCCAGTTGACAAATTGTCCTGACAATAAAATTTTAATAATTAATAAAAAATAAACTATATTAAATTATTTCAGCTGACATTGATTCCTTGTAATTAAATATCTTTCAGTTGATTTAAATCCTGATAATTACCGTAAATTAATTTCTTAAATTAAAATTTATTTTTATTTCTTCTGTTGATTTCTTTTAAATCCTGGTTATAAGATTATTTTGAATTAATAAATAACTGATTATTATTTTCATTTGCTTTTTGTCCTGAAGAATTTTATATTCTTTTTATAATTATTTTTCTTTTAAAAAGCAAAAATAAAACTAATTCATCTTATTGTTTCCTTCCCTTATTTCAGGTTAGATTTAAAACAATGACTGACCAAGGTTTTTCTGCTGCATGTGAAGATGAACTGGATCTTTTTGATTATGATGAGGCTACTTCTGTGAGTTCTCCTTTAACTACTAAATTAGCTCAAATCAATAAATCATTGAATCAATCAGGATGTGGAAATGGAGGAAGTGGAGATTCTGGTAGAGACAAACTCCCAAGAACAAAAGCCTTTTATAAACCCCCGAGAAGAGCTTCCCAAAGGCTTCAAGATAAAAAAGATGCCCTTAAACCAGCAGGTAAAAAATCTCTCCACTCACATCAAGGGGTTGAGGACAGAAAACCTCAATCTGAGGTCAAGAATAGACTGTCTAGAAGACAAGGTAAGAAACATAGAGTCTTTTCTTCAAGAGAAGAAGAATACTCCTCCTCCAAAAGCCCTTCCTTAACTGGCCCCCCAGAAACAAGAAAAGGTGGAAGTCTCAAAGTGGCAGTGGGATTGGCTGAACACCCAGTGGTATTATCTATCCCAACAGAAACAGCACCAATACCTCAGGCAAGTCATTCAAGAAAAAATCAGTTCAATCCAACACATCCTCATCCCTATCAAGGAGGAAGTAGGAGAAAGAAAAACCACATCCAAGTCTTTACCAAGCCATGGTAAGCCCCTCTATTGAATCTCAAGTAGCATTTATTGTAACTTATTCAGTTCCTTCAGGTAATTATGGAAGAGGAGATGAGACTGTGAGACCAGTAGAGGCTGGGAACAGTAGACAAATTGCTCAATATTCTAATGTATCTAATCCCTTAGTTTTAATTGCTACTTCAATGATAAATCCTGATATGGCTATTATTGATGAAACACTTGAGCCTGAGTTATATGAAAATCTGGAAAGTTACTCTGTCTCTTTATAAAGAAACACTCCAGATGTAGCAAACATTAATGATGAATATTTGAGTGATATTATTGCTAAACAAAATCATATCAAGAACAACATGAAATTAACTCAGAAATATAATAGTTTCTTAACTGAAAAAGGTTATCAAGCATTAAGGAGTGAGTTACAGAGAGTTTCTGATGATTTGTTTCGTTACAAAGAAACTCATGAAAAGAAAGTTGCTTTATGACAAAATATCAAAAATGATTTGTCTAAACTACAAGATACTGTGTCTGCCTGTTTCCAGGAGCTAGAGTTAGATAAGATGAACCTGAAAAGATCAAGTGATCTTTATTCATCTTTTCAAAATAAAACACAGTTATCTTTTGCAACAATCAATGAGAGTTTATCTAGTCTTCCAAGAGTGAAAACCAGACAAACAACTATTGAAGAAAAATTAAATTCATTGTTTAATGATAAAAAATATTCTGAAACTTTTTTGAAGGAACATATGGTACAGGATGATCCAAGTTTATCTGTTGCTAGTTCATCTCAAGTAAAATTAGATTCAGAAATGCCTGTTGATACCACTGAGTTTCAATCAAAAATTGATCATGCACCAGGATCTTCAACAGAAGGATTAAACAATGAGATTACAGCACAATTGGAGAAGTTACAGCTTCTTCTTACTCAGAAACAAGCTAATACTAAGGAGGCTCCTCCAAATCAAAAGAATTGTCCAAAAATTGACCAGCACCCAACATTTGATGGTGATTCTTTTTCTGAATGGAAGAAATTTTTTTGCAGAATTGATAATTTAAAAAATTCTTACAAACTCCCAGATGAGGAAGTTTTGTCTAAGTTAATTTCTTTGTTTATTAATGTATCCATAATGTGATATGAATCTGTTCTCCTAGATAGGAATGACTACTCATGGAAATATTAGGAAAAATTGATTAAAGCACAATTTGGTGGCTCCAAGTTTAGGATGGCTCAACAAAGGAAGTATGAGGAAACTAGATATAGCTCTTCTACTGATAAACCTATTGTGCTCTTAATGAAACTTGTAAAATCTTGAGGGCAATGGACCAAAATATGGAGTTTGAGCTATGGAAGGACAGGATCTTTTATAGATTAACAATGTCTTTGAGAGACTTGATAGTGGCTAGGACTGAGTTCTCCTGAGAACCTTCTTCTTTCATTAATACTTGAAATGAGATCCTTCTAAACAACAAGTATGATGCCAGAAGTTTCGTTCCTAGGATCCCTTTAGAGAAACCCTCCACTTACCAACAGAAACCTCGGGAAAAGGTTGGTAAACATTCTGCCCCTTTTGCATCAAAAAATTATGCAACAAACACTTTCTTCAAGTGTAAAAAGCCTTGGAAGAAGGGCCATGTTTGTGACAAGAGGATAAATCTTGTTGAACAAACTGAGGAGCAGGCTGATGACACAATAGCACTGGATGATACTTCAAGTGATTGTGCCAGCAATATTTCATATGAATCTCAACAAGAAATCTTGATGCTGGAAGATGATATTCATTATTTAAATACTATTGATATTGATAATAATGATTTATCTACAGTTGAGGATGCTGAGATTATAAGGAACTTTGAGGATAGCTCAATTGTTATTGCCCCTCTCAAAGCACCAGTCTTGATCAATGGAACCAGCATTGAAGTTATTCTGGATTCTGGAGTTGGAGGAAGTGTAGTATCTGAAAAGGCACTAGCTTCAGTGGATCAAGACTATAAATTAAAACTGATGCCTATCATTTCTGAAAAATGGAGAGGTTATGGCTCTGTTTTGCCCCCATTGGTAAATACAAAGCCACATTGTTTTTTAAATATAACCATGGTTTTGTAAGTGCTATTTGTGATTTTTTTGTCATGAAAAATGATAACTTAATAAGTTGTTTTATTATAAGAAATGACATTTTAACCAAATGTGGCATAAAATTATATCCTTCAAACCAATGCTTCACAATGGGGATAAATCAGAAGAGAAAATTTATGATCTCCTCCCCCAAAAAATTGTTAAAACCAGAATCGAACACATGTAATTCTGTGATTCAATATTAGTGAAGTTCAACAAAGGAAATGCATGCTCTTATGTCTAAAATTGACAATGCTTCTTTTTGAGAACAAATTTCTGGTGAGGAAAAAGATTCCATCATTAAATTGATAAAATATTTTCCTATGGCCTTTGCTGATGGGTCACATGAACAAGGATTAGTTAAGAAAGAAATGAAACTCTCATTATCTTGTCCATTAACTGAAAAACCACCTAGTTTGAAGAAGAAGCCTTACCCTTCTTCTCCCACAAAGAGAAAAGATATTGAGGATAATATCTCTACCCTTTTGAAAATTAATATTATTGAAAAGGTAGTTGAAACATCTAAATATTGTGTTATCTCACCTGTCCTAATTTCTTATGAGAAAGATAAATCCAGGTTATGTGGTGATTACAGAGCATTAAATACTTATACTGTTGATTATATCTACCCTTTACCTAGAATTAGCTCTATACATGCTACTATACAAGGTTCTAAATATATAAGCTGCTTGGATGGTAACAAGGGATAACACCAGGTACCTGTTGAGAAGAATTCATAGAATCTTCTGATGATTGCTACTCATATGGGTATTTATAAGTATGTTAGGATGCCATTTGGCCCTAAAAATGCCCCTTCAGTTTTTCAAAAAGTTATGGATAACACATTCCATCAAGAGATAATTGAAGGGTGGCTGATGGTTTATATTGATGATATCATTATATTCTCAAAAATATTTTAGGACCATCTTAACCATCTATGTAAAGTGTTCCTCAAAATGGATGAAATAAATATGAGACTTGCTTTGAAGAAATGTAAATTTGGTTTTCATTCCTTAAAAGTGCTGGGTCATGTTGTTTCAGGGTTACAGATATGTGTTGACCAAAATAAAGTGGCATCCATACAGCAGGTGAAGGCTCCTACCATGGTTAGAGAGCTCCAGATTTTTTTGGGAATGTGTGGATACTATAGACAGTATATTAAAAATTACCAAGTCATAGCTTTACCCCTTACCCAACTGACTAGAAAGGATGTTGCTTTTGTCTAAATAGTGAAAGACAGAGATCTTTTGACACTATGAAACACTGTTTGATGTCAGCACCAATTCTTACTTTACCTGACTTTAATAAACCATTTGTTTTGTACACTGATGCCAGTTTTTTTAGTCTTGGTGCTGCCCTCCATCAAAATCAAGTGATGAATGATGAAGTATCAAAAGTAGTAATTTATTATATTTCAAGACCCTTGAGAAATAGTGAATTGAAATATGGTGCCATTCAGCTTAAATGTTTAGCTGTAGTGTGGGCTTTAGAAAAGCTACATTATTAAATAGATGACCTGAAATTTATACTTGTCACTGACTGCAGTGCAGTTAAATCCCTTTTAAACTTGAAAACACCTAACAGACATATGTTCAGATCCAAGTTAGCTGTTCAGGAATACAGAGAGGGAATGAAAATTATTCATAGGGCTGGTTTTGTTCACTCATATGTGGATATGTTGTCAAGGTTACCTTTACCAAATGATGACTCTAATCCTGCTTATCATCGTGAGGATGAAATTATTTATATTCATGGGATATATGTGGTTGTATAGAGGAAGAGTAATTACAGCTTATTCTGCATTCATATGATTAGGACACTGACTTAAAAAGATATGCACCATATTAAATGATCCAAAGAATGCTTCAATACAAGCATTAATTAAAACCCTTCCACCAAAGTACCAGAAAGCATTAGAAAAAGGTAAATTTTCAATTGATGAAGGATATCTATATTATAGAAGAAATTTGAGTAATGTCATTTTTATTCCTCCTTCTATGAAAGAAATCATCTTGAAAATTTGTCATGATGACATATTAGCTGGACATTTCGACCTTGAAAAACAATGATCAGAATTAAAAACACTGCTTTGTGGGTTAATATGTCTGAAGACACCAAATTATATGTTGAATCTTGTGATTCTTGCCAAAAATCAAAAAGATTGCCTGGGAAGAGAGCTGGATTAAAGCAACATATTGAACCTCCTGATGCACCATGACAGATAATAAACATGGATTTTGTAACAGCATTACCTATTGCTGGAAAAGACAGTTATAACTCTTGTTTGGTTATTGTGGACAGATTCACCAAAATGTGTAAATTTATCCCTACTCACAAGGATGTTTCCACTAAGGAAATAGCTTTCTTATGGTGGTATCATATGTTTAATACTGCTGGTTTTCCTAAATCCATAATCTCTGACAGAGACCCTAAATTTACTTCTGAATTTTGGATGTCTCTGATGGATGTTTTTGGTTGTGATCTGAAACTATCTACTGCCCATCACCCTCAGACTGATGGATTAGCTGAAAGAATGATTCATACTCTAGAGGACATGATAAGAAGGTACTGTGCCTTTGGCTTTGAGTATAAAGACAATGACAGATTCACTCATAATTGGGTAACCTTACTGTCTGGTTTGGAATTTTCTTATAATAGCACTGTTCAATCTGTTACTCAAAGAAAGCCTTTTGAGCTCTGGCTTGGATATGTTCCAAATACTCCTGCCCAAATTCTCAACAATAAAATACCTAAATTGGACTTACATCCTGGTTTAAAATCTTTTCTTCAAATGCAACAACTTTTTAGAAGATATGCTAAAAAATGTATAAAAAAATCATTTGAATATGAGAAGAAAAGATAGGACAAATACCATTAAGAATACACTTTTAAAAAGGGGTGATGAGGTGTTTATTTCTACAGTCCACTTCAATTTACAAGGTAATAACAAATTGAAAGTGTTACTTTTTGGTCCATTTCTTGTAAGAATAATGGTTGGTCATAACGCAGTTGAAGTTATTTTGTATTCTCAATATGACAGAAAATATCCTGTTTTTTCAATATCTCTTTTGAAACCTTAGACATCCAATAGTGATTTATTTCCCAAAAGGAGGGGGAGACCAAAAAAGACCCCTAATGAAATCACTGAGACAGCAGATATTGATAAGATTCTAAATGACAGAATAGTTACTGCTGAAAAAGGTACAGAATAATTTTTAAGATTCAAGAATAAATCTTCTGAATATGATTATTGGATACTTGGGAAGGAGATATCTAATATTCTTACTCTGTTAAAGAAATATAAAAAGAAAAAATCATAGCATTTTTTTATTGTTTTTTTTAGAGTGAGGGAGTGTCAGCCAGGCTACTAGACTTACCCAGTAAAATAATTAATTATTTACAGGATGAAGCCAAGCCTTATTATTTTAATTATTTAATTATAAATTATTTACATTAAAATTATCTATAATAAATTAACTAATTACAGAATGGTAAAATTAAATGTAAAAATGTTCCTTATATTTTTATTCTCTAACACCGTGCTCATTGACAGGTTGGAAGAAATAAAAATTTATATTAAAAAATATATTTTAAATTAAAATAAAATTTTAATATTCAAATAAAAAAATATATATATATAAAATTCAAATTTCTTATTTAGAATTGACTTTTACAGTAAATATTAAAATCAATTAATGTATTTCTGACATACTCTGTAAATATTTCTTTTTGACGCCTTCTTTTTGGAAAAACGTTATTATTTAAAAATACTCCTTCTTGAATATTCTTTTTCTCTCTCTCTCATACTACTGTTTTTAGAATTTCATTACTGTGCTTTGTCCCTCCTTTGCCTATATAAGGCCTCTCTTTTGGTTGTTTTTTATTCATTCCATTACTTACTTATTTTACCAATTAACAATATATAAATTAGAACTTTTATTACTATGTTTTATAACATTAGTATTTAAATCTATGTAATTCTAAAATATAAATTATACTAATATCTGAAACCACCTCATATTATTTGGGTAATTAAATCAAAAGATTAAGAAAATACGTACATTATTTTTGAGCCCATAAATCCGGTTGTTACCACCATTGGAACTCCTTGAAAAAACCTTCAAGACTTGAAAGACCCCTTGACAATTATGGTCAACCAATTTAAATCAAAAAAATTTTTTAATAAAATTAAATTAATAATTTATTTAAAATATTTTATATGATCTTCTAGTACTAAGAGATATAACTCTATTATGGTCAACTAGGAAAAATAAAAATAAATTTTTTTGAACACTTACACTCAGTGGTCAGCAATTAAGCCACAATCACTGTTATTGAAATAAAAATTTAATAATATAAGTGAGAGGTGCAAAGGTTAACTTACTATTGTGATTGAGAAATTACTTCAAAAGTATATATTATTTAATATATTATAAACCTGTAGGTTTGAACCCAAGTTTGAAACACAGGCCCAGAAAAATTTTGCTTTTTTGCTTAGGTGGTCCATGCGCAGTGTCGTTTTTTTCAAAAGGGTGTATCGTTGTTGTCATTTGGAAAGGCCCCCAATTTTCTGCGGGTCATCTAGAAGATGGAGGAAAAAAAGTACCAAAGAAGAGGTGGAAGATCAAAATAAAGAAGAATTTTGTAATAGTAAATGAAAAGTGAATGTAATTGTGTTTATGAAGAGGAAGACAACAACACTTTATAAGTAATGACACTACAGTAGATTTAAAGTATATCTAATATTTCTAATAAGTTATATCTCAATGCGTGGAAATCAATTATTTTTATTAATAGACTTATGTAAACCTTAGTATTATTTAAAAATTAGATTAGGACTGAAGCACTAAAAAAAATAATAATAATTTCTATTATATTTAAAATATAATAAATTATGAGTGTAAAATAAGTGAAAATACGCAAAGAGAAATTACCAGATCCTTTTATAGGCAAGGATACTTCTGAGGCGCTTCCAATGTATATACAAAAGTAATAGTATGTGAAACAAAAAGACCAAAAGAATTTGATTAAAACCTACACGTTGTAGACAATCCTATAGTACTAGCTAAAGGTCTTGACCAAGGGAGTTGGAGAAAAACCAGAGAGAAAATCCCCTGTCCCTTTAGAAAAATAGAGTGATATTTACTTGCTAAAGTAAGTTGGTTCCTGTTTCGCTAAATCCCCCTTTTAAACACACTTGACTGCTTGATGAGCCAAGAAAGTAGTCCCCAGATAGACTACAAGACCAAAGAACTGAAATGTAGAACAAAGTCCACACCAGAGACAGCAAAGATACTTGATGTAGGCTGAAAATTTACACCAGAGACAGCAATAATACTTGGTATAGCTTGCAAGACTATAGCAGAGAAAACAGTTGCCAAAGTTAAGTTAAATGAAGAACTCACTTGCCACAAACACATTTAATTGTGGCCAGAAAGCAGTGAAAACTGAGTGAGGAACAATGATATCACCTCCGGATGGTTGTATGATGATTAAGGTTGCCCCAAACTGTCTTATTAACTATTTACACACAGACCACTATCTAAGAGCCCATGCGCACCCACCAATCTGGCGCCTGTACCCGCCAAATTGCATAAAAAACCCTCCAGAAGCGCTCTCCAACCTCCTAAAACAGAGGCGGGCGGGCCACCAGACGTCGGAGATGCCGCCTGAAGCGGCCTGGCCTCCCTGAAGCCAGAAAACCAATAAAAACCACTAATCTACTTAGAAAAATTAGCTACAACTACTAAAACCTTTAAAACACAGAATTTCACTATAACAACATTGAGACATGAAATATAGAGAAAAATTAGCTCTATCCAATGGTACTAAGCACTTAACCCTAAGACTTAAGGTTAGACCTAAAACACGAAAAAACAAAATTAAACAGCAATCTTTTATAAATGAAAAATGAGGAAAGGACCCCTTAAAACTTAGAATATAAAAAAGTGTCCTCAAGACATAAAATATAGGGAAAAACCAGCGCTATCCAATGATAGTACCCACATACCTGCAGACCCAATATCCACGGAATAAAACCAGAAAAATACCCAATTCCTTAACAGATGTCAATTAAGACATGCACAAACAGCGCCAAATCACACAACAAAGGCCCCTGCCAATGTTGGAAGACCACAACGTTGAGGGGATAAATGAAACAACAAATTAAACCTGTGAATAAGTTAATAGTTTTACTGTCTTAAAGCTCCAAACAAGTATTTAATTAAATGAATAAATAAATAAGTATGAGGCCATGAGAATTTTGAGAAAAAATATCCTAAAAAAGTATTATAATAATATGTAAAGGTTTTAATTAAAACAACTAGAATTATTTTAACGCCAAGATTTATGTAATCCATTTAAGTCAGTTATAAAGAGAAATTAATTAATTGTTTTAAATACTTTCAGTAATTAATTTAATTGAAACAAATAATTAATTTAATTGCACTTATTTAAAGTGAGAATTTAAAATCAATATATTAAATATGTGTTTTAAGTGATTTAGTAACTCTACTGACACAGGTAAGGGTCAAAAAAGTGCTCAATATTTATGGATAATATTATATGATGAGTTGAATTTAATAGCTAATTTATATTAAACTATTTGTATTTTGATTATAAGTTAAATGTAATTAAGCTTATAATTTCTTAATTAATTTAATTAATTTTTTAGAAATATGAAATACATAGAAATGTGCCATGTTTTTATAGAATGTTGTTAGCCAGGATATTAGACTTACCAGTAAAATAAATAATTATCTTACTGAGATGAAGCCCCGACTTTTAATCCTTATTAATAATTAATTATTTACTAACTACTTATATATTACTTACAACCAACTAGCTAAGTAAAATAAGTAATGTAAATAATTAATAAAAATAAGTAACTGTCACATACATTTTTACTCCCTAACACCGTGCTCAATAATACAGATGAGAGGGAATAAAAATAGTATTAAAAAAATAAAAAATATAAAAAGAAGAAACTTTTCAAATTCCTTTATTTATATTTTGTTGAATCAACATTTTAAATCAAATTTTTTGTACTAAATGTGATGGACCAAGCAATTCAAATTTTTATTTCAAATACAATGATACCTTTTATTTATGCACTATTTAGTATATCTTTTATTATTTCACATACACTCTTTATTTAGTTTCTTTTTCTCACACGCTTGTATCATGTGGTGTAAACTCCGTGTCTTTATTTATCACATCCTTGCCTATAAAACGCCCTCTCTTTTTGTACTTTTCATTCATCATTCACTTACTTACATTATTAAAACCAATACTACCTTTAAATATTTATTACTATTTATTATTGTCTTTAGTACTTCAATCTTGTAGTTCTAAATCTTTAATTATAGTAATAATTAAAATCCCACCTCTTATTATTGAGAAATTAATCTTTTAACTATAAGAGAAATGCGTACACCATTTAGAGTCCTCCAAAATCCACCCTTTCCATCCTTGAAATTCCTTGAAAAATCTTCTAGACTTGAAGGACAACCCAATAATTGGAGGCCTTTCTGAATCATAGACGGGGCATGGTTATTTTGAGGACCGGAGACTGTGGGACCATTTCCATCAAGGTAACTATAAGGAAGAGTGGAAGACAAAACGACAAATGTCATACATCACTTAAATTATTTTTTGCTGCAAAGGAATTAAACTGCGCTCAAAAACTTAGGCTTATATATTAACTAAAAGTTATATATTTTGTAAAAATCATTTATTACTATTTGTGGGTCACTTTTCACTCTTCATACTCTATGTATTTCCTTTTACTCATCACTCTGTAAGTGGCATTAATTTGCTCATTTAAAAGGGGGAGGTGTCTAGTAAATTGGAAAAAAAAAATTTTATTTTTTATTTTATTTTTCCTAGTTGAAAAAGATAGAGCAATTGGGTTCTTAGTCCTAGAGGTAATAAATTATATTTTAAAAAATTATTATTCATTATAATTTTCAGTTGACTCTTGTCCTGATATATTTAAATTCGATTTGTTCTAGTTGACGAATTGTCCTGACAATAATTTTTTTTTAAATTCATATTTAATATTTCAGTAGACATTAAGTCCTGTTAATTATTAAATTCTCAGTTGATTTGAAATCCTGATAATAATTATCATAAAATTGTTAATAAGAAATTTAAATTTAATTCTTCAGTTGATTATTATATCCTGCTTATAAATTGTTTTGAATTAATAAATTGATTATTATTTTAGTTGATTTTATCATGAAAAATTTTAATTTATTATTTTTCTTTTAAATAAAAAGTAAAAATATAAATTAATTCATCTTATTTTCTCCCTCTCTCATTGCAGTAAAAACTAGAAATGACTGATCAAGGTATCTCTGCTGCATGTGAAGAGAAATTGGATTTGATTTATTATGATGAGGCTACTTCTGTGAGTTCCCATTAAACTAGAAAATTATCTCAAATTAATCAATCATTTCCCCAATCAGGATGTAGAAATAGAGGAAGTGGAAATTCTGGTAAAAACAAATCAGGAACAGAAACCTGTAATAAACCCCCCAGAAGAACTTCCAAAAGGCTTCAAAATAAAAAAGATGCCACTACCTCAACAAGTAAAGAACCTGTCAACACACATAAAAGAATTAAGGACAGAAAACTTGAGATTGAGGTCAAGAGTAGATGCTCTAGAGGAAAAGGTAAGAAAAAGAGATGCTTTTCTTCAAGAGAAGAGGAGACCTTCTCCCCCCAGGGATCTTCATCAATTGGCTCCCCAGCAGCCAGAAAAAGTGGAAGTATCCAAGTGGAAATGGGATTGGCTGAACACTCAGTGGGATTACCTGTCTCCAAATCAACAGACTCAATTGCCCGAAGCAGGTCCATAAAGACCCAGCCAAGTCAACCCCACACCTTTTCACCCCTATCAAGGAGGAAGAAGAAGAAACAACAATATGATCTTGCCCAGAAAACCTTGGTAAGCCCCTCTATTGATTCATAAGTACCATTTCTTGTAAATAATTCAGTTCCCTCAGGTAATTGTGGAAGAGGAGATGAGACTGTGAGACCAGTAGAGGCTGAGAACAGTAGACAAATTGCTCAAATTTCAAATGTATCTAATCCTTTAGTTCTAATTTTTACTTCAATGATAAATCCTGATATTGCTATTATTTATGAAACACTTGAACATGAGTTTTATGAGAATCTGGAAAGTTACTCTGTTTCCTTATTGAGAAACACTCCAGATGTAGCTAACATTAATGATGAATATTTGAGGGATATTATTGCTAAACAAAACTATACAATGAACAACATGCAATTGACTCATAAATATAATAGTTTTTTAACTGAACAGGGTTACCAAGCATTAAGGAGTGAATTACAGAGAGTTCCTGATGATTTGTTTCATTACAAGGCAATCCATGAAAAGAAAGTTGCTTTATGACAAAATATCAAAAATAATTTGTCTAAACTGAAAGATACTGTATCTGCCTGTTGCCAGGAGTTGGAGGTAGATAAGATGAATCTGAAAAGATTGAATGACCATTTTTCATCTTTTCAAAAAAAAATCAGTTATCTTTTGCAACAATCAATGAGAGTTTATCTAGTCTTCCGAGAGTGAAAACCAGACTAACAACCATTGAGGAGAAATTGAACTCATTGTTTAATGATCAAAAATATTCTGAGATTTCTCTAAAGGAACATATAGTACAGGTTGCTTCAAAGTTACCTGTGGCTAGTTCATATAAAGGAAACTTGGTTCCAGAAATACATGTTGATAACCCTGAGTTTCCATCAAAAATTGATGATGCACCAGGATCTTCAACAGAAGGATTAAACAATGAGATTACTGCACAACTACAGAAGTTAAAGCTTCTCCTTACTCAGAAACAATCTGGTACTAAGGAAACTCCTTCAAATCAAAAGAATTGTCCAAAACTTGACCAGTACCCAACATTTGATGGTGATTCTTCTTCTGCTTGGAAGAAATTTATTTGCAGAATTGATAACTTAAAAAATTCTTACAAACTCCCAGTTGAAGAAATTGTGTCTAAGTTAATTTCTTTTTTTACCAATGTTGCCCTAATGTGATATGAATCTGTTCTCCTGGACAGAAATGACTACTCATGGGAAGATTGGAAAAAATTGATTAAAGCACAATTTGGTGGCTCCAAGTTCAGAATGGCTCTACAAAGGCAGTATGAGGAAACTAAATATAGATCTTCCACTTTTAAACCTATTGAGTTCTTAATGAAACTTGTAGAAATCTTGAGGGCAATGGACCCAAATATGGAGCTTGAGTTATGG
Source organism: Hemileia vastatrix (assembly GCA_030280995.1). Classification (NCBI taxonomy): domain Eukaryota; kingdom Fungi; phylum Basidiomycota; class Pucciniomycetes; order Pucciniales; family Zaghouaniaceae; genus Hemileia; species Hemileia vastatrix. The sequence goes on along the minus strand of JASXTE010000002.1, from coordinate 32,002,845 downwards.
AAGGACAGGATCCTTTATAAATTACCAATGTCTCTGAGAGAATTGATAGTGGCTAGGACTGAGCTCTCCAGAGAACCTTCTTCTTTCATTAATACTTGAAATGAGATCCTTCTAAACAACAAGTATGATTCCAGAAGATTCATTCCTAGGATCCCTTTGGAGAAACTCTCCACTTACCAACAGAAACCTCTGGAAAAGGTTGGTAAACCTTCTGTCCCTGTTGCACCAAAAAGTATGCAACAAACACTTGCTTCAAGTGCAACAAGCCTTGGCAGAAAGGCCATGTTTGTGACAAGAGGATAAATCTTGTGGAACAAACTGAGAAGAAGGCTGATGACACAATAGAACTGGATGATACTTCAAGTGATTGTGCCTGAAAGATTTCATTTGAATCTCAACAAGAAATCTTGATGCTGCAAGAAGATATTAATTATTTAAATACTATTGATATTGATAATAATGATTTATCTACAGTTGAGGATGCTGAGATCATAAGGAATATTGAGGATAGCTCAAGTGTAATTGCCCCTCTCAAAGCACCAGTCTTGATCAATGGAACCAGCATTGAAGTTATTCTGGATTCTGGAGCTGGAGGAAGTGTAGTATCTGAAAAAGCATTTGCTTCAGTGTATCAAGTCTATAAATCAAAACTGATGCCTATCACTTCTGAAAATTGGAGAGGTTATGGCTCTGTTTTGTCCCCCATTGGTAAATACAAGGCCATAGTATTTTTTAAATATAACCATGGTTTTTTAAGAGCTATTTGTGATTTTGTTATCATGAAAACGATAATTTAAGCAATTGGTTTATCATAGGAAATGACATTTACACCAAATATGGCATAAAATTAGATCCTTCAAACCAATGCTTCACAATGGGGATAAATGGGAAGAGAAAATTTAAGTTTTCCTCCCCAAAAAAATTATTAAAACCAGAATTAAACACATGTAATTCTGTGGTTCAATGTAAAGGAAGATCTACAAAAGAAATTCATGCCCTTATGTCTGAAATTGGCAATGCCTCTTTTGTAGGACAACTTTCTGGTTAGGATAATGATTTCATCATTAACTTGATAAACTCTTTTCCTATGGCCTTTGCTCATGGGTCACATGAACTAGGATTAGTTAAAGAAGAAATGAAACTCTCATTGTCTTGTCTATTAACTGATATACCACCTAGTTTAAAGAAGAAGCCTTATCCTGCTTCTCCCACAAAGAGAAAAGATATTGAAGACAATATCTCTACCCTTTTAAACATGAATATTATTGAAAAGGTAGTTGAAACACTTAAATATTGTGTTATCTCACCAGTCCTAATTTCTAATGAGAAAAATAAAGCCAGGTTATGTGGTGATTATAGAGCACTAAATACTTATACTGTTGATGATATCTATCCCTTGCCTAGAATTAGCTCTATACATGCTACCTTACAGGGTGCTAAATATATCAGCTGTTTGGATGGTAATAAGGGATATCACCAGTTACCTGTTGAGAAAAATTCTCAGAATTTTCTGATGATTTCTACTCATATGGGTATTTATAAGTATGTTAGGATGCCAATTGGCTCTAAAAATGCCCCTTCAGTTTTTCAAAAAGTCATGGATAACACATTTTATCAGGAGATAATTGAAGGATGGCTGATGGTTTATATTGATGATATCATTATATTCTCAAAAACATTTGAGGACCATCTCAACCACCTATGTAAAGTGTTCCAAAAAATGGATGAGATAAATATGACACTTGCTTTGAAGAAATGTAAATTTGGTTTCCATTCTTTAAAAGTTCTTGGTCATGTTGTTTCAGGCCTACAGACACCACGGGAAATCTGGGGTTGAACTGCTAGCAGTTCCCTCTTTTTGAAACTATTAGGAATTTGTCAGGAAACTGTTGGGAAACCATCCTGAAACTTTCAGAAAAATGTTTTTAAATCTGATGAAAAAACATTGAAAAAATAAACTGTCACAGATTGAATCCAGAACAATCCCACCTTGAGCAGAGCTTAAGAACCACATTGAACATCAGTTAATCTCAGGTTTGGCAAAAGGTTGAACAACATCACTTAGCATACCTTATTATTCAAATATTAAACTTGAATATATGTTGCGTGTATGATATAGATGCATATGCATTTGAATTTGCATGGTGGATACTTATTGCATGCTAAAAATTGATGTGAATTGCCTATCCAAAGTGTATGCATAATGACTATGAAGAATAAATATGCATAAAAAATATGCATAAAAATATGCATAAAAAATATGCATAGTGATTATCCATAAAAAGTATGCATATTGAATATGCATAAAAAGTATGCATATTGAATATGCATAAAAATATGCATATTGAATATGCATTAAAAATATGCATATTGAATATGCAAAAAAAAGGTGCATATACGTATATGAATAAAATATATTATTATGCATATAAATCTGTATAATGAATATGCATATGAATATGCATAAATATGCATATGAATATGCATAAATATGCATAATGATTGAAAAATGCAAAAAAATGATGCTTAACGAGTATATTTTATGCATAAATAGAAATATGCAATATGAATTCATATTGCATACAGATAACACTGGCAAACCATTTTGACCAAAACTCATACTAAATTTTCATTCTGGACTAAAGGTGTGAGGGAAGGAAGAAAAACAGTCCAATGTTAGAAAAATGCTACATGCACTCATTTTGTAGCAGAGCAAATGAGAAGTGCTGAATTATGGTTGGTGCCCATAATTTAGTATGATATCATAATTTTATTTAATTGTTTTCAATATTGAAAAGACTTTAGGTCAGTTGGTATGGATCTAGCTGTGCCAGGGTCTAATCTAATAATTTTAACAATTTCTTAATAATTAACGGGCTTTAATACAAAAACAGGTTGTATTTTTTGTGGGATATTGGATATGATAAGGTCTTTTGTAAAAAAAACTTATATTGTTTAAAAATATTCCTGAATCAGATGTGGGATAATCACTACAAAAAATTGTAGTACTGTGGGCAATAAAATATATGCACAAGCAGTAAAGAAAGGACCAAGTGAACCCTTTTTGTGCAGTGGGAATCATTAGAGTGGAATTGTGGATGAAAAATATAATTCATTATTACCATTTTATTTAATCAAAAAATTTATAATATTAAAAAGAACTATTGATTAATTGGTATTTGACCTTCGTGCCTCACTCATATTTATCATTTGATTGATTTTTGTCACCATTATGTTATTAATATTATAAGTATAGCAAAAACTCATGTGCCAAATGCATACTGGGTGATGTTACACCTTTTATAATATTATTAAATAAAGGTAAAAAAATATGAAAATGATTTGTTTTACAAAAAATAAATTGATATCCAAAAGCAATATGAGGGATAAAAAGGTAAAATTAAAGGGATCAAATATGAAATAAAAAATTAAAGTAAAATTCCTGCCATCAAGAGCAAGTAGACATGATGGGGTGAACACCCACCAGTGGCACTAAACTTGGACTATAATTTCTTTTTTGTAAAAATAAAAAAAAATCCACTGAAGCTTTACCAAAACTTCAGGATGACACTTTTGCCATATCAAACAACTTCTAGTGCAATTATTGAAGAAAAATTCATTTTCATTGCAATAGAGAGAATTGATCACATCAGACTGCATGTGACCAAAAGTGTCCAGCACAAGTTCGGCCGAACTTGTGCTGGACACTTTTATGATGGAGGTTAGCTAGGGTGGAATTTTTCTTCAGTTCATCTGGAATTTCTTATAAACATGTCCACTGGTATTTGATCTTTGTGCCTCACTCATATTTATCATTTGATTGATTTCTTGTCACCATTATGTTTTAATATTATAAGTATAGCAAAAACTCGTGTGCCAAATGCATACTGGGTGATGTTACACCTTTTATAATATTATTAAATAAAGGTAAAAAAATATGAAAATGATTTGTTTTACAAAAAATAAATTGATATACAAAAGCAATATGAGGGATAAAAAGGTAAAATTAAAGGAATCAAATATGAAATAAAAAATTTAAATAAAATTACTGCCATCAAGAGCAAGTAGACATGTTGGGGCAAATGTCCACCAGTGAGGCTAAACTTGGACTATAATTGCTTTTTTGAAAAACAAAAAAGTGCCAATCAGAGGTTTAAAAAAACTTCAGCATAACCATTTAGCCATATCAAACAACTTCTAGTTCAATGATTGAGAGAGAATTGATCACACCAGACTGCATGTGACAAAAAGTGTCCAGCACAAGTTCAGTTGAACTTGTGTTTGAAACATTTATGATGGAGAGTAGCTAGGGTAGAATTTTTCTTCAGTTAATCTGGTATTTCTTATAAAAATGTTCATTGGTACTTGATCTTTGTGCCTCACTCATATATATCATTTGATTAATTTATTGTCACCATTATATTATTAATATTAGGGGGTGTCAGTTCTGGCAAATCCGCACTTACAAATCCGCACTTAAATTTGACCAAATCCGCACTTAAATAAGTGCGGATTTCCAAAACACACTAGCCCCAATACTGGTGGATTTCAAAATGAAATAAGTCACTTATTTCACTCAAATCCGCACTTTCTCAACCAAAAGTGCTGATTTCACCATCAAGTCCCATTTCACTGATTTGTCAGCATCATCCCATTCATACGCAGCACTCCACAGCATAACACTTCATAACCCAAAACATCATACATCATTTACATCTTCATATCATATCATATAAGAGTCATGCCTTCCTCACTTTCAAATCGTGATAAATTACATAAAGCAATGACTTTCATGGCGCTTGAACTGCTCTTGGACTCTGATTCCGATTCTGATCTAGAAGAAGATTTTGTCGTTTTATCAAAAATGGCCAGGAAACGTTACCTTCTTCCCAGAAAGCCTCAAGTACTTCATACCCCCAAGTACACCATCCAAACACTTCTTAAACTATCTACACCCAGTTTTAGATGGCTGTTCAGGACTTCTCAGGAATGTTTCCTTAAATTGCTTGAGCTTATTCAGGATCATCCCATATTTCACAATAATTCTCAAAAAGAACAACAACATCCTTCAATTCAATTGGCCATCACACTATGTTGTTTGGGTTCAAATGGTAATGGAGCCGCTTTGAAACGTTTAGAAAATGTCTTTGATTTAGGGTATGGTTCAGTTAACACTTATACCAAACGATGTATCACTGCCATCAACTCCTTGGAATCTCAACTTCTCACCTGGCCAACAAAAGAAGAGCGACTTGAATCATCTCAGGTTATGCAAGCAGAGGGCTTTCCAGGATGTATTGGTTTTGTTGATGGTACTACTATTCCTTTGAGCCAGAAACCTGCTCAAGGTGGAAACAATTACTTTGACCGTAAAAAGAGGTAGATTATTTTTAACTCCTTTCATCCTCCTTGAAACTAACACAAACAAATATATCTTCTTTATAGATATTCAATTAACGTTCAGCTTATATGTGACGTAAACAAAAAATTTATATCATTCTTTGCTGGCTATCCTGGCTCATGTCATGACTCCTACGTCTTCCAAAGAATGCATATTTCAAATGAACCTGAAAAATTCTTTGATGAAAATCAGTATCTTCTTGCAGATTCTGCTTATGAGAATGGAAAGTATGTACTTCCTGCTTTTCGGGGAGCAGCTTCAGAAGACAGTCAAAATGCCAAATTCAACAATCATTTGGCAAAGTCAAGAGTCCGTATTGAACATTCTATTGGAATCTTGAAAGGCCGTTTTTCTAGTTTAAGGGAATTAAGAAGTCCTCTTAGAAATAAATCTGAAATGGAGGCGGTGATCAACTGGATTCTGTGTTGCACTATACTTCATAACCTACTTGCTGACCTCAAAGATCAATGGTTAGAGCTGTATGAAGATGAACAAGTTGATTCACCTCCGACTATATCCAACACTTCTATTTCTCAATCAACTAGTATAAGGGCGAAAATCCTTCCAATAACACTCCAACATTTTTCAACGCAATTTTAATTTTTTTCTCTTTCTCTTCAAATTATCAATTTGCATGTATTATTCACTGAGAATGGTAAATTTTTTTGCATATTTTTTTGGTTTTTGAATTTGCTGTTAAAGTCTTATTTTTTTTTCTCTCTGTGTTTTCTTTCATCAACTCAACATGAAATCGCATATTTTCAGCAAACGCATATTTTTTCAGTCACTCAAAGGTTGGGAAAGAGTTGGAAGGGAAGATTAAGGGTTCCGAGGCATTTTAAATGAAGAAAAGGGTCTGGGAGAGGTTGAGAGGGGTGAAATGGGGATCAAAAGAGGATGGCATACAATGGGGCTGGGAGGATAGCGAAAGGCATGGGGAGGGAAGACAAGCATGTGTTGATAGAATTGAAAGGGATGGAGATTGGTGCAAACAGAGTGTGAAAATAGGAGGATGAACTCTGTTCTTCGGGCGAAGAACAGAGTTCACTTCCATAAAATATTAGCTGAAACATAGTTTTCAATTCTGTAAAAACAGTTGTAAGTAATAGAAAAAGTCACTGATTTTTTTTCTATGTAATCCTTGCTTTACGAGGAGACTTTTGTGACGAAGCAGATTTTTGAGTTACCTTTTGAGATTTGGAATGTCTGGGAGGCATTATGAAACTGGCACATAACAAGAAAAAAGATTAAAAAGTAGAAGAAATAAGTAAAAAAGAATGTAAACATGCCTGGTCAAAATATTGAAAATGTCAGGAAGGGGTGTGTGCCGAGGATTGATGGGTAGGTAGCAAGGAAGGTCAGTGTGTCACATGTGACAGGGATGGGGTAAGAAATGAAGGGATGTTTTGTGGCCAAAATGTGGTTGTGAAAAAAAACGGGAAAAAAGTGCTGATTTGAGGTCATAACTGACACCCTTTTTTGAAATAAGTGACTTTTTTGCAAAATTTAAGTGCTGATTTGTAAGTGCTGATTTGGTTTGAAATCCGCACTTAATTTAAGTGCGGATTTGCCAGAACTGACACCCCCTAATAAGAATTTGAAAGATGTAGCATCTCCCAGTATGCATTTGGCTTACAAATTTTTTCAATACTAATAACATTAATATTATAATGGTGAAAAACAATGAATCAAATGATAAATATGAATGACACAGAAAGATCATATACAAGTGGATTTGTTTATAAGGAATACCTGATGAACTGAAGAAGACCTGCACCCTAGATACTCACCATCATAAAAGTCTCCAGCATAAGTTCGGCCGAACTTGTGCTGGACACTTTTGGTTGCATGCAGTCAGATGGGATAAATTTACTCTATGGAAATGAAAATGACATTTTGCTCAATCATTGCACAATAAGTAGTTTGATATTGCCAAAATGTCCTCCTGATGAATTTTCAAAACTCATAAGGACACTTTCTTTGGTTTAAAAAAAAAGAAAATATAGTGCAAGTTTAGCCCTGGTAGTGCACATTTGTTCTAACACCTCTACTTGTTATTGATAGTGAGAATTTTCCTTAGATTTTTTTTCTTTTTTTATCCCTTTTATTTTACTTTTTTGTTGCTCATATTGCTTTGGATATCAGTTTTTAATTTTTAAAATAAATAATTTTCATACTCTTATACCTTTATTTAATAATATATGATTAAAGGTGGAACGCCACCTGGTATGCATTTTTCACACAAGTTATTACTATAGTAATAACATTAACAATATAATGATGACTAAAAATCAATCAAATGGTAAATTTAAATGAGACAGAAAGATCAAATTCAAGTGGAAATGTTTATAAGAAATCCCTTTTGAGTTTAAGAAGATTTGCTGTATGCCTACTCTCAATTATAAAAGTGTCCAGCACAAGTTCGGCCGAACTTGTGCTGGACACTTTTGGTTGCATGAAGTCATATGAGATAAATTCTCTCTATGGCAATAAAAATGATATTTCACTCAATTATTGAAGTAAAGAATGTTTAATATTGTAAAATTGTCCCCTGGAAGTCTGTCCAAACCTCAGTTCAAAATTTTTTAGCTTTACATAAAAGTAAGTTTAGACCAAGTCTTGACCTAGGGGTCCCCAACTGTCCCAACACCACTTCTGGCTCTTGATAGTAAAAATTTTACTTGTATTTTTTATTTCGTATTTGATCCCATTTATTTTCATTTTACTTTTCTATTACTCTTTTTAATTTTAAATATCAATTTTTTTTAAAAAAACTAAACATATTCATATTTTTTTAACTTTATATAATAATATTATTAAAGTTGTAACATCACCAATTTTGCATTTGGCATGCAGGTTTTTTCTATACTAGAAACATTAATAATATATATGGTGACAAAAAATTAATTATAAGATAAATATGAATGATAAAAAAAGTTAAAAACCCAATAGAAATGTGAAAAACAAAAAACTGATGTACTGAGAAACACTTCCACCCTAGCTACTCTCCATCATAAAAGTGTCCAGCACAAGTTCGGCCGAACTTGTGCTGGACACTTTTGTTCAGGTGCAGTCAGATGGGATCAATTCTCTCTGTGGAAATTAAATTAAAAAAAATGCTAAATAATTACATTAGAAGTAGTCTGGTATGGCTGAATTATCCACCTTGAGTTTTTCCAAACCTCAGGTGAAAAATTTTTTATCTTTAAAAAAAATTAAATTTTATCAAATTTAGCCCTGATGGCACCCATTTGTTTCAACACCTCTACTGGCTCTTGAAGGCAGGAATTTTTGTTGAATTTTTCTTTTTCATATTTGATCTCTTTTACTTTACTTTTTTATCACTCATGTTACATTTGGATATTAATTTATAATTTTGGAAAAGAAATCATTTTCATATTTTTTTAACATTTTTTAATAATATTATAAAAGGTGTAATATAACATGGCATGCATTTGGCGCACGAGTTTTTTCTATACTAATAAAATTAATGAAATTCTATGACAAAAAATTAATCAGATAATAAAATATGAATAACACAGAAAGATCAAATACCATTTGACATGTTTTAAAAAAATAACAGTTGCACTGAAGAAGACCTGCACCCTAGCTACTCTCCATCATAAAAGTGTCCAGCACAAGTTTGGCCGAACTTGTGCTGGACACTTTTGGTCAGGTGAAGTCAGATGGGATCAATTCTCTCTATGGAAATAAAAAAAATTATTTGATAAGAAACTTCACTAGATGTAGTTTGATATAGCTGAATTATCCACCTAGAGTTCATCCAAACCACAGGTAAACAATTTTTTATCTTTAAAAAACAATCAATTAAGTATAATTTATCCCTGACGGCTCTCATTTGCTTCAACATCTCTACTGGCCTTTGATATTAGCAATAATACTTGTAGTTCGTTTTTCATATTTGATTGCTTTAAATTAATTTTTTATTGCTCATATTGCTCTTGGATATCAATTAATAATTTTTAAAATAAATTTTTTTAATATTTTTTTACATTTTTTTAATAATATTATAAAAGGTGTAACATCACTCAGTATTCATTTGGCACACAATTTTTTGCTATACTTATATAATTAATAATATAATTAAGACAAAAAATTAATCAAACAATATGTATGAGTGAGGCACAAAGATAAAATACCAGTAGACATGTTTGTAAGAAATACCAGATGAACTGAAGAAAAATTCTACCCCAGCCGCTCTCCATCATAGAAGTGTCCAGCACAAGTTCAGCCGAACTTGTGCTGGACACTTTTGGTCATGTGCAGTCAGATGGGATCAATTCTCTGTATGGCAACAAAAAATTTTTTTTATCAAATTTCACTAGAAGTAGTTTGGTTTAGCTGAATCATCCACCTGCTGTTCTGCCCAATATCAGGTGTATAATTTTTTATCTTTAAAGAAAAGGTCACTTATTACAATTAAGGCCTGATGGCTCCCATTTGCTTTAACACCTCTACTGGCTCTTTATAGCAGGAATTTTACCAGTATTTTTTTCATATTTTAACTCTTTGACTTTTATTTTTCTCTTTTATTCCTCTTTTTACTTTTATATTTCTATTTAATTTTTTAAAACTAATCATTTCCATATTTATTTATGTCTATTTTAAAAAATTATTAAAGGTATAACTTCACATGGTATGCATTTGGCACACAAGTTTTTGCTATACTAATAACATTAATAATATAATGGTGATAAAATATTAATCAGATGATAAATATGAAAGATACAGACTGATCAAATACCAGTAGACATGTTTATGAGAAATACAAGATGAAGGAACTGAAGAAAATTTCCACCCAAGCTACTCTCCATCATAAAAGTGTCCAGCACAAGTTTGGCTGAACTTGTGCTGGACACTTTTAGTTACGTGCAGTCAGATGGGATCAATTCTCTATATGGCATCAAAAAAACATTTTTTTATTAAACTTCACTACAAGCAGTTTTGTTTAGCTGAATCATCCACCTGTTGTTATTCTCAACCTCAGGTGTATAATTTTTTATCTTTAAAAAAAAAGGTCACTTATTACAATTTAGCCCTGATGGCTCCCATTTTTTTCAACACTTCTACTGGCTCTTGAGAGCAGGAATTTTACTAGTATTTTGTTTTTCATAATTGATCTCTTTGAGATTAACATATTGCTTTTGTATATCAATTTATTTATTGTAAAACAAATCATTTTCATATTTATTTACCTTTATTTAATAATATTATAAAAGGTGTAACATCACCAGGTATGTGTTGGAAACACGAGTTTTTGCTATACTTATAATAGGGGGTGTCAGTTCTGGCAAATCCGCACTTAAATTAAGTGCGGATTTCAAACCAAATCAGCACTTACAAATCAGCACTTAAATTTTGCAAAAAAGTCACTTATTTCAAAAAAGGGTGTCAGTTATGACCTCAAATCAGCACTTTTTTCCCGTTTTTTTTCACAACCACATTTTGGCCACAAAACATCCCTTCATTTCTTACCCCATCCCTGTCACATGTGACACACTGACCTTCCTTGCTACCTACCCATCAATCCTCGGCACACACCCCTTCCTGACATTTTCAATATTTTGACCAGGCATGTTTACATTCTTTTTTACTTATTTCTTCTACTTTTTAATCTTTTTTCTTGTTATGTGCCAGTTTCATAATGCCTCCCAGACATTCCAAATCTCAAAAGGTAACTCAAAAATCTGCTTCGTCACAAAAGTCTCCTCGTAAAGCAAGGATTACATAGAAAAAAAATCAGTGACTTTTTCTATTACTTACAACTGTTTTTACAGAATTGAAAACTATGTTTCAGCTAATATTTTATGGAAGTGAACTCTGTTCTTCGCCCGAAGAACAGAGTTCATCCTCCTATTTTCACACTCTGTTTGCACCAATCTCCATCCCTTTCAATTCTATCAACACATGCTTGTCTTCCCTCCCCATGCCTTTCGCTATCCTCCCAGCCCCATTGTATGCCATCCTCTTTTGATCCCCATTTCACCCCTCTCAACCTCTCCCAGACCCTTTTCTTCATTTAAAATGCCTCGGAACCCTTAATCTTCCCTTCCAACTCTTTCCCAACCTTTGAGTGACTGAAAAAATATGCGTTTGCTGAAAATATGCGATTTCATGTTGAGTTGATGAAAGAAAACACAGAGAGAAAAAAAAATAAGACTTTAACAGCAAATTCAAAAACCAAAAAAATATGCAAAAAAATTTACCATTCTCAGTGAATAATACATGCAAATTGATAATTTGAAGAGAAAGAGAAAAAAATTAAAATTGCGTTGAAAAATGTTGGAGTGTTATTGGAAGGATTTTCGCCCTTATACTAGTTGATTGAGAAATAGAAGTGTTGGATATAGTCGGAGGTGAATCAACTTGTTCATCTTCATACAGCTCTAACCATTGATCTTTGAGGTCAGCAAGTAGGTTATGAAGTATAGTGCAACACAGAATCCAGTTGATCACCGCCTCCATTTCAGATTTATTTCTAAGAGGACTTCTTAATTCCCTTAAACTAGAAAAACGGCCTTTCAAGATTCCAATAGAATGTTCAATACGGACTCTTGACTTTGCCAAATGATTGTTGAATTTGGCATTTTGACTGTCTTCTGAAGCTGCTCCCCGAAAAGCAGGAAGTACATACTTTCCATTCTCATAAGCAGAATCTGCAAGAAGATACTGATTTTCATCAAAGAATTTTTCAGGTTCATTTGAAATATGCATTCTTTGGAAGACGTAGGAGTCATGACATGAGCCAGGATAGCCAGCAAAGAATGATATAAATTTTTTGTTTACGTCACATATAAGCTGAACGTTAATTGAATATCTATAAAGAAGATATATTTGTTTGTGTTAGTTTCAAGGAGGATGAAAGGAGTTAAAAATAATCTACCTCTTTTTACGGTCAAAGTAATTGTTTCCACCTTGAGCAGGTTTCTGGCTCAAAGGAATAGTAGTACCATCAACAAAACCAATACATCCTGGAAAGCCCTCTGCTTGCATAACCTGAGATGATTCAAGTCGCTCTTCTTTTGTTGGCCAGGTGAGAAGTTGAGATTCCAAGGAGTTGATGGCAGTGATACATCGTTTGGTATAAGTGTTAACTGAACCATACCCTAAATCAAAGACATTTTCTAAACGTTTCAAAGCGGCTCCATTACCATTTGAACCCAAACAACATAGTGTGATGGCCAATTGAATTGAAGGATGTTGTTGTTCTTTTTGAGAATTATTGTGAAATATGGGATGATCCTGAATAAGCTCAAGCAATTTAAGGAAACATTCCTGAGAAGTCCTGAACAGCCATCTAAAACTGGGTGTAGATAGTTTAAGAAGTGTTTGGATGGTGTACTTGGGGGTATGAAGTACTTGAGGCTTTCTGGGAAGAAGGTAACGTTTCCTGGCCATTTTTGATAAAACGACAAAATCTTCTTCTAGATCAGAATCGGAATCAGAGTCCAAGAGCAGTTCAAGCGCCATGAAAGTCATTGCTTTATGTAATTTATCACGATTTGAAAGTGAGGAAGGCATGACTCTTATATGATATGATATGAAGATGTAAATGATGTATGATGTTTTGGGTTATGAAGTGTTATGCTGTGGAGTGCTGCGTATGAATGGGATGATGCTGACAAATCAGTGAAATGGGACTTGATGGTGAAATCAGCACTTTTGGTTGAGAAAGTGCGGATTTGAGTGAAATAAGTGACTTATTTCATTTTGAAATCCACCAGTATTGGGGCTAGTGTGTTTTGGAAATCCGCACTTATTTAAGTGCGGATTTGGTCAAATTTAAGTGCGGATTTGTAAGTGCGGATTTGCCAGAACTGACACCCCCTATTAAATAAAAGTAAAAAAAATATGAAAATTATTAGTTTTACAATAAATAAATTGATGTTTGAAAGCAAAAACAGGAATAAAAAAGTAAAATAAAAGTGATTAAATATGAAATTAAACATTCAAATAAAATTTCTGCCATCAAAGATAATTTGAGTTTTCAGACCAAATTTGCACCACCAGTTCTAGATTTGAAATATGTTTTCTTTTTTTTAAAATTAATAAAAGTGTCCACCTGATGTTTTCCAAAAAATAAGGAGGATAGTATAGCAGTATAAAGTTACTTCTTGTGCAATGATTGAGCAAAAATTCATTTTAACTTCCATTGAGTAAATTTATCCCATCTGACTGCATGCAACCAAAAGTGTCCAGCACAAGCTCAGCTGAATTGGTGCTGGACACTTTTATGATGGAGAGTAGCTAGGGTGCAAGTCTTCTTCAGTTAATCTTATATTCATTTTAAAAATGTCTATGGGTATTTGATCTTTCTGTGTCATCCATATTTATTATTTGATTATTTTTTAGTCACCATTATATTATTAATGTTTTTAGTATAGCAAAAAATGTGTAATGAATGTACACTGGATGATTTTACAACTTTAATAATATAATATAATAAATATAAAAAATGTGAAAGTTATCAGTTTTACCAAAAAAAATGATATTTAAAAGCTAAAGGATAAATAAAAGGGTAAGATTAAAATAAAAGAGATCAAACATGAAATAAAGATATTAAGTATAATTTCTGCTATCATGAGCCAGTAGAGGCTTCAGAAAAAATGGGCACCATCATAGATTAACATGGATCAAATTTAATTTTTACCAAAGGAAAAAATTGACTACCTTAGGTTTGGAAAAACTTCCAGGGGACAATTTTTCTATATAAAACTACTTTCAGTGCAATGATGGAGTGATAATTTAATCTCATTTCCATAAAAAGAATTGATTGCCTCTGACGGCATGCAACCAAAAGTGTCCAGCACTAGTTTGGCCAAACTTGTGCTGGACACTTTTATCATGAAGAGTAGCCAGGGTGCAAGTCATTTTAAATCATCTGAAATTTCTTATAAACATTTCCACTGTTATTAAATCTTTTTGCCTCACTCATATTTATCAATTGATTAATTTTTTGTCACCATTATATTACTAATATTATCAGTATGACAAAAATTTGTGTGCCAAATGCATACTGGGTGATGTTACACCTTTTATAATATTATTAAATAAAGGTAAAAAAATATGAAAATGATTTATTTTACAAAAAATAAACTTCTATCCAAAAGCAATATGAGAGGAATAAAGTAAAATAAATGAAATCAAAGATTAAAATTAAAATCCAAGTTAAATTCCTGCCATAAACAGAAAAAATAGATGTTGAATTAAATTAGAACAATCAGGGATAAACTTGCACTAAATTGTCTTTTTTGTAAAAATAAAAAAAAATCCACTTGAGCTTTACCAAAACTTCAGCATGAAAAGTTTGCCATATCAAACTACTTCTAGTGTAATTTTATATCAAAAATTTATCTTCATTTCCATAGAGAGAATTGCTCCCATCTGACTGCACCTGACCATAAGTGTCCAGCACAAGTTCGGCCAAACTTGTGCTGGACACTTTTATAATGGAGAGTAGCTAGGGTAGAATTTTTCTTCAGTTCATCTAGTATTTCTTACAAACATGTCTACTGGTATTTTATATTTGTTCCTCACTCATTAATATCATTTGATTAATTTTTGGTTGCCATTATATTATTAATTTTATAAGTATAGAAAAAACCCATGTGCCAAATGCATACCAGGTGATATTATGCCATTTATAATATTATTAAATAAATGTATAAAAATATGAAAATAGTTTATTTCAAAAATTATTAATTGATATCGAAAAGCAATATTAGGAATAAAAAATTAAGTTAAAGGGATCAAATATGAAAAAAGAAATCCAAGTAATATTCCTACTATCAAAGGCCAGTAGAGGTGCTGAAGCGAATGAGAGCCATCAGGGAAAAATTGTACTAAATTGACTCTTTTTCAAAGATAAAAAATTTTGCACCTGTGGTTTGGATGAAATCTAGGTAGAAAATTTGGCTATGTAAAACTACTTCTAGTGAAGTTTTTTATCCAAAAATTTTTTTCATTTCCATAGCGAGAATGGATCTCATATGACTGCAACTGACCAAAAGTGTCTAGCACAAGTTCGGCCGAACTTGTGCTGGACACTTTTTTGATGGTGAGTATCTAGGGTGCAGCTCTTCTTCAGTGCAACTGGTATTTTTTTAAAACATATCCACTGGTATTTGATCTTTCTGTTTTATTAATATTTTATCATTTGATCAATTTTTTGTTACCAGTATATTATTATTTTTATTAGTATAGCAAAAAAACATGTGCCAAATGCTTACACTGTGATGTTAAACCTTTAATAATTCTATTAAATACAGGTAAAAAATTATGAAAATGATTTGTTTTACATAAAATTAATTGATATCTAAAAGAAAAAAAAGGGATAAAAAGAAATAGGTTGAATAATAGGGATTTTATATGAAATTCAAAATTCAAGCTAAATGCCTACTTTCAAGGCTCAGAAGAGGTGTTGGATAAAATGGGCATCATCAGGAATAAAATTTTACATAATTTGATTTTTTGAAAAACTAAATGAAGTTTTCAACTGATTTTTTTCCAATATGTAGTTGGACACTTTATCTATATCAAATTACTTCTAGTACCATGATTGACCAAATTAAATCCTCATTTCCATATGCAGAATTGATCCCATATGGCTGGACCAGGCCAAAGGTGTCAACCACAAGTTTGAGAATTCTTCTGGTGGACACTTTTATGATGGACAGTAGTAGGGTGCAAGTCTTCTTTAGTTAATCTAGTATTCCTCATAAACATTTCCAACTTATTTTTGGCCAAAAATCAGGTGGAAAGTTTTTCCATATAAAATTACTTCTAATGCCATGATTGACTAAAAATTGATTCACATTGCCATATAGAGAGTTGATCCCATATGACTGAATCTGGCAAAAGTGTCACCACAATTTATGATAAACTTAAGTTTGAAAATTTTATGATGGAAAGTAATTGCAAGTCTTCTTCATTTCATCAAGTAATCCTCATAAATATTTCCACCTGTATTTTGGCCAAACTTCAGGTGGACACTTTGGCCATATTAAATTAATTCTAGTTCCATGTTGATAAAAAACTGATACTTATTGCCATATATAGATATTAATCCCATCAGACTGTGCCTTTCCAAAAGTGTCTACCTGAGTTATGGCTAAACCTTAGTTGGACACTTTTATGATGCAGAGTAGCTAGGGCAAAAGTATTCTTCAGTTAATTTGGTATTCATAAGAAATTTATCCTCCTGAAGTTTATCCTAACTTGAGGTGGACAATTTTGGAAAGCACCAGTTAGTCACTATCCATCAAAAAAGTGTTCACCAAAATTGTCAGCCTAAATATCCTTAGGACTGAGTATTTCTTATGCTTAAAATAAGATAACCTTAACTAGATTAAGTTTATATCTTAAAAATAAGGTTAAAATAATAATATATATTATTTTATTATATATATATGTAATTATTATTCTATTATATAATTTATAATAGTTTAAATAGCTTATCCATGGCCTAATAATACTTATTAAGGTGTTAATGGAGTCATAATATACTTATCTTAAGTGATATGAAGTAATTATTGACATACATAAGCTTATATGTATACATAAATCTCATATTCAGTGAAATATGCAGTATATTATGTATATTTAGGTATATAAGTGGGTTTTAGCCCCTTAATAGCCTATAACCTTTGTTTTTCTGCTTATTTTAGGTCATATGGACAAAATCAGTGGACTCACAATGCCTACAGAAGCATAGACACCTATATCAGGCGCATACACCCAGTTTGGACAACTAAAATTACTTCCTTGGATGGTTATTCACGGATTTATGGCTTGGAAAGATGTTTTTGGGTTAATGTGGATGCTTGGGGATGTTATTGGGGGCTTGGAAATTTTATTTGTTTCCTTTATATGATTTTAGTTTCATTAAATCTCTTTTTGATCATTTATTTTACCTGTTTCTTTATGGTATCCGCTTTTATCTGGGTTTTCTATTTATGGTATGACTCTGTGTTATTATTAATAGTGATGGAGGGTCCTTACTGGAGGTCTGGGTGTTGAAACTGCTTGAAGTGGACGCCATGGGGAGGTGATGGGCCCTCACAGTTCTGTAATTGCCGGGGATAGCAGTGACATCATCTGGATTGAAGGTCTGTGCACTCCAGTGGATTTGGGTATAAGTAAGGAGGGATTTTGACGGTTTATTATCATCATTCAATTACTACACTTCAAACAAACACTACAATACAATTATTAGTATTCAGAAATATATAAAGCCCTTATAAATTGATATTATCTTTATAAAAGCTATAACTATATTTTATTCTTCTATTTTCCACCACTAGCACGCATTTAAATCCAAGTATTGTGAGTTTTATTTGAGTATAACTATTCTATTAGTCTTCCCCTGAGGTTTAATAACTAAATCATTTATTAATAAGTAGTAGGACCATAAAATAACACTATTATATCATACTTATATACTAGACTGTACTGACAATTGGGGGTCTTTCCTTATATTTTACTTATTATTTAGTATAAGCCTTGGGACGTGATTTTTACCTTAGTAAAACTCAAAATTAACCAAATATTTGGGTCTGCTGCATATTAGTGGGTCATCATAACTCATTGATTGCGGAAAAGAACCCTTATAATAATTTTACTAATTTTTTATCATAAAAATTAGATATTTACAGTAGTAACTGTACCCAATATAAACCCAATTTCACTTGGTATTTGGACACCAATATAACACCCAATTAAATTGGTATTTAGCTAAAGCTTGGTAAGCTAATTATTCACCCTTATAGAGGTCTAGTTAAACTTATTATTATATTTTTAACAGATTTTTTCGAATTTTTCTTATATTTTATTTAAATAAATAAAGATATAAATTCAGGGTAAGCTCCATTGCTTTTTTATTAGTAATATAATTGCTAATATTATTTGTCTACTAATTCCACAGAGTTTTTCCTTTTGTAGACGTAAAATATTGTTATTCTGAACAATATGAGTGCTCCCCAGGATAGTGTAAGTGAACAGCCTGCTTATAATACCAGGTCTAAAGCTAATAAAAACTTTCCAGGACATCACCATGGAGGGACAACAGTACCCCCAGCCAGAAAGCATGAGTATAGAGGAAAAGGACTCCCTCTTAAAAAAGATAACTATCAAAAAGACGTCTCCTCCTCTTCAGGATCAACTGTCCCACCTGGCCAAACAGGTTCTGAAGTTGGAGGAATCAAAATCTCTCATGTTCAAAGAAGTAGAGCAGTTGCAAAACAATTGCAAGGTAGGGTTTCAGCAGATGAATCAGGCAATGGCAGAATTAAAGGGAGGCCAGCCCAGTCAATCAAATCAGCAACCCCTTACCCAAGGAGGGTCCACTCACTCCCAGGAGAAAATCCTGGTAGACAAATGGAAATGGGACTGGTTTCACCAACAGTGGACAAGCCACAGTTGCAACAGGGATCCACCCCCTCATCTGACTTCCTCAGCTCACCCTTACAAGGGAAAAAAGCGCCAAAAATCAGGACTGGCAACCATCCCTTGGTAAGTAACTTACCCTCTCAGATTAGACATAATACTGATAATTACAATATAGGTAATTCTATTGATGTTAAATCTGTACAAAAAATAGAGGAGGATTTAAGAAATTTAGGTTTTAGAGTAGATACACCTGACTTGTCTTTTGTCCATAATAACAGTACTATATACAATGATAATACAGTTAATCCTCAGTTGCAACCACCTACTAGTGAGATGAGAAGTTCACAGGAGAGTGAGAGAATTGAAAAGGAGGAAATGGAATATTTTAACAATAATCCAACTGTCCATAGAATTGTTTCAGCATTGTGGAATAGAATGACTGATTGTGAGGAACAGACAGTTAAACTCACTAGTGATACAATTTCATCCTTAACATTGAACATTTCTCAATTAGCAACACGTAATAAAGAATTAGAGAAAGAACATTTGTCTCTAACTCTTAAATATGATTCATTGAGTAATAAATATAATGACCTTTCAAACAAATTTTGTGAGTTAGAAAAATTATATGAAACACACTTATTAAAGACTGAATCAAGAACAAAGTTATCTTTTGCACAGACAAACCAAAGTGTCTCTGAGTTGCTACAAAGATTAACTAAAGTTGAGATTGAAACTGCCAATCTACTAATGAACCAGGATAATCATAAGTATAATCAATATAATAATAATCCTTTCATTGGCAAAAGTGAATCTCATTCCTTCCCTATACCACCACAATTGAAACCATCTGGTGGTAGTGTCAAATCTGAAAATGTAAGTCACAAATCCGTGCAGGAAGAAATACAAGACCATTTATCAAAAGTGAATGAGTTGTTGAATTTACCTAAGATTAGTGAGATAAAATCCAATCAGAAGAACTGGCCTAAGATAGATCAGTACCCAACTTATGATGGGGAAGCAAGCTCTGATTGGCAACATTTTATTCAAAGAATTGACAACTTGAAATTCTCATATAAGTTACCAGATGAAGAGATAACATCAAAATTAATTTCTTTATTTAAGGATGTTGCTTTATTATGGTTTGAAGCTGTCTTAAGTGAGGGTAGAGACTACTCTTGGGCTGAATGGAAACAACTTATTGAAAAACAATTTGGAGGTTCTAAATTCAGGCTTACTCAGCAGAGACTGTATGAGAAGACTAGGTATAATCCGTTGAATGGTGACAAACCTATGGTATTTTTAATGAATTTAAAACAAAATATTAAAAGCCATTGAGCCTCATATGGATTTTAACTTATGGAAAGATAAGATAATATACAAATTACCTATATCTGTCAGAGACATTGTTGTAGCTAGAACATTAAATGTTACTGAATATTCTGACTTTATTAATATTTGCAATGAAATATTATTAAACCATAAGTATGAATCAAGGTATTCCACTTATAAGCAAAATGTTGAACCTGTAAAAACTCAGAATTCAAAAACACTTCAGGAGAAGCAGAAAAAACCTACTGCACCTGTAGTACCTAAAAAGTATGAAACAAATACTTGTTATAAGTGCAACAAACCTTGGGTCAAAGGTCACAAATGTGAGAAAAACATAAATATTGTTGAAAATCAACGTGAATCTGAAACTGAAACTGAAAAAAGTAAAGAATCAAGTGATTATGACAGCAATATCTCATATAGTGATGAAAATGAAGTCTGTATGTTGGAAGATGATTTGTCCATCTTTGAAAATCCAATATTAAATATGGACTCAAATGAATCTTTAATGAATTTTGAGGATGCTGAAATCATTAAGGATATACAAGCTGATAACTTTAGAATGACACCTATCACGGTTCCAGCTATCATTTCTGGTGAAAATGTTAATATAGTATTGGACACAGGAGCTGCTGGTTCAGTTGTTTCCACTAATAAATTACAGAAAATTGATAGTGAATATAAGTTTAAGCTTGAACCACTTCAGAATAAAAATTGGAGAGGTTTTGGATCAGTACTACACCCCATTGGTAAATACAAAGCTGCTGTTTTCTTTAAACACCAACATGGTTATGTAAGGGTAACTTGTGACTTTGTAGTAATGGATAATACAAATTGTAGTAACTGTTTTATCATTGGAAATGATATTCTGACTAAATTTGGTGTAAAATTAGACCCTGCTAATAACAATTTTACAATTGGCATGAATGGTAAAAGGAAATTTAAAATAAATTCTTTTAACACAGTCTTACACATTGAGTCAGTAACAAATTCCCCGTCTAAAGGAAGAGAATCCAATGAGATGGAACTTCTGGAAACAGAAATTTCAAAAGCATCATTTGGCACTCAGATAAGTGAAACTGAGAAAGATAATATTTTGGAATTAATTAAAGCTTTTCCAATGGCTTTTGCACATGGTACAAATGAACTTGGCCTTGTAAAAGATCATGAAATGAAAATTAGTTTAACCTGTGATATGGATAATATTCCTGCTAGTCTTAAAAAGAAACCATATCCTGCTTCACCAATGAAGAGGAAAGACATAGAGGATAATATTAAGATGTTATTAAAAATGAACATTCTTGAGAAGGTTGAAACTACACCAAAATATTGTGTAATATCACCAGTGCTGATTTCTTATGAACAAGATAAAGCAAGACTGTGCGGTGATTATAGAGCATTAAATACATTTACAGTAGATGATATTTATCCCTTGCCAAGGATTGCCTCTATACATGCTACCCTTAAAGGTGCTAAATATATAAGTTGCCTAGATGGAAATAAAGGGTACCATCAAATTCCTGTTGAAAAGAATTCACAGAACTTTTTGTTGATAACAACACACATGGGAATTTATAAGTATGTCAGAATGCCATTTGGACCAAAGAATGCTCCATCAGTATTTCAAAAGTTAATGGATATAACATTCCATAATGAAATGATTGAGGGATGGTTAATGGTATACATTGATGACATCATAGTGTTCTCTAAAACTTTTGATGAACACTTAATCCATTTAAGGAAAGTATTTCAGAAAATGGATGAAATAAAAATGACCCTTGCATTGAAAAAATGTAAATTTGGGTTTGAATCTTTAAAAGTGCTTGGTCATATTGTATCTGGCTTACAAATATGTGTAGACCAAAATAAAGTGGCTGCAATAAAGAATATTGGCATTCCTGAAAACGTGAAGGATGTACAATCTTTTCTTGGAATGTGTGGTTATTATAGACAATATATAAAAAACTACCAATCAATTGCTGCACCACTGACCACACTGATAAAGAAATCAGAAGCTTTCATTTGGAATAATGAAAGACAACAAGCTTTTAATAAGTTGAAAGAATGTTTAATGACAGCTCCTATCTTGGGATTACCAGATTTCCAATTACCTTTTGTATTATATACAGATGCAAGTTTTATTGGACTGGGTGCTGCTTTGCATCAAAAACAACTTATTGAAGGTAAAATGTCAGAAGTAGTAATCTGCTATATTTCACGTACTCTGAGAAGTGGTGAATTGAAATATGGTGCTACTCAACTTGAATGTTTGGCAGTAGTATGGGCTCTTGAAAAGCTACATTATTACCTGGAAGACCAAAAATTTGAGTTAATAACTGACTGTAGTGCAGTTAAGTCACTCTTAAACATGAAAACTCCTAATAGACACATGTTTAGATGGAAATTAGCTGTACAAGAATACAGAGGACGGATGACTATTACACATGGAGCAGGAACATTGCACTCTAATGTAGATCTGTTATCTAGAGTACCTCTGCCTAATAATGATGATAATACTGCTTATGTTCCTGAATCAGAGATTATTAACATTTATGGCATTTATATTGTAGATCTTGAGGATGAATTTATGCAATCAATTCTTGATAATTATAATTCAGATCCTGACTTAAGTAAATTAACTACAATATTAAATGATCCATCTAATGCTTCAATGAATGTTTTAATAAAAACATTACCAAATAAGTATAAAGAGGCATTAGAAAAAGGAAAATTTTCCATTGAGGATGGTTTTATATATTACAGGAAAAAATTAAGTAATGTGATTGTAATTCCCCCTTCAATGAAGGAGTTAATGTTAAGTATATGTCATGATGATATATTAGCAGGTCATTTTGACTACCATAAAACATTAACCAGAGTAAAAAACACAGCTTGGTGGATTAACATGTCTGAGGATGTTCAGAAATATGTTGAAACATGTGATTCTTGTCAAAAATCTAAAAGATTAACAGGAAAAAGAGCTGGTTTATTACAACAAATTGAGCAACCAAAAGCTCCATGGGAAATCATTAACATGGACTTTGTAACAGGTTTGCCAATAGCAGGGCATAAGAGTTATAACTCCTGCTGGGTAATTGTAGATAGATTTACAAAGATGTGTAAATTTATTCCTACCTACAAAGAGGTTTCTGCAAAGGACTAAGCTTTTTTATGGTGGACACAAATTTTAAATACAGCAAGCTTCCCCAAAGCAATAGTTTCTGACAGAGATCCTAAATTTACTTCTGAGTTCTGGACGTCACTTATGGATGTTTCAGGGTGTCAATTAAAACTTTCTACAGCACACCATCCACAAACTGATGGGCTAGCAGAAAGAATGATACAAACCTTAGAAGATATGATAAGAAGATACTGTGCTTTTGGTCTTAATTTTAAAGACAATGACAAATTCACGCATGATTGGGTAACCCTTATCCCAGGTTTAGAATTTGCATATAATAGTACAGTACATTCTGTCACTGGCAAAAAGCCATTTGAGTTATGGTTGGGTTATGTAACTAATACCCCTGCTAAAACTCTTAATAAGTTACCTAGATTGGATATTCATCCAGGTACTAAATCTTTTCTTCAAATGCAGGAATTATGCAGAAAACATGCTCAAGAATGTATAAATAAGGCTTTTGAGTATGAAAAGAAAAGATGGGATAAAGCCCATAAAGAACAAATGTTCAAAGAGGGTGATGAAGTCCTTATTTCAACGCTACATTTCAATTTAAATGGTAATGTTAAATTGAAGGATCCATTCATTGGACCATTTGTAGTTAAAAAGATGGTTGGTAATAATGCTGTTGAGGTTATTCTATATGCACCTTATGATAGAAAACATCCAGTATTTCCTATTTCTCTTATAAAACCATACCATTCTAATGATACTGCTCTCTTTCCAAGAAGATCAGGAAGGCATAAACAGCAACCTGAAGAAATAGTGGAAAAAGCAGAAATTGAAAAGATACTTAAAAAGAGACACCTTACTAAAGAAAAGGGAGTTGAGTATCTATTAAGATTTAAAAATAAATCAAGTGAATATGACCAGTGGATTCAAGAGAATGAAATCTCTGATCTTAAAAATCTCTTGAAAAAATTTGAATCTAAATAATACTGTTCATTCAGTATATGTATTATAAAAATTATTTTTTTATTTTATTATTTCATTCCTTAAGATTAATTAAAATGTCTTAACATTTTTTTTATTGTTTTTTTTGGGGTGAGGGAGTGTCAGACTAAATATCCTTAGGACTGAGTATTTCTTATGCTTAAAATAAGATAACCTTAACTAGATTAAGCTTATATCTTAAAAATAAGGTTAAAATAATAATATATATTATTTTACTATATATATATGTAATTATTATTCTATTATATAATTTATAATAGTTTAAATAGCTTATCAATGGCCTAATAATACTTATTAAGGTGTTAATGGAGTCATAATATACTTATCTTAAGTGATATGAAGTAATTATTGACATACATAAGCTTATATGTATACATAAATCTCATATTCAGTGAAATATGCAGTATATTATGTATATTTAGGTATATAAGTGGGTTTTAGCCCCTTAATAGCCTATAACCTTTGTTTTTCTGCTTATTTTAGGTCATATGGACGAAATCAGTGGACTCACAACGCCTACAGAAGCATAGACACCTATATCAGGCGCATACACCCAGTTTGGACAACTAAAATTACTTCCTTGGATGGTTATTCACGGATTTATGGGTTGAAAAGATGTTTTTGGGTTAATGTGGATGCTTGGGGATGTTATTGGGGGCTTGGACATTTTATTTGTTTCCTTTATATGCTTTTAGTTTCATTAAATCTCTTTTTGATCATTTATTTTACCTGTTTCTTTATGGTATCTGATTTTATCTGGGTTTTCTATTTATGGTATGACTCTGTGTTATTATTAATAGTGATGGAGGGTCCTTAATGGAGGTCTGGGTGTTGAAACTGCTTGAAGTGGACGCCATGGGGAGGTGATGGGCCCTCACAGTTCTGTAATTGCCGGGGATAGCAGTGACATCATCTGGATTGAAGGTCTGTGCACTCCAGTGGATTTGGGTATAAGTAAGGAGGGATTTTGACGGTTTATTATCATCATTCAATTACTACACTTCAAACAAACACTACAATACAATTATTAGTATTCAGAAATATATAAAGCCCTTATAAATTGATATTATCTTTATAAAAGCTATAACTATATTTTATTCTTCTATTTTCCACCACTAGCACGCATTTAAATCCAAGTATTGTGAGTTTTATTTGAGTATAACTATTCTATTAGTCTTCCCCTGAGGTTTAATCACTAAATCATTTATTAATAAGTAGTAGGACCATAAAATAACACTATTATATCATACTTATATACTAGACTGTACTGACAAAAATTTTGGCTAAACTTGTGGTGGACCCCTTTGATCAGCCACAGTCAGATGAGATCAACTCTTTAGATGGGAATGAGGATGATGTTTTGGTCAATAATGGAAATAGAAGTAGTGTGATGTGGCCAAATTACCCTCCTGAAGGTCAGAAAAACCTTAGAAGGACACTTTTTAGCAGGTTGTAACTGAGAAAAATCCATTTATCAGAAGGAAACTCTTTTATTGGATAGATGCCAAGGTTTCATACTTGTGTATTATTGTCAGTATTAATTTTGAAAGTGCCTGTCCAAGCAATTTCATTTCCCATCATGACTCATTTTGTTTTAAATGTTTCAAACTGCGTGATACAGTATTAAGGTGTCACATAGTATAATTAAGCTCTATTACGTGCCCTCCTATGTTGCCTAAATTTAAAATTTAATATCTTACATAATAATTTTTTTTATATAAATTCATCAATATCTTATTTTATTACCAAATTTAATAGAGCAAGTATCCTGAATTATTATATATGCATAAGCTTAGGTTAGATCAATTTGTGCTCAATTTGTTCTCATCAGAGGACCAAAATCAAGTTCTGGAGGATCAACTTGTGCATAATTTGGAATCAGTTGATATTCATTCTATAATCAATCTGAGAATAAATGTAAATATAACTCTAATTTACTTATGTTTATAAAGTATTCATAAACCTGGCATATTTAAGGGACACTCTAAATTTCAAGAGAGGGGATTGCTAGAAATTCACCCCTAGATTTCCCGTGGTGAGATAGGTGTTGACCAAAAAAAAGTGGCAGCCATACAACAGGTGAAGGCTCTGAATACAGTTAGAGAGCTACAGAGTTTTTTGGGAATGTGTGGATACTATAGACAGTATATTAAAAATTAACAAGTCATAGCTTTACCCCTTACCCAATTAACTAGAAAGGATGTAACTTTTGTCTGGAATAGTGAAAGACAAAGGGCCTTTGACACTATGAAACACTTTTTGATGTCAGCACCTATTCTTGCTTTACCTGACTTTAATTAGCCATTTGTTTTATATACTGATGCCAGTTTTATTAGTCTGGGTGCTGCCCTCCATCAAAAATAAGTGATGAATGATAAAGTATCAGAAGTAGTAATTTGTTGTATTTCAAAAACCTTGAGAAGTAGTGAATTGAAATATGGTGCTACTCAATTGGAATGTTTAGCTGTAGTGTGTGCTCTAGAAAAGCTTCATTATTACCTAGATGACCAGAAATTTGAACTTTTCACTGACTGCAGTGCAGTTAAATCCCTATTAAACTTGAAAACACCTAACAGACATATGTTCTGATGGCAGTTAGCTGTTCAAGAATACAGAGGGAGAATGACAATTATTCACAGGGCTGGTATTGTTCACTCAAATGTGGATATGTTATCAAGGTTACCTTTACCAAATGATGACTCTAATCCTGCTTATGATCCTGAGGATGAAATTATTAATATTCATGGGATATATGTGGTTGATATGGAGGAAGAGCTATTACAGCTTATTGTGAATTCATATGATAAGGAAACTGACTTGAAAAAGTTATGCACCATATTAAATGATCCAAAAAATTCTTCAATACAAGCATTAATTAAAACCCTTCCAACAAAGTACCAGAAGGCTTTGGAGAAAGTTAAATTTTTAATTGATAAAGGATATCTATATTATAGAAGAAAGTTGAGTAATGTCATTGTTATTCCTCCTTCTATGAAAGAAATTATTCTGAAAATTTGTCATGATGACATATTAGCTGGACATTTTGATCTTGAAAAACAATGATCAGAATTAAAAACACTGCTTGGTGGGTTAATATGTCTGAAGACACCAAATTATATGTTGAATCTTGTGATTCTTGCCAAAAATCAAAAAGATTGACTGGTAAAAGAGCTGGATTAATGCAACATATTGAACCTCCTGATGCGCCATGGCAGATGATAAACATGGATTTTTTAAAAGCATTACCTATTGCTGGAAAAGACAGTTATAACTCTTGTTTGGTTATTGTGGACAGATTCACCAAAATGTGTAAGTTTATCCCTACTCACAAGGATGTTTCCACTAAGGAATTAGCTTTCTTATGGTGGTCTCATATGTTTAATACTACTGGTTTTCCTAAAGCCATAATCTCTGACAGAGACCCTAAATTTACTTCTGAATTTTGGATGTCTGATGGATGTTTGTGGTTGTGATCTGAAACTATCTACTTCCCATCACCCTCAGACTGATGGATTAGCTGAAAGAATGATTCATACTCTAGAGGACATGATAAGAAGGTACTGTGCTTTCGGCCTTGAGTATAAAGAAAATGACAGATTCACCCATTATTGGGTTACCTTACTTCCTGGGTTGGAATTTGATTATAATAGCACTGTTCATTCTGTTACTCATGGAAAGGCCTTTGAGCTCTGGCTTGGATATGTTCCAAATACTCCTGCCCTAATTCTCAAAAATAAAAAAACTAAATTGAATTTAAATTCTGGTGTAAAATCTTTTCTTCAAATGCAACAACTTTGCAGAAGTCATGCTCAAAAATGTATTGAAAAATCATTTGAATATGAGAAGAAGAGATAGGGACAAATCCCATAAAGAATAAACTTTTAGGAAGGGTGATGTGGTGTTTATTTCTACTGTCCACTTCAATTTACAAGTTAATAACAAATTGAAAGACCCATTTTTTGGTCCATTCGTTGTAAGAAGAATGGTTGGTGATAATGCAGTTGAAGTTATTTTGTATTCTCCATATGACAGAAAATATCCTGTTTTCCAATATCTCTTTTAAAAACTTATACATCCAATAGTGATTTGTTTCCCAAAAGGAGGGGAAGACCAAAAAAGACCTCTAATGAAATCACTGAGACAGCAGAAATTGATAAAATTCTAAATGAAAGAATATTTACTGCTGAAAAAGGTACAGAATACTTATTGAGATTCAAGAATAAATCTTCTGAATATGATTCTTGGATACCTGGGAAGGAAATATCTAATCTTTCTACTCTGCTAAGGAAATATAAAAGAAAAAATCATAGAATTTATTATTATTATTGTTTTTTTTAGAGTGAGGGAGTGTCAGCCAGGCTACTAGACTTATCCAGTAAAATAATTAATTATCTTACTGAGATGAAGCCATGCCTTTTAATTCTTATTAATAATTAATGATTAACTAACTACTTATGTATTTCTTACAACTAACTAGCTAAGTACAATAAGTAATGTAAATAGTTAATAAAAATAAGTAACTGTCACATACATTTTTACTCCCTAACACCGTGCTCAATAATACAGATGAGAGGGAATAAAAATAGTATTAAAAAAATAAAAAATATAAAAAGAAGAAACTTTTCAAATTCCTTTATTTATATTTTTTTGAATCAACATTTTAAATCAAATGTTTTTGTACTAAATGTGACAGACCAAGGGATTCAAATTTTTATTTCAAATAAAATGATACCTTTTTTATGCACTATTTAGTATATCTTTTATTATTTCACATACAAGCTTTATTTAGTTTCTTTTTTTAACACCCTTGTATCATGTGGTGTTAACTCTGTGTCTTTATTTATCACATCCTTGCCTATAAAAGGCCATCTCTTTTTGTACTTTTCATTCATCATTCTCTTACTTACATTATTAAAACCAATACTACCTTTAAATATTTATTACTATTTATTATTGTCTTAAGTACTTACAATCTTGTAGCTCTAAATCATTAATTATAATAATAATTAAAATACTACCTCTTATTATTGAGTAATTAATCTTTAAACTATAAGAGAAATATGTACACCATTTAGAGTCCTCTAAAATGCACCGTTGCCATCCTTGAAATTCCTTGAAAAATCTTCTAGAATTGAAGGACCACCTGACAAATATAATATTTTTTTATGTAATAAAACTTATTTAATAATAAAATTAAATATAGTAATTATTTTATTTATTCATAAAATATGTTTTAAATTTTATTATTTAATAAAATAATTTATTGTAAATACCTATTGTTATTCCCTTACATGATTTCAGTAATTTATTATATAAATTACTGGGCTCCTGAGATAGCCTGGCTGAAAATTTCTTATTCAACAGCTGTTATTTCTCATCTCAATAAGCGTTTATTAATAAGAGTTTCATATATTATTTATTGATTTAAGTAGACTAATAAGCTTAGTTAATTGTGCAACCCTCATTTTATTTAGAAGGACTGGGTTTTCTTTGCTTTATCCATCTCCTTCAGATTCTTCTTACAGCAAGGCAACTGTAAAAGTCTTTCTACATTTTTGGTGCCCAACGTGGGAGTTTCAAATTCTCTAGCTTTTTCTAGGACTTACTTGGAATTAGGACTTTCTTAGCCTGAAAGAGGCTTATTCTTTGGAACTATTATCACTTTTTTATCTTAGCCTGAAAGAGGCTTGCTTTTTAAATTCTCTAAAGGCTTTTCTTATGTTTTTGGGATGTCTTTAAATATTGGAACTGCTGTGTTGGCTGCTGGTGTACCAGTTAGAGCAACAGTAAGGATTGTATCTTTGGTTGGGCCCAAGTTTTCTGGAGATGATTCAGAGGGACTTTTATATAGGTATGAAACATCTTCTAGATTGGATGGAGATTTATCTTTGGATAAGGTGAAGCAGATTAGGTTTTTTGTAGGTGACAGAGAGGTGGAAAAAGAGGTTATTGCTATGAATGGATATAAAGGTCAAGATTGGGGAAAGCCAAAGTTGGAAGTGTAAATAAGGTGGCCAAAGGCTTATTCATTGAAGGATCTGAAGGATATAGCTAGAAAATGGGAATCAAAATGTGGTGTAACATCTCTGGGTCAGTATCATCAGTTTATGGTTGAATTCCAGGTAGTTTTGGATTATTTTTTGGAGTATGAAATTTTATATGAAGATAATGTATCAAAGTATATTTTTTGAGATGCTATGGGTGAAAAGGTTAAGAAAGATGTTTTGATGGTGCTTGTTAATTCTAATTTGATGAAGAATCTCCCAAATGGAGAAACTAGGATTCCTGGTATGGAAGTGCTAAAGAAGTTTATTTTGGAACATCTAGATACTCAAAATTCTGTCAATTTGTACTCTGAAGAAGACACTTTGGTCACTCAAGAGATAGAAGAGTATGGTTTAGAAGAGTTATTTACTGTTTAAATTTTAGATTCAGCTATTCCTGAAGATTTTGTTCAACTTTAAGATATTTTTTTTGATAACTATTCTATTGGGAAAGAAGAGTTTTCAGAAGATGATGATATTGCCATTAATGATGAAGAAATTTGGATAATGGGCATGATTTTGTGTTGGATGATTTGGAATCAGATTTAGAAGATTATTTGCCTCAGGTATTGTCTTCAAAAGTGGAGACTGTCTGCAATGCAGATGTGGATGTGGTTTATGAATCTGGTATATGTATGGTGGATTTGTTTCAATATAAGGAAGAGATTTTTAAGGAGGATATAGTCTTCCCTGCACTAATAGAGAGTGTAGTTCCATTAGATAATAGGGTGAATTAATTGGATGCACACATATTTTGGAAAAAGGTAGTTTATTTTTTATGTCCTTTGGTAGGACAAAATCTGGGGATTTATTTTTGAGTTTTATAGAATTGGTGGATAAGCCCTTGGTGAAAAATTATGGGTTATCTCCAGGAGATTTCAAGAATTAAATTCCTGAAAAATGAGGATAAACTACCTCAAATGGCTGAAAATTACTTTTATCATCTTTTCTTCAATTTATTCAGGATTCAACTATTATGGAGACCCTCATTTTGTGGGGTAGAAGGGGCAGATCACCCTAATGATGAAATCTCTCCCCCTGATGAGATCACAGATTGCAATATGTCAGCTCACTTGGAGATAATTCAAGTGGATTCTCAATTTTTTTCTGTTCATATTACTTTAAATTACTATTATGTCCTCAATTTTTCAGTTTGGCTCACTTCTCTGTCAAGTTTTTCAATCACATTAAAGAATGAATCAAGAGGGAAGATGGGATATATTATGTTGGATAAAGTTTGGAATGGTTTATTTTTTGACCTCCAAAACGAGGGTAAACTTCAATTAACTCATCAAAATCCTATTTAAAATCTTAGTATAATTAAAAAAAAAAAAAAATTTTGTAATAAATTCTAAATCTGCCATCCAGCAAGAGGTTAAACTGCCAACTTTTTTATAGGTGATTTTGAGATGAATAAGGGAATTAAAGGTGATGTGAAATTTGTTAATAAATTAGACAAAGGAAAAAGGGGAAAATTGGTTAAATTTAATAAAAATATAAAATATTATTCTTATTTTGATTTTGATTCTGAAGATGAAGAAAATTCCTTTGATGAAATTTTTAATGGTGATACTAAAATAAATATTTTACCTCAAGTTTATGAGGATTTCAATGAAGCAAAGTATAAAAAGGTAGCTAGTAAGGTCTGAATGATTAATTAACTGCTACCAGCTGAATTAAACCCACCTTTTTAGAAGACCAAGGTTACCATGAGATTCTTATGAAAGTCTCTTGGTGAAAAATCTGCCTGAATTTTATGAAACGACAAGAATCACTTTTGACAGATTATAGGTTGTTAATTTTGGACCTGATGGTTGGTTTTCAGGTGAAGAGAAGAAGTGGTTGTTGGATGTGAAGGTCAAGAAAGAGAAGGCCATTGATTTTGTAGAAGAAGAGAGGGGTGTGTTGAAGCATTCCTATGGGGAGCCTTACAAGATTCCTGTGGTATGTCATGAACCATATCAGCAAAAACCAATCCAAATTCCAGCTGCATTGAAAGAAGCTTATATTGAAGTTTTCAGAGAAGGGATTTTCACTGGACTATAAAAGAAATCATCATCAAGTTATTCTAGTCCGGAATTTTGCATCAAGAAACCAAATGGCAAACTTAGAGTTGTTCATGATATCAGGGAATTGAATAGGGTTAAAATAAAGGATGCTGGGATACCACCTAGTTTTGAGGAGTTTGTTGAAGTGTTTTCTGGGAGAGTGTGTTATGGTTTAGGAGATATTATGAGGGGATATGATGAGAGAGAGTTACATACAGACTCTAGGACTCTCACTACTTTTGATGTTGCACTTGGACATTTACAGTTGAGAAGATTACCTCAAGGAGTAACAAATTTTGTTTCTGTTTATCAAGCTCAGATAGCTTGTATTCTACAAGATGAAATTCCTTAATATGCTGGTATCTTTATTGACGATGGAGGAGTTGAAGGACCTTCAACCAATTACAATAGCAAAGTGTTGGAGGAGAACCCAATGATAAAAAAAGTTATCTGGGAGTATGTGATCACTTTAGAGAGGATCTTGTTTAGGATAGAAGAAGCTGGGTTAAATATTTCTGGTCAAAATTTTTCATATTTTGTGCCAGCTTTAGAGATTTTAGGTCATGTGGTATTTAGAGAGGGTAGGATTATGTCCAAGAAGAAATTAAATGAAATTCAGTCCTGGCCAAGACCCAAGAATACAACTGAATCCAGAGGGTTTTTAGGTGTATGTGTTTGTGTTTGAATGTTTATCAAGGACTTTTCTTCATTGGCAGCACCATTGAGAAGGTTGATGAGAAATGATGCAGATTGATAGTGGGATGAAGAGTGTGAAAGGGCTTCAGTGAAGCTGAAGAAGGTTGTTGGGGAAGATTTAGTCCTGCAAAAGTTAGATTATGGAAAAGATGCTGGTAAGATTTATTTAGCAGTTGATTCAAGTCAGGTTGCTGCTGGGGCTGTTTTGTCTCAGATGGATAAAGCTGGGTATGTTAGGCCAGTTAGGTATGAATATGTGGTATTTACTGAGGTTGAATCAATATACTCACAGTCAAAATTAGAACTTTGTGGAGTGGCAAAAATTCGAAAAAAGCTTCAAAATATTTTATGGGGTCAACACATTGAGTTGAAAGTGGATGAAAAATCATTAATTAAAATGATTAATTCCCCAAGTTTACCAAATGCACCTATGACTAGATGGTTAGAATTTATCAAGAATTTTTCTTTTGATTTAGTTCATAAGCCTGCAAAAACGTTTAATATGCAAGATGGTTTGTCAAGAAGAACACCCACTGAAGAAGATTCAGACTCAGAAGAGTTCAATGAATATATACCAATTAGTAAAGCCAGAACTAAAGGAGCTGAAGACTTTCCATACCTCCCCCATGAGGTTAAAATGGTAGAACTAATATGTGTATAAAATTATGGTTATGACCTCTACCAAGAGGATAAACTGAAAAAAATTTTTATGTGGATAAATTTGAAGAAGAGTTAAGTGAAGAAAATGATGTAGAGAAATTTGGTAAAAAAGAGGTTGAAGAATATTTGGTGTAAATAGATGAATATGGAGTTGTTTTATGGGATAGTAGTAGGTTGAGGAATGGTGTAAAGGTGGGAGAATTAGGTAATTTGGTTAAAAAGAGGTTGGGTAGTGTAGAGTAACATTTGTTTAAAAAGAGGATGGAAAAATGTGGGTGTAAAAAGGGTGAAGAAGAGAAAGAGGTGTTTTCAAATTTTGTATATAAGAGTTCAAAAGGTTCAGAAGAAATATTTTAAAATAGCTTGATCAACAAGCAAATTTGTGGTCAACAATTATTGGCTCATTCATGTGCAGGTGATGTTGGTGATATAGAAGTGCCCATGGATATTATATTAATTGATTTTCAAGGTGAAGTCTGGGGTCAGACTGGGTTTTACTTATTATTAGTCAAATATTTGTTGACATTAGAGAGGCCAGAAGATTGTGAAGAATAAAAATGGGTGGCTATCAAAAGGAAGTCATTGGCGTTTTACTTATCTGGTTGACAATTAATGAAAAGGAGTTATCTAAATACTAAAGTTGTTTTAACACAAAAGAAAGGTCAAGAATTAATTTTGAAATCACTTCATGAAGATCTTGGGGATAGAGGTGTTGGTGAAATGTTTAGATAAATTGCTGATTGATTTTGGTGGCCTGTAATGAAGATGGCTGTTAAACAATGGGTTCATTAAAGCAAAGAATGTCAAAGACAAAGTTATTTAAGGCCAAAAGAACCTGAACACTCTACTGGTGAAAATACTTTTTTTGGATGAGTTAGTTTGGATGCCATTCATATTAAGGAGGGATGGTATAAATATTTAATTGTGGTCAGAGATTGTTTATCTGGTTGGGTAGAGGCAGAGCCTCTTATTAATTTGACTGCCAAAAATGTGTTGGATTTCTTGTTGAAAAACTGGGTGTATCAATATGGAGTTATGAAATTGGTGACGGTAGATGGAGGTCCTGAATTTGGGACAGAGTGTATGAAAGCTATATCAAATCTTGGATAACAGGTTATGGTAGCAACCCCTTATTATCCTGAAGCTGAAGGCATGTTTAAAAGAGGGCATCAAGTTATTAAGGATGTTTTAGTTAAAATTTGTTGGACAAGTGCTGAAAAATAGAGGCACTATTTACCTTTAGTTTTATTTGCTGACAGAATCACTGCCCAGGGGATGACTGGATTTTTTCCTTATGAACTTGTTTTTGGACAGAAAGCAGTTTTACTGGTCAATTAAGAAGCTGAATAATATCTTGGAGCTGGATGGGATGGGGTTGAGACCACTAAAGAATTATTTTGTGCAAGAATGATCCAGTTAGAAAAGAAAGAAAAATACTTAGAAAAGGCATATTCACAAATGTTGAAGATCCAAAATCAGTCAGTAAGATATTGGGTTGAGCGGTTGGCACATAAACTTAGAAAACCTTTGAAAGCTGGTGATATGGTTTTGGTGTATAAAAGGAGTTTGGAGAGCCAATGGAGCAAGATGTTTGCAGATAGGTGGAATGGACCATACAAAGTCAAAGAACAGGTTTTTGGTGGTTTATATGTGCTAGAAGAGTTGGATGGAGTAGTTTTAAAGAAGAGGGTAGTGGCTGATCAAGTCAAGAGTTTCTATCCTAGGGGCACCAAGATTGCTGAAGTTTAGCTCCACAATGAGAGTAAACTAACTATCAAAAGTTAAATTGCAACTCTGAGATGAGCGTAAACTATTTTTAAAATATGGTGTCAAATGTTTTCTACTCCGGAATGAGGATAAAAGACTCAATATAAAGTCTGTTGTTTTACTACCTTGGTTACAAAACTAAAAACAAAAATCTTATGAAGATCATGAAGACGTTTGTCAAAAATTCTTAAAAATTAAAAAAGCAATAATAATTTGTTGAATATTTATGATGGATATGATAAAATTTATTGGTAGAAGTGCTCACAGGGGAACCTTCTGAATTAAATATTGGCAAGTTTGGGGGTAATTGATGGGCTGGCTTCTCTATACACAATTACCCCAAAAAGTTTGCTACCAATTTTTTCCTGTTTCTAGCTGAATCCTGGCTTTGCTTTTGAAATATAGGAAGTTCACTAAGACTATAAACTGGAACAAAATGAAAAGACAACACACTTACAAGGCTGTATTCAAGATTTTCTTTTTATTTTGTTTAGATATTTTTTATGTTTTATTTTGTGATTTCATTATATTTCTTTTATATTATTATAATTATTAAAATTTTTGTAATGAGTGATGCTCACTGGTGGTCTCTAATCATTTTTACAAATTGGAGGGAGCCTACCCACTGATCATTTTTTAGAAATTCTTTATTTCTAAAACTTTCATTTATTTTCTATATTTAATTTCTCATTAGTGTAACCACATCAAGTTGCACTTATAAGTAGGTATGATGTCTAGGGTACGGCTCATCAATTTGCCAGGGGCATCTTATAATTTTAAATTTAGATTTTTTTTATGATTTCAAAATTTTCAAATTTTATTTTAATTTTCTTTTATTTTCTTAAACATTCTTTAAAATTAAAATTTTTAAATTTTACTTCAAAAAAATCTTTTATATTTTCTTTATTTATGAATAACATAACATCACTTAAAAAATAGAAAAAAATTATAATAATAATAAAATAAATAAAAATAAAAATCAAATATTAAAAAAAATGTAAAATAAAGAAAATAAAATAATAATAAAAAATTATAAAAATATTATAAATAAAAATAAAAAACCAATTATTAAAAAATTTTAAAATTCAATTCTCAATTTTTCTTTTTGTTTCTTTCATATATAGTATATTCTAAACAGGAAAAGGGTCTAGTGGAACTAAAGCATTATTGGAATCTACCTCAAGACGCTGTTAGTCCTCCAAGACTTTAAACTGGCTAGTTTTCAAGACTTTCTTTTAGGTTTAAATTCTTTATTTTGGATCTGCTAGTCCTCTAAGACTTTTAACTGGATTGAGTTCAAGATTTTCATTAAGAATTTGGTTCTTTGGATTCTGTTAGTTCTTCATGACTTTAAACTGAAATTTTTTGAAGATTTCTTTCAATATTTACAAAAGCCTGACTCCCCATGAACTTAAACTGGCAAGTCATCATTCTTTGGTCCACTATGACCCTAAACTGAATTAAAAATCAATAAATTTCTTGGTCCACCATTACCATAAACTGTAACATCAAAATAACTCAATCTTTGGACAAGCTTAGGCCTTAATTAGGAAGAATTTGCTATATTAATGCATATAAACAATCTTCAGTCCACCAAGACTATAAATTGGAAATAAATTAAATGTTTGGTCCACCAAGACTTTAAAATGGAATTTCAATCTATTTGGGTAAAATAAATTCAATCTTTTAATTTATCACTGTCCACCAAGACTTTAAACTGGGTATTCAATCATTGATGGATTTAGGTTCTATTAAGCTTTAGGAGGATAAGATTTTAGGTGGTAATGATGCTACAGAAGGCATAATCGTTTAATTAGGTGATAATTGTGGAAATTAAACATGGTCCTAAAGGTTAAATTAAATATTTAAGCCTGGCTAAAGTATTTTAAAGAGGTTTCTGTATAGCAATATGGATGAAAATTGTGATGAAGTAATTAGAAGTCTGGGTGGTAGTTGTTTTATTTTTTTAGAGTCTCAGTGTTATAATAATTGGTGTGAAGCTTGGAGAACCTCATGTAGAGATCGGAATAAAAGAATTTGGCTCAGTGGGGGGACCTATGAAAATGGAATCAAGAGAATTTGGCTCATTAGGAAGATCCACTCTCTTATTCTGTGACATAGATGGAAGACTGGTATATGGGAGTCTGAAGGGATTAAAACCTTGCTCTCAGAAGTGGGAATCATCACAAAGTTTTATTATTATTATTATTATGTTAAAGAGTCAGAGAAAGAAGAACAAAAGTTCAGTTTTTATAGAAGACCAGCTAAAACAACATTCATTAAAATAAAACTATTAGAAGAGATAATTCCTTTGACATTGTTCAAAATAATTATCAAAACTCTGCATTTAAAGTCTTCTCTTTAGGTTGTCTTCATGATTATTGGCTGGGGTTTCTTGAAAATAGTTTAAAATTTATTTGTTTAAACTCATCAGTCAAGTCAAGAAAAAGATAGCAATGAAAGTTTGGATAATGATAAATATAATCCGTCTTCACTTTGCCAATGTTATCAGTGTTGGTTATTTCAACAGCTAAATTCAAGTTTATTTTAAAGAGTTAAATCAGCAATGATTTAAAGTTTATATTTTAGAATTAAAGTATTACATTTTGAGCCAGGAAACATTGTTTCATAAAAATTAATTGGAGGAATTGGAATTATATGGTTAGGATTTTAAGAAGGCTGAACCAGGCTGGGATACATTGAAGTTGATTGAACTTTTCAAGATAAAGCTGCTTTTGAACAAATATTTTTGAAGAAGACTGAAATTTTACATTGCTTTTTGGCTATTGTAGGATCAGGGAGAGTGGCTGGTCCAAGATAAACGTTTTTTCTAAATGGAACTATAGGCCGGTTACATTTAACTTTCTTTACATGCACAAGTTGCAAGCGGTACTGCCAGGAAGCTTAGGATTGGACATTAGTCATGTTACTTGGAAGGAAGTGCATAATTCACATGGAGCTGCTAGTTCTTTGAAGGATGTTTTAAAACAATAAGATTGAAGGTTGAATTAGAGGAAACTTGGTTAATGGTGTGATTGGAGATGATGGTGATATAAGAGAGAGATGGAAGATTTTGGGAGATCAATTATGCAAAGTTAAAGAATGAGGACGTTCCATATTGGAGTAAGGATGTGGCATTCCACATCTGTGTGTGTCACTTAGGTGAAAATTTGTTCGAATATTGGTTGAAAGGAAATTTTGGTGTTACCAGGTGTTAATTTGGTTATTATGGATATTTTTGGTCTCATTTGTGGCATTTTGGAATGGTTATATGATGGTATTTTTGATTTGATGGTTTTATGAATTTGGAAATGGTCATATTGGATTTTGGGGTGATTCTCTAACTTTTGGGTATTTTCTGGGGCTCTTTTGGGTTTATTTTTAAAGATTAGTAGAAATTTTCTGGATTATCAGGCTGGATATTTGGAATTTTAAAAGGTAATTATTATAATTTGATAGCCAGCACCTTTCTCTATCTTTTATGTCTTGTGTGTTTTTTATCATATTTTACTGTTTTCTTAGTGTTTTACTTGATTTAGAGACTTTTAGTATTGTTGGTGGATATGGTGTGCTGATGGAATGGCCACTGAGCTCCAGTGCTCCAGTGCACTCTGGTTTGCTCCAGTAATTTTCTGGTGCAAGAGCAAAGTGTACTGGGAAAATTCTGTCATGGTGGCAAAATTATCTCACTCTGGCAAAATTAGCTCATTATGTCAAAAATAGCTCATTGTGGCAAAATTTGCTCACAATAGGAAAGTCTGGTCACTGGGTTAAATTTTGGTCACTGGATGAAAGTTTAGTGACTTTGCTAAAGCTTGGTCACTATGGAAAAATTTGCATATTGTGGCAAAATTTGGTTAGAAATTTATTATTCTTATTAGATAAATAGTTTATTGTAGATCCTATGCATGAAGGGTATTTTTTAAAAAGGTGTGGAGCATGAGAATCAGGAGGAAAGAAGAGAATCTTAGTCTTGCACATATTTTTGTCTTTTTAGTTTCAATATTAAGGGTTTTCTTTATAATTAACAATATTTAACATAAAACAACAATTATAATAAAAAAATTAACTTATAGGGTATCTTTGGAAAGCTCTCAACTTCAGGGACTTTTTTTATTATTATTTCTTTAAAATAAAATCTTCATAAAAACTTATAAGTCAATGTTGTCAGATCTTTTCACTGGTACTGTCAGTGTATCTAGTATATAAGTATGATTTAATAGTATTTATTAATGGTCCTACTACTTATTGATAAATGATTTAGTTATTAAACCTCAGGGAAAGACTAATAAAATAGTTATACTCAAATAAAACTCACAATACTTGGATTTTAATGCGTGCTAGTGGTCAAAAATAGATAAATAGAATATAGTTATAGCTTATATAATGTTAATATAAACTTATAAAGGCATTATAATATATCTCTAAATGATAATAATTGTGTTTAAATGTTTAATTGAATTTTAGTAAGTAAGTGATGATCAATAACACATCAAATCCCTCCTTACTTATATCAAAACCTACTGGATTGCACAGACCTTCAATCCAGATGATGTCACTGCTATCCCTGGCAATTAAAGCACTGTGAGGGCCCATCACCTCCCCATGGAATCCACTTCAAGCAGATTCAACACCCAGACCTCCAGTAAGGACCTTCCATCACAATACATGATAACACAGACCCATACCATAAATAGAAAATCCAGATAAAATCCGATACCATAAAGAAAAAGGTAAAATAACTAATCCAAAAGGAATAAAATGAAACCCAAAGCATATAAAGGAAAAAAATTAAATGTCCAAGCCCCCAAAAACATCCCCAAGAATCCATATTAACCCAGAAATGACCTCTCAACCCATAAATCTGTGAATATCCATCCAAGGAAACAGATTAAGTTGTCCAAACTGAGTGCATGCACCTGAGATAGATGTACATGCTTCTGTAGGCATTGTGAATCCACTGAATACATCTATATTACCTAAAATGAGCAGAAAAATAAAGGTTATAGGCTATTAAGAGGCTAAAACCCACTTATAGACCTAAATATACATAATATACTGCATATTTCACTGAATATGAGATTTATGTATACATATAATCTTATGTATGTCAATAATTACTTAATATCACTTAAGATAAATATATTATGACTCCATTAACTTCTTAAAAAGAATTACTAGGCTATGGATAAGCTATTTAAACTACTATAAGTTATCTAATAGTGTAATAATTATATATATATGTATTATAAACATATATATAAGTGTTTAAACCTTAATTTTAAGGTATAAACTTAATGTATTTAAAGTTATCTTATTTTAAAACTAAGAGTTACTCAGTCCTCAAGTTACGTAGGCTGGCACTCCCTCACCCAAAAAAACAATAAAAAAATTTTCAAGACATTTTACTTAAAAGTAAGGAGTGAATAGAAAGAATTTAAATTTTCTATAATAAATATACTAAATAAACAGTATTATTTTGATTTAATTTTTTTCAAGAGATTTTTGAGATCAGAAAATTCATTTTCTTAATCCCCTGGTCATATTCACTTATTTATTTTTAAATCTTAATAGATACTCAACTCCCTTTTCTTTAGTAAGGTGTCTCTTTTTAAGTATCTTTTCAATTTCCGCATTTTCAACTATTTCTTCAGGTTTCTGTTTATGCCTTCCTGATCTTCTTGGAAATAGAGGAGTATCATTATAATGGTATAGTTTTATGAGATAAATAGGAAATACTGTATGTTTTCTATCATATGGTGCATATAGAATAACTTCAACAGCATTGTTACCAACCATCTTTTTAACTACAAATGGTCCAATGAATGGATCCTTCAATTTAAAATTACCATTTAAGTTGAAATGTAGTGTAGAAAAAAGGACTTCATCAACCTCTTTGAATATTTGTTCTTTATGGGCTTTATCCCATCTTTTCTTCTCATACTCAAACGCCTTATTTATACATTCTTGAGCATGCTTTCTGCATAATTCTTGCATCTGAAGAAAAGACTTAGTTCCTGGATGGATATCCAATCTAGGTAATTTATTAAGAGTGTTAGAAGGGGTATTAGGTACATAACCCAACCATAACTCAAATGGCTTTTTGCAAGTGACAGAATGTACTGTACTATTGTATGAAAATTCTAAACCTGGGATAAGGGTTACCCAATAATGCGTGAATATTTCATTGTTTTTAAAGTTAAGATCAAAAGCACAATATCTTCTTATCATATCTTCTAAAGTGTGTATCATTCTTAATGCTAGCACATCAGTTTGTGGATGGTGTGCTGTAGAAAGTTTTAATTGACACCCTGAAACATCCATAAGTGATGTCCAGAACTCAGAAGTAAATTTAAGATCTCTGTCTGAGACTATTGATTTGCGAAAACCTGCTATAATTAAAATTTGACTCCACCATAAGAAATCTAAGTCCTTTGCAGAAACCTCTTTGTGGGTTGGAATAAATTTTCACGTTTTGTAAATCTATTCAGCAGGAGTTATAACTCTTATGCCCTGCTATTAGAAAACCTGTTACAAAGTCCATGTTAATTATTTCCCAATGAGCTTTTGGTTTCTCAATTTGTTCTAATAAACCAGCTCTTTTGCCTGTTAATCTTTTATATTTTTGATAAGAATCACACGTCTCAACATATTTTTAAACATCCTCAGACATGTTAATCCACCAAGCTATGTTTTTTACTCTGGTTAATGTTTTATGGTAGTCAAAATGACCTGCTAAGATATAATCATGACATATACTTAACATTAAATCCTTCATTGAAGGGGGAATTACAATTACATTACTTAATTTTTTCCTGTAATATATAAAACCATCCAAAATTGAAAATTTTCCTTTTTCTAATGCCTCTTTATACTTATTTGGTAATGTTTTTATTAAAGCATTCATTGAAGCATTAGATGGATCATTTAATATTGTAGTGAGTTTACTCAAGTCAAGATCTGAAGCATACATGTCAAGAGTTGATTGCATAAATTCATCCTCAAGATCTGTAATATAAATGCCATAAATGTTAATAATCTCTGACTCAGGAACATAAGCAGGATTATCATCATTATTAGGCAGAGGTACTCTAGATAACAAATCTGCATTAGAGTGTAAGGTTCCTGATCTATTTGTAATAGTCATCCTTCCTCTGTATTCTTGTACAGCTAATCGCCATCTAAAAATGTGTCTAGTAGAAGTTTTCATGTTTAAGAGTGACTTAAATGCACTAAAGTCAGTTATTAACTCAATTTTTTGGTCTTCAACATAATAATGTAGCTTCTCAAGAGCCCATACTACTGCCAAAAATTCAAGTTGAGTAGCACCATATTTCAATTCACTACTTCTTAAAGTACATGAAATATAGCAAATTACTACTTCTGACATTTTTCCTTCAATAAGTTGTTTTTGATGCAAAGCAGCACCCAGACCAATAAAACTTGCATCTGTATATAATAGAAAAGGCAATTTAAAATCTGGTAATCCCAAAATAGGAGCTGTCATCAAACATTCTTTCAACTTATCAAAAGCCTGTTGTCTTTCATTAATCCAAATGAAAGCTTCTGATTTCTTTATCAGTGTGGTCAATGGTGCAACAATTAATTGTTAGTTTTTTATATATTTTCTATAATAGCCACACATACCAAGAAAAGATTGCACATCCTTTACATTTTAAGGAATGCCAATATTCTTGATTGAAGCCACCTTATTTTTTTCTACCCATATTTGTAAGCCAGATACAATATGACCAAGCACATTTAAAGACTCAAACCCAAATTTACATTTTTTCAATGCAAGGGTCATTTTTATTTCTTCCATTTTCTGAAATACCTTCTTTATATGGATTAAGTGTTCATCATATGTCTTAGAGAACACCATGCTGTTATCAATGTATACCATTAAACATCCCACCAATCATTTCATTATGAAATGTTATATCCATTAACTTCTGAAATACTGATGGAGCATTTTTTTGGTCCAAATGGCATCCTGACTTATTTATGAATTCCCATTTGTGTTGTTATCAACAAAAAATTCTGTTAATTCTTTTCAACAGGAATTTTATGGTACCCTTTATTTCGATCTAAGCAAATTATATACTTAGCAACTTTAAGGGTAGCAGTAGCTTTTATAGAGGCAATCCTTGGTAAGGGATAAATATCATCCACTGTCAATGTATTTAATGCTCTATAATCACTGCACAGTCTTGCTTTATCTTGTTCATAAAAATTAGCACTGGAGATATTACACAATTTTTTGGTGTAGTTTCAACCTTCTCAAGAATGTTCATTTTTAATAACATCTTAATATTATCCTCTATGTCTTTCCTCTTCATCGGTGAAGCAGGATATGGTTTCTTTTGAAGACTAGCAGGAATATTATCCATATTACAGGTTAAACTAATTTTCATCTCATGATCTTTTACAAGGCCAAGTTCATTTGTACCATGTGCAAAATCCATTGGAAGTGCTTTAATTAAGTCCAAAATATTATTTTTCTCAGCTTCACTTATCTGAGTGCCAAATGACGCTTTGGAAATTTGTGTTTCCAGAAGTTCCATCTCATTGGATTCTTTCATTTGCACGATATATTTGTTACTGACTCAATAAGTAAGACTGTGTTAAAAGTATTATTTTTAAATTTCCTTTTACCATTCATGCCAATTGTAAAATTATCTTTAGCAGGGTCTAATTTCACACCAAACTTAGTCAGAATATCATTTCCAATGATAAAACAGTTACTACAGTTAGTATTATCCATTACTACAAAGTCACAAGTTACTCTTACATAACCATGTTGATGTTTAAAGAAAACAGCAGCTTTGTATCTACCAATGGGATGTAGTACTGATCCAAAACCTCTTCAATTTCTACTTTGAAGGGTTTCAAGCTTAGAATTATATTCACTATCAATTTTTTGTAATGTATTAGTAGAAAAAACAGAACCATCAGCTCCTGTGTCCAATACTATATTAGCATTTTTACCAGAAATGATAGCTGGAACCATCATAGGTGTCATTCTTAAGTTTTCAGCTTGTATATCTTTAATGATTTTAGCATCCTCGAAATTCATTAAAGATTCATTTTAGTCCATATTTAATATTGGATTGTCAAAGATGGAC
The DNA here is from genome assembly GCA_030280995.1 of Hemileia vastatrix. NCBI lineage: Eukaryota > Fungi > Basidiomycota > Pucciniomycetes > Pucciniales > Zaghouaniaceae > Hemileia > Hemileia vastatrix. The sequence goes on along the minus strand of JASXTE010000002.1, from coordinate 31,958,230 downwards.
AAATCATCTTCCAACATAAAGACTTCATTTTCATCACTATATGAGATATTAATGTCATAATCACTTAAATCTTTACTTTTCTCTGTTTCATTTTCAGATTCATGCTTATTTTCAACAATATTTATATTCTTCTCACATTTCTGACCTTTACCAAAGGTTTGTTGCACTTATAACAAGTATTAGTTTCATACTTTTTAGGTACTACAGGTGAAAAAGTTTTTTTCTTTTCTCCTGAAGTGTTTTTGAATTCTGAATTTTCACAGGTTCAACATTTTGTTTATAAGTGGAATACCTTTCTTCATACTTATGGTTTAGTAATATTTCATTGCAAATATTAATAAAGTCAGAATATACAGTAAAATTAATTTTTCTAGCTACAAAAATGTCTCTGAAAGTTATAGGTAATTTACATATTATCTTATCTTTCCATAAGTTAAAATCCATGTTAGGCTCAATGACTTTCAATATTTTATTTAATTTCATTAAAATTACCATAGTTTTGTCACCATTCAATGGATTAAACCTAGTTTTCTCATAAAGTCTCTTCTGAGTGAGCTTGAATTTAGAACCTCCAAATTTTTTTCAACTAGTTATTTCCATTCAGTGCAAGAGTAGTCTTTACCCTCATTCAAAACAGCTTCAAACCATAATAAAGCAACATCCTTAAACATAGAAATAAATTTTGATGTTATTTCTTCATCTGGTAACTTATATGAGAATTTCAAGTTGTAAATTCTTTGGATAAAATGTTTCCAATCAGAGCTTTCTTCCCCATCATAAGTTGGGTACTGATCCATCTTAGGCCAGTTCTTCTGTTTGGATTTTATTTCACTAATCTCAGGTTATTTTATTAACTTATTTACTCTTGATAAATGGTCTTGTATTTTCTCCTGTACAGATTTGTGACTTACATTTTCAGATTTGACACTACCACCAGATGGTTTTAGTTGTGGTGGTATAGGGAAGGAAATAGATTCACTTTTGCCAATGAAAGAATTATTATTATACTGAGTATACTTATGATTATCCTGGTTCATTAGTAGATTGGAAGTTTAAATCTCAATTTTAGTCAATCTTTGTAGCAGCTCAGAGACACTTTGCTTTGTCTGGGCAAAAGATAACTTAGTTATTAATTCAATTTTCAATAAGTGTACTTCATACAACTTTTCTAACTCACAAAATTTGTTTGAAAGTTCACTATATTTATTACCAATGAATCATACTTAAGAGTTAGAGACAGATGTTCATTCTCTAATTCTTTTTTTTGTGTTTCAAGTTGAGAAATGTTCAATGTTAAGGATGAAATTGTATCACTTGTGAGCTTAACTGTCTGTTCCTCACAATCAGTCATTCAATTCCACAATTCTGAAACAATTCTATGGACAGTTGGATTATTGTTTAAATACTACATTTATTCCTTTTCAATTTTCTCACTATCTTGTGAACCTCTTATCTAACTAGTATGTGGTGGCAACTGAGGGTTAACTGTATTATTATTATAAATAGTACTGTTGTTATTGACAAAAGACAAGTCAGGTGTATCTACATCAAAACCTAATTTTCTTAAGTCCTCCTCAATTCTCTGTACAGATTTGACATCAATAATATTACCTATATTGTAATCATCAGTATTGTGTTCAATCTGAGAGGGTAATCTACTTACCATGGTATTTTTACCAGTCCTGATTTTTGGCGCTTTTGATTTCCTTTTTGGGGTGAACTGAGGAAGTCTGATTAGGAGGAGGATCCCTGTTGCAGCTGTGACTGGACCATTGTTGATGGAACCAATCCCACTTCCATCTGTCTACAAGAATTTTCTCCTGGAAGTGATGTGATCCTCCTGGGGCAGGGGGTGGCTGACTTGGCTGGCCTTCCTTTATCTCTGTCAAGTTTTGATTCATCTTTTGGAATCATACCTTGAAAGTGTTCTACAATCTCTCTACTTCTTTCAGCATGAGAGACTTTGATTTCTCCAACTTCAGGACCTGTTTTGCAAGATTGGAAAGTTGATACTGCAGAGGAGGAGACGTCTTTTTTATTGTAATCTTTTTTAAGAGGGCATCTTTTTCCTCTATACTCATTTGCTCTGGCTGGGGGTATGATTGACCCTCCATAGTTATGTCATGGAGCAATGTTTTTTATTAGTTTTAGACCTGGTATTATAAGCAGGCTTTTCACTTACATTGTCCTGGGGAGCACTCATATTGATAAGAATAATAATATTTTACATCTACAAAAGAGAAAACCTCTATGGTAATTAGTAGAAAAGAATTATTAGCAAAAAAATTACTAATAAAAGCTCTGGAGCTTACCCTGAATTTATATTTTTATTTATTCAAATAAAATATAGAAAAAATTTGAAAAATTCTGTTAAAAATAAAATGATAAGTTTAACTAGACCTCTATAATTTTGAATAAATAGCTTACCAAGCTTTAACCAAATACTAATTTAATTGGGTGTTATATTGGTGACCAAATACCAAGTTAAATCAGGTTTATATTTGGTACAGTTACTACTGTAAATACCTAATTTTTATTCTAAAAAATTAGAACAATTATTATAAGGGTTCTTCTCCACAATCACTGAGCTATGATGACCCACTAATGTGCAGCAGACTCTAATATTAGGTTTGGTTGAGCTATACTAAAGTAAAAATCATGTCCCAAGGCTTATACTAAATAATCTATAATAATCAAGGAAAGACCCCAAATTGTCAGTGTATCTAGTATATAACTATGATTTAATAGTATTTATTAATGGTTCTACTACTTATTGATAAATGATTTAGTGATTAAACCTCAGGGGAAGACTAATAAAATAGTTATACTCAAATAAAACTCACAATAGGGGGTGTCCGTTCTGGCAAATCCACCCTTAAATAAGTGAGAATTTCCAAAACACACTAGCCCCAATACTGGTGGATTTCAAAATGAAATAAGTCACTTATTTCACTCAAATCCGCACTTTCTTAACCAAAAGTGCTGATTTCACCATAAAGTCCTTTTTCACTGCTACTCGTCACTCTCATCATCATCTCTATCTTCCTTCCAACCCTCTTCTTCATCTTAATCTCATCAAGCCTTTCTTATCCTTCCCTCAATTTTTAATTTATCCCCCTCCCTCTCCCTCTCTCTCTCTCTTATCTTTAAAATTATTTTGTCAAACTTGTCTATCTCTTCTTCATTCTCATTAGCACCCTCTTCTTTGCCTGTAATTTTCCTGTCATCTTTGATTGTTGATATTTTTTACAAACTCAATCGCTCCTACATACAAAAAAAAGTTCTTAATTTATTAAATTTTCATGCTATTCTTTGGCTATATAATTGCCTACATCTTCTTTACCTTCATATCCTCCTCCTACTCCCCCCAAAAAAAATAATAATAGGGGGTATCAATGTTGACCGATCCGCAATTAAATTAATTGCGGAAAATAATCTGCATACTCCAATTATCTTCCACAATTAATTTTGCTAATAATTGGGTTATTAGACACTTTACGTGTCAATGTTCACCTCTTATCCAACATTTTTTTACTCAATTTTTCATAACCACATCTTGGACAACTTTCTGTCATAACCACATGTTGCACAAATTTCTGCCATAACCACATTTTGGACTACTCTCTGGATATGGCTTCTACCTTGCTGCACACTCACATTCTTGTCCCATCCTGTCCATATTGAAGTAAGGGACGATTATCACCAAAAAAATTTCCCCAAAATATTTACAAGTCAAAAAAATTCTATATCTGTTTTAAAAAATTGGCAATACTCTCCCCTGCATTTTATTGAAGCAAGGGGTGGATATCACCAAAATTTTTCTAAGTCATCAATTTCACATGTCAGATTTGAAAATTTGGCAATACCCCCCCCCTGCGTTTTATTAAATTAAGGGGTGGAAGTCATCTCAATTTAATATAATTACATAAATTATTAAATAAATATCTAATATATATCAATTTCCCTAGTTTAAAGTAATGACAATTCCTCAAGCCAAAATGCAGATCAAATCTAGAAACAAAAGTTTGGGACTATCCAAAGGTATAGGCAAGAGGAACCCCATGAAACAAATTAATTTAATCTTGATTACCTTTTATACAACACATGGTTGTTGGCTCATCACTTAACTTGAGAAAATTGATATATATAAAATATTTATAAAAAATTTATGAAAAAATATAAAATTTTTGATGACAACTCTAATCCCCATACTTTTTAGATCTAGATAAAGTTTTTTTAAATTGATTAAATTTACCTTCTTTCATTACCTTATTGATTCTTTGAATCAACTTATGACTGATTTGAAATGAGCAACCAAAATGTGTTAAATCTTGACAGGTTTCCAAACCATGAGGAGCTTTGGTCGTTTGATGATTATCCTTAGAAGAATTTCAAATAGTTTTGATGATACCATTTCCCAAACCAAAATCAATGATGCGCCAGTGGTCTGGAAAATATAAACCATGTCCTTTAATTTTAGCTGGAGATGGTATTGGTTGGCCAGTTATTGGATTGATATATGAGAATATACCAAAAGTAAGAAAATTGGCATCATTCCTATTGATATGAATCCTATTTTAGAAACCTCTGTAAAAGAAAAATCAGAACAAATAAAATTAAAAAAAAAGTTAATTCAGTAAAATGTAAAATTATTTGTAAGAAATATTAAAAATTAATATCTAAACCTTTTTTGTTTTGTAATTTACAGGGAAAGCCCTTAACAGAATGTAAAAGTTTTTTTTTTCTTAAAATCTGCCAAAAAAAAAACTTACATTTTAGTATGTGTTTTTGAAAAATAGGTAACCCCTCTTTAACTCTCATTACAGTACACTTTCCCCCCCTTAGTTACCTTAAAACCCCCCTTTTACCCCTCTTTACATGTCCAAAACCCCCCTCCTTTCCCCCCCTCTTTAGCTGCTTCAACCCCCCCTTACACTCCCCTTAAACCATTACTATGGCCTCCTCCTTCTTAACAAACGATCGCTAATGATCGTTTGTTAAGTAAACAAATCATTAGTGATTCGTTTACTTAACGAACGATTGCTAGCAATTGTTCGTTAAGTAATTGAATTGGTAGCGATTTGTTTACTTAACAAACGATCATTAGCAATCGTTTTTTAAGTAAATGAATCACTATCGATTCATTTACTTAATGAACGATTGTTAGAAATTGTTGGTTAAGAAGGAGGGGGGGGAAAGGTGGCTAAAGAGAAGTGGAAGGGGGGAAGGGAGAATTTGAGGCGGTTAAAGAGAGGAGAAGGGGGAAGTTTTGAGCCACCTAAAGAGAGGGGAAGGGGGGTGATGAGGTGGCTAAAGAGAGGGGAAGGGGGGGTCTTTAGGCACCTAAAGAGGGGGGAAAGGGGGGATTTGGGACAGCCAAGGAGGGTAAAAGGCAGGTAAAGAGAGAGAAAAGGGGGTGAAATGAGGCAGCTAAAGAGGGTGAAGGAGAGAAAAAAAAGAAAAAGAAAGAGAAAAAAGAGAAAAAAAAAAGTTAGTCTAACCTTGAAAATAAAAAAAAGGACTTACAAAAAAATAAAAAAAATAAAAAAAAACAAAAAAAAAACCAAAAAAAAAACCAAAAAAAGCAAAATAAAAAAACTCATGATTAGCAAATAAAAAACAAGAAAAAAGAAAAAAAAAGACTTACCTGGTGTGATGAGTTGAGAAAAAAAAGTAACAAAAATATTTGAGTGATTTTTGAGGAGAGGATGAAAAGGATATAAGTGATGAAAGAAAAAAAATCACTGACAAAATATGCGATTTCATGTTGAGCTGGTGAAAGAAAACCAATGAGCCATCCAAAAAATAGATTTTCACCGTAAATTCCAAAAAAAAATGAATATGCAACAAACCAAAATACCAACCCAAGTTAATGAAGTACACAAAGAGGACATTTGGAGAGTACAAAATGGTATGGGAAAAAAGGGATGATGTGGCCAACATGTGGTTTTGAATAAAAAATCACGAGAAAAGTGCTGATTTAAGGTCAGAACTGACACCCATTTTTGAAATAAGTCACTTTTTTGCAAAATTTAAGTGCTGATTTTTAAGTGCTGATTCGTCTTGAAATCTGCACTTAAGTTAAGTGCGGATTTGCCAGAACTGACACCCCTTAATACTTGGATTTAAATGCGTGCTAGTGGTGGAAAATAGATAAATAGAATATAGTTATAGCTTATATAATGTTAATATTAATTTATAAAGGCTTTATAATATATCTCTAAATGATAATAATTTTTTTTAAATGTTTAATTGAATTGTAGTAAGTAATTGATGATCAATAACCCATCAAATCCTTCCTTATACCAAAATCCACTAGAGTGCACAGACCTTTAATCCAGATGATGTCAATGCTATCCCCAGAAATTACAGCACTGTGAGGGACCATAACCTCCCCATGGCGTCGACTTCAAGAAGATTAAACACCCAGACCTCTAGTAAGGACCGTCCATCACAATACATGATAACACAGACCCATACCATAAATAGAAAATCCAGATAAAAGTGGATACCATAAAGAAACAGGTAAAATAACTAATCCAAAAGGAATAAAATGAGACCTAAAGCATATAAAGGAAACAATTTAAATTTCCAAGCCCCCAATAAAATCCCAAGCATCCATATTAACCCAGAAATGACCTCCCAACCCATAAATCTGTGAATATCCCTCCAAAGAAACAGATTAAGTTGTCCAAACTGAGTGCATGCACCTGAGATAGATGTACATGCTTCTGTAGGCATTGTGAATCCACTGAATACATTTATATGACCTAAAATAAGCAGAAAAATAAAGGTTATAGGCTATTAAGAGGCTAAAACCTACTTATAGACCTAAATATACATAATATACTGCATATTTCACTGAATATGAGATTTATGTATACATATAATCTTATGTATGTCAATAATTACTTAATATCACTTAAGATAAATATATTATGACTCCATTAACATCTTAATAAGTATTATTAGGCTATTGATAAGCTATTTAAACTACTATAAGTTATATAATAGTGTAATAATTATATATATATGTATTGTAAACATATATATAAGTGTTTTAACCTTAATTTTAAGATATAAGCTTAATGTATTTAATTTTATCTTATCTTAAACATAAGAGTTACTCATTCCTGGAGCTACCTAGGTTGACAGGTACACATTTATTGTTTTAATCCAGTATATCTTTTCCAACAGCTGTTGTTTCTTATCTCAATAAGTGTTTATAAGTCAGAGTATCATATATTATTCATTGATTCAAGTAGACTAGTAAGCTTAGGTAATTGTTCAAGCCTCATTTTATTTAGAAGAACAGGGTTTTCTTTGTTTTATCCAACTCCTTCAGATTCTTCTTACAGTAAGGCAACTGTAAGAGTCTTTCTACAACGTCACATTTTTGACCTTCAAGCTAGTAAATATAGGACTAGATTTGTTACTGGATGATATCCATTAGCAGCAACTGTTCTACCAAAAATTTTAATTTGACTTTCCACACAGCTTAAGATTAAATTTGTACCTAGGGGTGTGTTAAATATGTCTTTCTTAGTTCCTTCCTGAAACTAGTATGATTTTTGAAGATACTTGCAGGAAATTTTTACCTTTGCAACCTCAGTTACTATTTTTTCTTGAAAAATTTCAAGCTGAGAGCAATTATCTAGCAGCCCATCTTTATTTTTCTGCCAGCCATTCATAAAATATCTACCTGGATGTCTTAAAAATATTTGGTGAAGAAAACCGAGCTACTATTGAAAAGGTTTGAGCATGCTACTGAGGCAAATATATTTTTTGATAAATGCTATGATGAGGTACGTAAATATTATAAAGAATTTTAGTGAATGAATGAATTAATTTTGTATTAAAAAATTATTAAAATTAGTATAAGTGGTTCTGATATTGACTTGGATTTTTCTCTTCAGGTTCTGTTGCACTTATATCTATTGGAAAATAATGATTGATTCAAAATTGTATAATTGCATAAATATAAGTTTGTAATATTGTTGTTTTTCCTTAAGAAAATTCTTTAAAATTTGTTTTATTATTACATGATTGAGTTCAAATGCAGAGAGCATGTTTTTAGAGAATTATTTCCACTCTTAGTAACTCAATCAAGAAATATATACCAAATAATGTTTTAAATAAATGATAGTTGTTGCTATTTTTTTGAATTGTCTTTTACATGGTATTATTTGGGATCAGAAGCTGCACAGTATAAAAGGTATGTAAATGTTTATTTTTTTAAAGAATAATTTTAAATTTTTCATAATTGGAAAATGTTACATGATTGAGGGCTAATGCACAGAGCATGTTGTTAGAGCATTATTGCCCCTCTTTTTTCCCTCAATCATGTAATTTTTACCAGAAAGATTTTCATAAAATAATAAATATTTCTAGTAAAATTATTAATTTTGGATGTAATTAGTATATGTAGGTTCAGTTCTAGTAAGGACAAATAGATATTTTTAAAAAAGTATGTAAGTAATCTTAAGTTTTCAAATTTAATTTTGTAATTTGGGGTGATATACTACATGATTAATTACTGATTAAGAAATAGTGCTGTTAACTTAATATTGTTGCTCAAAGTTATTAAATCACAAAATATTTAGACAAGAGATTTATTTTATGTAGTGATTTTTTGTACTAATAACTTTTTTTATTTAATTTTATTTTTTTATTAAATATTATTTTCTGTACAAAACCACTTGGAAATTAAAGAAAGTATGTGGATTTTTTCTTGAATTTTTATTGTCAAGTTGTGGGAATAGCAAATATTATGTGATTGATGACTAATTCTGTCATCCAGGATGTACCAGGAGCCCAGTAAATGTTATGTTAATTTATTGAACCTGAATGAGGGTTTAAAAATATGCATGATATGTATATAAAAAAATATTTTATTTCATATTAAAATTACATAAGTATCTCATTAAATATAATTAAAATAAGTATTATATTGATTTTATTATTATATAAATTATTTATATATTTAAATTAAGCATGATATATTTTATATTCTATAATTTATGAAACATTTTTATGTATTTAATAAATATAAGTTAATAATTAATTAATTATTAAAATATATTATAATTATAAGTGTAAAATTAACTTATGATGTAATTAATTTAATTAATTAAATTTATATATTAAATAAAGCCTTACATATCTTATTGATTAATAATTTTGGGCGCTTTTTTGATCCTTAATTGTGTCAGTAAAATTATTAAATAAATTAAAACACTTATTTAATAAGATGGTATTCAAATTCTCACTTTAAATTAGAAATATCATTAAATTCATTATTTTTTCATATTAACTGGTTATTGAAATAATTACATAGTTAAAGCATATTATTTATTTTGCTTTATACTTAATTAAATTGATTACATGAATTTTTGTGTGAAAATAATTTTTTTTAATTAAACCCTTTACATCTCACTGTAATACCTGTTTTGTATTATTTTGCTCACAGTTCTTATGTATCAGACTTACTTAGTTACTGATTATTTTAATTAATTGTTGAGGGAACCTATGGTGGGAAAATTGGGTACTTACTCATGGATTTAGTTTATTGTTTCATGTTTTTCTCTCAATATCTATGTTTTAGTTATATTCTTTTATATTCTTGTTTTAAATTATTACTATTTTATAATTGCTCATTTGTGGCGCTTTTGAAGATCCCTTACCTATAAAAGGCTTTGAATAATGCCCTGTATCCAGATCACTTACATTGTATACATTTTACAAACTTACAAGACATTATTTTTATTTTTATTAGCATTGAAATTCTAATATCAATACTCAATGATTAAATTAAAGTTGCTTTAAGTTTATTAATAATAAAATTTGTTTTCTTCCCAGAGATGACCTTGCTTACTTGACTTAAAATTTTATCACTTAAATTAAACCTCAACTTTGTGTTATTTCTCATAAATTGTCATTGAATTTTCTCTCAATTTATTTACATAATTTTCTTTATCTTCATTTCTTCTTTCTTCTATTACCCTTTCTCTAGTCTTATTTTCTTCTCCTTCTTCTCCTTCTTCTAGAGGACCTGCCAACAAATTCAGAAAGAATGTTGTTAGAGCATTATTTTGCCTGTTAGACACTCATTCATGTAATGTTAACTTAAAATTATTCAATGTCATTTGAGTTTTTATTAATGTTTGGTTCTTTTTTTTTATTTACCAAATATGAGGTTAAAAATTTTTGGATTTAAATAAATTAAGTTATGTCAAAGTATCTTCATTTTATAACAAAAAATTGTCTAGTGTGGGATTAGTATGAAATAACAAGATTGAGGTTTAATTCAGAGAGAATGTTGTTAGAGAATTATTTCCCCTCATAGACTCTGAATAATGTTATTTCAACTCAAAAATTTAAATAATGTGAATTGAACTATTGAGAAGTTTCAAATACTGTCCATGAATTTATATCTAAATCCAAGTTTTAGTAGAGTAACAAATGTGTGATTCAGTAGAAGACTAGTTGAAAAAAAGGATGGTAAAGGAAAAATCAAGTGAGAAGGGAAGGGAAGAAAAAAAATCCAAAAAAAATGGAAAAAGAAATATTAAGGCAAGTAAAGAAGATGAAGATCAGGGATTTAGCATTACAGATTGAAATCTGATTTATTCTAGATGATTGAAAGTAAAATTGATACACAAGACATAATATGAAGCATTAAACCTACATAATTCCAAGCAGCCAAATAGGGAACATACTTCATCCAGCTCATAAAAAGAGGTGCATGACCAATCATTATATCATCAATTTTACTGAAGTATTTAGAAAATATCAATGAGTTGACAATACAAGACAGGCCATGAGAGATCTTTAGCTTTTGGAGCATTTGGTCTCATGTAATGGACCACAAGAAAGTGGAGTAATGTTTGTTTATTGAATTTTGATGGGCTTCTCAATTGCTCTTGATCTAAGTAAATATATTTTCATGTTTTCCAATGAGTAAAACATTAATAGACTGTATTAGGGAAATATGTAAATTAAAACATTAAAAAAGCTGAAAGAGATAAAGCAAGAAACAATTAAAAATTTCTTATAGATTTTTCTTTCATTTGTTTTAAAAGAAGTTATATGAGGAAGAACAGGTATTGGAAAAAGAGTCAAATATACTGGGTTGGGAAAAGTAAAAGGAATTTTTTTTGGAAATCTGACATGGACCTTGGGGATTAATGTTAATGGATACAGTAACACTCCCACTGCAATAGGGATGGGAGTCAATATGATTTGGGATTTGGTACCCCAAAAATAAATATGAAAATGAGCTTGATGAGCACCCATAAAATGAGAATAAACCACAACAAGAAGGATGAGAGTTTATTTCCCCAGACATGGAGACAAAAATAAACTTCAACAAATGTGATGGACTATGGTTGATACTTTGGCCAGCAAATGAAGTACCACATTACATGTCAAAATGTAATGAGTCAGAAGGGTTCAGGCATCTGGGATAATCATTTCAAGCTACCAAGAAGCTTTTTAAAGGACTTGCAATTTTTTCTCCTCTAGAAATAGAGGTTCCATAGTACATTTCAACAAAGATAAAAAAACAAAGCTATAAATATTAAAAGAAAAAATTGAAATGACACTACAAAAAGAAGATCTGGCAGATAAGATCATGAGAAACTCATAACTTATCTGAAAAGTGTTGATAAATCTCTTAAGAAGAAAAGACATGAAAAAGTGGGTATGAAAAATATTTAATAAAAATAATATTCAGGATTTTTTAAAAGATGAAAATACTAATTATATAAAATGTAGTTTTTGAAACTTTGGGAAAGTAGTGTGAAAAGGTGGAGTAAAATGTTAGCTGTGGATTGAAGGAAAAAAATTAGGGTAAAGAATTTTATGAAAAAAAGGTTATGAAGTGATGTGTAGATAAGGAAATATGTGATAGCACAGTAAAAAAATTGAAAGAGACAGTTCTACTAAATTAAGAAAACAAGTATAGAGATAGATAGTGAAGCTTACAAAAAGGGATTATCTTGTGTAAAAGGTTTTTTAAAAATGTATATTGATGTATTGAGACTGAAGGAAAAATATGTAGTTTATAGTGAAGCCAAATAGAATGAAATTGTCAGCCAGGCTACTAGACTTACCCAGTAAAATAATTGATTATCTTACTGAGGTTAAGCCATGCCTTTTAAATCCTTATTAATAATTAATTATTTATTAACTACTTATGTATTACTTACAACTAACTAACTAAGTACACTAAGTAATGTAGATAATTAATAAAAATAAGTACATGTCCCATACATATTTTATTCCGTAACACCGTGCTCAATAATACAGATGTGAGGGAATAAAATTAGTACTAAAATATAATAAAATCTAAAAAAAGTCAAATTCCTTTATTAATAAGTTTAAAATTTTGTTGAATCTATATTTTAAATCAAATATTTTGAATTGTTGGTGACAATCTAAGGGAACTCAAATTTTATTTCAAATAAATTTTATATCTCTGTTGACGTACCACTTAGTATAATTTTTAGTATTTCAAATACCCTCTTTATTTAGTTTTTTTCCCTCTCACACCCTTGTATCAGGTGGTGTTAAATCCGTGTTTATTTCTCACATTTTGCCTATAAAAGACCTTTCCTTTTTGTGCTTTTGATTCATTCCTTACTTACTTAAAACTTTTATAACCACTTCAATTAAAACAAATTTATTACTATTATTTATAAACATTAGTGGTTACAGTACCGTAATTCTAAAGATATATATTATAATAATATTTAAAAAAATCACCTCTTATAATTTGAGTAAAACAATCAAATAGATTAAGAAATACATACCTTGCTTTGAAGAGACCATTAAACCACTTAGAGACCTCGTATAACCTTTGAATAAATCTTCTAGACCAGAAGACCCCTTGACAATTGGGGCCCTTTCCAAATCACTGACGGCGCATTGTTAATTGAGGCCGGATATTGAAGGGACCATTGCTATTCAAGGTACCTGTAAGGATGAAGTGAACGATGAAACAACGAACGTCATACATCACATGACCAAAATTTTTGCTGCGTACAGGAGTCGAACCGTGCTCCAAAACTTAGGTTCAGATATTGTTTAAACGTCGTGTATTTTGTGGTAATTAGTGAAATTACTATTTGTGGGTCACTTTTCCCTCTTCATTCTCTACGTATTTCCTTTTACTCAGCACTCTGTAAGTGGAATTAATTTGCTCATTTTACAGGGGGAGGTGTCTAGTAAATTGGAATTATTATTTTTATTTTTCCTAGTTGAGAATAATAGAGCAATTGTGTTCTTAGTCCTAGAAGTAATAAAAATTATATTTTAAAATTATTATAATATTCAGTTGACTTTTGTCCTGATAAATCAAATTTTATTTGTTCCAGTTCACAAATTGTCCTGAAAGTAAAATTTTATATAATTAATAAAATTCATATTTAAATATTTCAGTTGAATTTAAGTCCTGGTAGTTAATTATTCAGTTGATTAAAAATCCTGATAATAATTATCATAAAATTGGTCATAAAAAATTTAAATTTATTTCTTCAGTTGATTATATTATAATCCTGGTTTTAAATTGTTTTGAATTAATAAATTGATTATTATTGTAGTTGATTTTATCCTGAAAATTTTATTTTATTATTTTTCTTTTAAATAAAAAGTAAAAATATAAATTAATTCATCTTATTTTCTCCCTCTCTCATTGCAGTAAAAACTAGAAATGACTGATCAAGGTATCTCTGCTGCACGTGAAGAGGAATTGGATTTGATTTATTATGATGAGGCTACTTCTGTGAGTTCCCATTTAACTAGATAATTATCTCATATTAATCAATCATTACCCCAATCAGGATGTAGAGATGGAGGAAGTGGAAATTCTGGTGGAAACAACTCAGGAACAGAAACCTATTATAAACCCCCCAGAAGGACTTCCAAAAGGCTTTAATATAAAAAAGATGCCACTAACTCAACAATTAAAGAACCTGTCAACACACATAAAGGAATTAAGGACAGAAAACTTGAAATTGAGGTCAAGAGTAGATGCTCTAGAAGAAAAGGTAAGAAAAATAGAGGTTTTTCTTCAAGAGAAGAGGATACCTTCTCCCCCAGGGATTTTCATCCATTGGCTCCTCAGCAGCCAGAGAAAGTGGAAGTATCCAAGTGGCAGTGGGATTGGCTGAACACTCAGTGGGATTACCTGTCTCAAAATCAACAGACGCCCCAAGCAGGTCCATCAAGACACAGCCAAGTCAACCCCACACCTCCTCACCCCTATCAAGGAGGAAGAAGAAGAAAAAACAATATGATCTTGCCCAGCAAACCTTGGTAAGCCCCTCTATTGATTCTCGAGTACCATTTCTTGTAACTAATTCATTTCCCTCAGGTAATTCTGGAAGAGATGAGGCTGTGAGACCTGTAGAGGCTGAGAACAGTAGATAAGATGCTCAAATTTCAAATGTATCTAATCCTTTAGTTCTAATTTTTACTTCAATGATAAATCCTGATACGGCTGTTATTGATGAGACACTTGAATCTGAGTTTTATGAGATGCTGGAAAGTTACTCTGTTTCCTTACTGAGAAACACTCCAGATGTAGCTAATATTTATGATGAATATTTGAGAGATATTATTGCTTAACAAAATCATATCATGAACAACATGCAATTGACTCATAAATATAATAGTTTGTTAACTGAAAAGGGTTATCAAGCATTAAGAAGTGAATCATAGAGAGTTTCTGATGAATTGTCTCATTACAAAGCAACCCATGAAAAGAAAGTTTCTTTATGGCAAAATATCAAAAATGATTTGTCTAAACTGAAAGATACTGTATCTGCCTGTTTCAAGGAGGTGGAGATAGATAAGATGAATCTGAAAAGATTGAATGACCATTTTTTATCTTTTCAAAATAAAAATCAGTTATCCTTTGAAACAATCAATGAGAGTTCATCTAGTCTTCCAAGAGTGAAAAGCAGACTAACAACCATTGAGGAGAAATTGAACTCATTGTTTATTGATCAA
This sequence comes from Hemileia vastatrix, assembly GCA_030280995.1. Lineage (NCBI taxonomy): Eukaryota > Fungi > Basidiomycota > Pucciniomycetes > Pucciniales > Zaghouaniaceae > Hemileia > Hemileia vastatrix. The sequence goes on along the minus strand of JASXTE010000002.1, from coordinate 31,943,218 downwards.
AAGTATTCTGAGATTTCTTTGAAAGAACAAATAGTACAGGATGCTCCAGAGTTCCCTGTGGCTATTTCATATAAAAGTAAATTAGTTCTAGAAATACATATTGATACCCCTGAGTTTCCATTAAAAATTGATGATGCACCAGGACCTTCAACAGAGGGATTAACCAGTGAGATTACTGCACAACTAGAGAAATTACAGCTGCTCCTTACTCAGAAACAAGCTGGTACTAAGGAGACTTCTTCAAATCAAAAGAATTGGCCAAAACTTGACCAGTACTCAACATTTGATGGTGATTCTTCTTCTGATTGGCAGCAATTTATTTGCAGAATTGATAACATAAGAAATTCTTACAAACTCCCAGATGAGTAAATTTTGTCTACGTTAATTTCTTTGTTTACCAATGTTGCCCTAATGTGGTATGAATCTGTTCTCCTGTACAGGAATGACTACTCATGGGAAGATTGGAAAAAATTGATTAAAAAACAATTTGGTGGCTTCAAGTTCAGGATGGCTCAACAAAGGAAGTATGAGGAAACTAAATATAGATCTTCCACTTATAAAACTATTGAGTTCTTAATGAAACTTGTAAAAATCTTGAGGGAAATGGACCCAAATATGGAGTTTGAGTTATGGAAGGAAGGGATCCTTTATAAATTACCAATGTCTCTGAGAGACTTGATAGTGGCTAGGACTGAGTTCTCCAGAGAGCCCTCTTCTTTCATTAATACTTGTAATGAGATCCTTCTAAACAACAAGTATGATGCCAGAAGATTCATTCCTAGGACCCCTTTGGAGAAATCCTCCACCTACCATCAAAAACCTCTGCAAAAGGTTGGTAAAGCTTCTGCCCCTGTTGCACCAAAAAAGTATGCAACAAACACTTGCTTCAAGTGGAACAAGCCTTGAAAAAAAGGCCATGTTTGTGACAAGAAGATAAATCTTGTAGAACAAACAGAGGAGCATGCTGATGACACAGTAGCACTGAATGATTTATCAAGTGATTGTGCCAGCAATATTTCATATGAATCTCAACAAGAAATCTTGATGCTGGAAGAGGATATTCATTATTTAAATACTATTTATATTGATAATAATGCTTTTTCTACAGTTGAAGATGCTGAGATCATAAAGAACATTGAGGATAGCTCAATTGTTATTGCCCCTCTCAAGGCACCAGTCTTGATTAATGGAACCAGCATTGAAGTTGTTCTGGATTCTGGAGCTGGAGGAAGTGTAGTTTCTGAAAGAGCACTTGCTTCAGTTGATCAAGACTATAAATAAAAACTGATGCCTATCATTTCTGAAAATTGTAGAGGTTATGGCTCTGTTTTTCCCCCATTGGTAATTACAAAGCCACAGTGTTTTTTAAATATAACCATGGGTTTTTAAGAGCTATTTGTGATTTTGTTGTCATGAAAAATGATAACTTAAGCAATTGGTTTATTGTAGGGAATGATATTTTAACCAAGTATGGCATAAAATTGGATCCCTCAAACCAATGTTTCACAATGGGGATGAATGAGAAGAGAAAATTTAAGATTTCTTCCTCCAAAAAATTATTAAAACCAGAATTGAACACATGTTATTCTGTAGTTCAATATAAAGAATGATCTACAAAAGAAATGCATGCCCTTTTGTCTGAAATTTACAATGCCTCTCTTGGAGAACAACTTTCTGGTGAGGATAAGGATTCCATCATTAACTTGATAAAGTCTTTTCCTATGGCCTTTGCTCATGGGTCACATGAACTGGGATTAGTTAAAGAGGAAATAAAACTTCATTGTCTTGTCCATTAACTGATATACCAACTAGTTTAAAGAAGAAGTCTTATCCTGCTTCTTCCACAAAGAGAAAAGATATTGAAGACAATATCTCTACCCTTTTAAAAATGAATATTTTTGAAAAGGTAGTTGAAACACCTAAATATTGTGTTATCTCACCTGTCCTAATTTTAAATGAGAAAGATAAAGCCAGGTTGTGTGGTAATTATATAGCAGTAAATAGTTATACTGTTGATGATATCTATCCCTGTCACGCGCCACGTGAAACTTGAGGAAAAAGTAGCTCATTAAATCAATAATAAGAGGCTCAAATCTATACTTGAAGTGCAGAAAGCAATTCTCCATAGAAACTGCAACTTTCCTTTGTGTACTCGCTATTCAACAGCGCTATCCTAAACTCTAAATCTAAATTAGTCAATATCTCAATAGTGTGTCTCAGTCTTTTCTTCAATAAGCGACGCACAGCACAATAGTCAATGTAATGGTGCACTAAAAGGTTTATTAAATGTCTGTGAGTTATTAAAAGGGGTGGTGAGCATGGAAGGAATGGATAGTGGAGGATTAAGGGGTTAACGGATGTTAGTGAGGAGGGTCCAGGTGTAATGGATGTATTTTAATGGTCTGTGGTGTGCAGAATAGGGGATGGGTATGAGGTCAATGCGAGGAGGAGTAAAGGATATAAAAGGGGTTGGGTTTTTGGTTTGATATTCCTTAGAATTAAATTATAAAACATATTTATAGTTAATAGTGTTAAAAGCTTTTAAGTTAAATCATTATTATTGTATCTTTCTTTATTTTCTCAATAATAATTTCTAAATCCTAAATCTTTGATTGTTGAGTTTCCAACCCTTCGTGAGATCTTAAGAATTTTAATATTACCTTTCAATTATATTAGAATCCTTCTTGAACATAACTCGAAGCAGTAGTTCTTCCCTCAATCATCTTCGAATCACTTCCTCGAATCATTCCTCTGTGCTTCAAAGAAGTCTCTAAACTCCTCATCTAACTTACAGGAACATCCTACACCTTGTGCGTAGGTTTTCTGGTGACAGTATAATTTAATTCTCCGTATTTCTCATTCTTTGCACTACTACGTCCCTTTTCAGGTGTTTTTTCACTAAATTCTTAAAATGGCACATGTTCAACGCACTCCTCCTACGGAGGCTACTACTAGAGCTCGCGCCAGAGGCAGGCCAACAGCAACTAGGCCTGTTTCCAGCACTCACTCCTTGGAGCCACTCAACCTTAGGGAACGGAAACATTCAGTCCAATCTGTAGAAGACATCCCACAAGATTTTGATGATTCTAGTGATGATGAAGAAGGAGAGGATACAATGCACGAGGCACCATCCGCCCCTTCTAATCACCCTTCTGGTCAACCTTCAGAACCTGGACCATCTAATTCTCTGGAAGATTTCATGAGACTTTTCATGAAGACTCTTTCAAATTCAACCTCTTCAGAGGGATCTAAATTCAAAACTCCTTCTATGAAATCTCCTGATAAATTCGATGGAGAACATCCAGACAGATTGCGGCCCTTCTTGCAAACCTGCAAGCTCCTGTTCAATAATGACCCTCAAACCTTCAATAACGACCAATCAAAGGTTGTTTATGCTTCTTCATTCCTGGCCGGAAAAGCAGCAAGATGGTTCGAACCTTATCTTCTCATGCTTTCTTTGACCAAAACCCATTTACTTATTAATAATTGGGAAAAGTTCTAAGACCAACTCTTCACGTTGTTTGGTGACCCTAATGAGACTGACAACGCAGAAATTGAACTTGATTTTCTTCGCATGAGTGATAATGGTAAAGCCTCTGAATATATCTCAAACTTTAGAGCGCTTCAAACTCGAGTAGGTTGGAATAATGCTGCCCTCAAGTATCATTTCAAAAAAGTACTTCCTTCGAGGATTCTGGATCAGTTAAATCTTCACAGTCAGAAGATGACTACCTAAACGGATTTAATGGATTGAACCCTCGAACTCAACGGCGTTTACCAAGGACAACTTCAACATCGTCAATACGCCAACAAATCTCAAGGCCTAAATTTTAAATGGGGACCTTCTTCACACCCACGGACAACTCAATCCTCCTCGACTCAATCCAAACCTATTAAGGGAAAGGACAAACCTCGACCAAAAAGCTTGACCCCAGGCAATATCAGTAAAGTACTGGATCCTAAAGGGGAACTTAAAGAAGCTGAGAGGAAGAGGCGAGCAGATAATGGGTTATGTATGTATTGTGTGGGTAAGCACAAGCTGGATGATTCTGTGAAATTGAAGGAAAGAGAAGGTACTAGTTTGAAGTAAAATAACTAGTAGATAGTTTACTTGTGTACAAAGCAAACTATATTATCTCTCCCAGTGCACAGAACCTCCATGTCTTAAGGACTGTAGTTGCCTTAAATTGCTTGAGATTCATTCTTTTTAAGGAGGATATCCCCTTCAGTTGTCTTATTGACTCTGGAGCTTCAATTTCTTTTGTCAGTTTATCTTTTTCCGAGAAGTTACAGCTGACATTTACAGATATCGATCAAACTCCAATTTATTTGGTCGAATCAGAGGAACCCAAATATTGGGTCAGTAAGAAAGTTTTATGGGTTTTCAACTTTCCGAACTTTCCCCCCTTCAAGTGGGAATTATCAGTCTTGGACGCCCCAAGGATGGACGATACCATTCTTGGCCATGACTTTTTAACGCATTGGAATCCTGAAATTGATTGGACATGGGGATTAATCAGCCTATGTACTAAGTATATTTCTGATTCTTCAATGCAGGTCAATTGGAAGTTAAACAACCCACCTGAAAACATCCTGCTAGAGGACAAATCTCTGCCAGATGACTTGCAAGCATCTGATCTTTCTTTAAATGAGCAATTGGCTAACCCTTCTAGCTCAATGACTTCACTCGAAGAGGATTTAAATTGCCTCGAAACAATCAAATTATGCTCTCTCAATTCTGGTCTTCCCTCAACAGATTCTCTCAAAGATGATGAGGACGACCAAATCAACATTGAAGCCATTAAATCAACTCTACCAGAAATCTATCATGATATCGTCAATGTTTTTTCAATCTGCAAGGCCGATAAGTTACCACCTCATCAACCCTACGACCATCAGATAGAGTTAATAGGTCCAGTACCTCCGGCAGTTCCTGTCTATTCTTTATCGAGAATGAATCTAAAGTTCTTTGAGACTACATTGCAGAGAATGTAGCCAAAGTTTTCATCAGAGCCAGTAAATCTCCAACCACTCCCCTGTTTTCTTTGTAAAAAAGAAAGATTGAAGTCTTAGGTTGTGTGTTGACTATAGAAAGCTCAACACAGTCACTAAGAAGAATTCATATCCTGTTCCTCCTATTTCATTGCTTCTTACCCTTTTTAATGGTGCTAATTTCTTTTCTAAAATTGATCTTAGAGGCGCTTACAATCTTATTTGCATTGCGGAAGGTCATGAACTACTGACTGCAATGTGCACTAGATTTGGTAGTTTTGAATATTTAGTTATGACTTTTGGATTGTGTAACGCGCCATCAACTTTTCAAACTTTTGTCAATGACATCTTTCAAGATGTTGTCGAGCAATTTGTTGTCCTCTATTTAGATGATATTTTAATTTTCTCGAAGACACTAGATGAACATATTCATCATGTTCAACAGGTTCTAAATCGACTTCGAGATCACGGTCTCTACGCCAAGCACAATAAATGCCAATTCCATCTTAAATCAATCAATTTTTTGGGTTTTACGTTGTCCACTGATGGTTTAGTCATGGACAACAAAAAGATCCAAAAATTCCTGGAATGGCCTGAGCCCAAATCCGTTAAATCCCTTCAGGGATTTTTGGGTTTTGCAAATTTCTATAGAAGATTTATTAAAGATTACTCTAAAACTATTTCCAATCTTACTTCTCTTCTTAGAAAAGATATTCCTTTTGTTTTTACTTCCACAGCATGAAAGGAATTCAAAGCATTGAAGACGGCGTTCACCAAAGCTCCAATTCTTCAACACTTTGTCCTTCTGCTTTGACAATAGTCGAGACGGATGCGAGCGACTATGCTATCGCAGGGGTCATTTCTCAATTAAAACCTGAAACAAAATTATTTCATCCTGTTGCTTTTGAGTCACACAAACTCATTGCAGCAGAACTAAATTATGAAACTCATGACAAAGAGCTTTTAGCTATTATTCATTGTCTTAAAAAATGGCGCTCTTTTCTTCTCAGCTTGGATAGTCCTTTTCAAATTTTAACTGACCATAATGCTTTGAAATACTTCATGTATTCCAAAGTGTTAACCAGGGGTCAAGCCAGATGGGCTGAATTTCTGTCTGAATTTCCTTTTTCTATTTCCTATCGCCCAGGTAAGAACTGCATTGTCCCAGATATCTTGTCACGTTGGGACAACGTTTACCCACAGCGGGGGGATGCATTTGCTGAAAAGAAGCCAGCAAATGTGAAATCAATTTTCAACGAATCAATGTTAACGACTCATCAACTTAATTTGATGACAATTCAATCTTTTCAAAATCCACTATCCAACATCCTCAAAGCTCAGTCGAAGGACAATTATTGTTTAGGGTTAAAAGACAAAATACTCTCAAAGCAAGGGGCCAGAAGATTTAGTTTTGAATCAGGTCTATTAGTTTTCGAGGGTAGAGTAGTCACACCCAACAACAATGAAATAAAATTATGGATTTTCAATAGTCGACATGATTCTCCATTAGCTGGTCATTTTGGGGTTGATAAAACCTACCAGTTAATACCGAGGGATTTCTTCTGGCCAGGTATGACCAGGGAAATCAAGGCCTATTTAAAAGCTTGTTACAAATGTAATAGGAATAAGGCTTTTCGTCACTGGAAGTATATGTTGCTTCAACCACTTCCTATTCCCTCTAAACCTTGGGAATATTTATTGATGGATTTTATTTCTCAAGTTCCTCTTTCTAATAATTTTTATGCTATATTAGTAATAGTAGATAGATTTTCAAAAATGTCTATATTTATTAAAACCACTACTACTGCTACTGCAGAAGATTTGTCAAAATTGTTTCTAGAATATTTTTTTTCCAAACATGGCTTACCTAATGATATTATTTCAGATAGAGGCTCATTGTTTGTATCCACATTCTGGACTCAACTGTGTCGACAACTCAATATCAAGAGGAACCTCTCCACAGCTTATCACCCTGAAACCCATGGGCAAATGGAAAGGGTCAACCAAATCCTCGAACAATATCTTTGAATGTATGTCAGTTACCAACAAGACGATTGGACCACATGGTTACCATTGGCCGAATTTGCTTATAATAACTTGACTCATTCTTCAACACAACAATCTCCTTTCGAAACTGTTTATGGAAGACATCCTCGATTCAACTCAATTCACGTAGGAACTAATCATCCTGCGGAAAATTATCTTCAAACCATATCACGATTCCAAGACGAACTTGAATCAAATTTGGAATTAGCGGTTTGAAGGTACAAGGAACAGGCCAACAAACATTGACAAAATTCTCCTTCTTTTAAACCAGGTGACAAAGTATGGCTCGACGCACGAAAAATTTGAACAACTCAACCATCAAAGAAACTGGCTGAAAAATGCTTGGGGCCATTTGAAATTGACTCTGAAGTCTTTAAAACTGCATTTTGACTCAAGCTACCTCCTAAATGGCAGGCTATTCACCCTGTTTTTCACGTATCTCTTCTGGAACTGGCTCAATAAATATACCTGGCAAGAACCAACCTATTTCAGAACCGGTCGAAGTAGAAGACCATCTAGAGTGGGAAGTAAGCCGTATCCTTGATTCAAGAATGCGCAGGGGGAAACTTCAATACCTCGTGGAATGGGAAGGATTCCTCAATGACTCAGACAGAACATCCTGGGAACCAGCCATCAATGTTTCTAACGCTCCTGAACTCCTAAAATCTTTTCATCTTAAATATCCTTTAAAACCAAAACCTTAAAACTCTCTTTTATTTTTCCTTTCTCTTTTTTATTTCTTTCTTCTCTTTTTTTTCTTCTTTCTAAAATCTAAAACATCTTTACTTCTAAAAATTTCTTTAAATTTTGTTTTCTTCTTTATCCTTTTTCTTTTCAAAAAAATTTTTTCAACCTTCTTTAAAATAAATAAAATAAAATTAAAATAAAATAAAACCAAATTAAAATAAAATAAAATAAAACCAAATTAAAATAAAATAAAATAAAACAAATAAAATTAAAAAATCTTTCTTCTTTAAAAAATTTACTTCTTTTTCTTTTTTCCTTCTCAATTTTCTATATACATTTTTTCTTTAAAATTTTCTTTTCTTCAAACTATCAAACCTTTTCACAAACGCAACACAACCATCTTTTCGAACTTCATTTCAACCTCTAAATCTCTCTTTTAAATTCTTCGAATAAATTACTTTTTCTTTCAAAATTTTTTTAAATTTTTATTTCTTCTCTTCTTTTCTTTCTTTTCTTTTTCAAATAACAAAGATCCTCAAATCTAACAAACTTTCATAAATAACAAATTGTTTCGTTCCATTAAATTATATTTACAACCAAAATTATTTCAATCAATTAGTTCTTTCATCTTTCTTTCTTCTTACTTAATTCTTTTCTTTTCGAACTTTAAAATTAAAACTCCTTCAATCAAATATTCTTTCTTTTTTTCTCTCATTTAAACTTCTTCTTTCAAAATTTTAAAACAAATTCTATTTAAATCTTTTTTCTCTCAAAACCTTTTAAAAAAATAATAATAAAATATAATAAAAATAAAATAAAATTCTAAAGAAAACAACAAAATAAAATAACTAAATACAAATTGTTTTACTTTTTTTTCTTTTCCCATTTTATATTCTCTCTTTTATTTTCTCCTGAACCAATCCCTTCATCTTCTCCAAAATTTCCCTTATTTCTTTCCAACATTTCTCAAAGACTTCCCCCTCTCCTACCAGAATCACTTCTCCAATTTCCAGTAGCTCCTCGGCTACGTCAAAGGAAGCAGCATTGACAATCTTATCAATTTCGCCGCTCAAGTCTTCAATAAATTTTGCTCGTCGAACCTGACGAGGCTTCTTTGACCATACCTGATCGAGGGTTTCTTTGTGTTCTACCCTCGAGGTAACCTCCGGTAATCTATCTTTGACCGACACTGCCAGTTCCACAGCAGTAGGTTCCACAAGGGTCGCTTCCACATTTGAAGCTTCCACCGTAGGGACTTCGATGATGATGTCTGAATTCTAAAACAAGACCATCAGTACCTAAATTTCTAAAATATCAGGGAATAGACTTAATTTGAAAATAGGGTCAGCCTCCAAAAATAATTTTGGAGTGAACTCCACCACCACATCCCTCTCCTCTTTGTCATCTTCAATGACCACCCGTCATTTTTTCGGGGTCCTCCTTGAGATGGGAATCTCCTCTTCCTCCTCGACCAACTCATCAACTTCCTCTTCTACTACTCGCTTTTTGATCGCAGACTGAGTCACCCAGGTTGCCACATCATCCTCAACCTCCTCCTCACTCTCCCCCACCGATTAATTGTCCCCAATTCAGACGTCCCAAATGTCTTCGACTACTTCCTTCTTCTTAGGGATTACCCAATATTTTGTCTTAGTGAACCAACTCTCAATATCGGCATTCTTTGACAAGGTGTCGCATGCCACCCTTCTCCATCGGCGAAATTTGCACTTCTGGCAAGGCCCTCGTGTCGCCGTGCTTTCTACGCAAAAATATTCCATCGACTCACAGGCCGTGCAAGTCTTGGAAAACTTTCGTGTAACAATACCCCCATCTGCTTTAGGGTGTGGGGAAATCTGCCATAGTGAGTTAAAAAATAATAATAATAATAATTAAATAAATTAGGAAAGGAAATTAGTGTGAGAAGTATGTCTTACACTCAACGGAGCTCGCGTTCTTATACCCGGGAATCTTTCACGCGCCACATGACACTCGAGGGAATAGTAGCTCATCAAATCAATAATAAGAGGCTCAAATCCATACTCAAGGTGCAGAAAGCAATTCTCCATAGAAACTGAAACTTTCCTTTGTGTACTCGCTATTCAACAGCGCTAGCCTAAACTCTAAATCTAAATTAGTCAATATCCCAATAGTGTGTCTCAGTCTTTTCTTCAATAAGCGACGCAGAGCGTAATAGTCAATGTAATGGTGCACTAAAAGGTTTATTAAATGTCTGTGAATTATTAATAGGGGTAGTGAGAATGGACGGAATGGATAGTGGAGGATTAAGGGGTTAACGGATGTTAGTGAGGAGGGTCCAGGTGTAATGGATGTATTTTAATAGTCTGTGGTGTGCGGAATAGTGGATGGGTATGAGGTCAATGCGAGGAGGAGTAAAGGATATAAAAGGGGTTGGGTTTTTGGTTCGATTTTCCTTAGAATTAAATTATAAAACATATTTATAGTTAATAGTGGTAAAAGCTTTTAAGTTAAATTATTATTATTGTATCACCAAGGGAAATCTGGGGGTGAACTGCTAGCAGTTCCCTCTATTTGAAACTATCAGGAATATGTCAGGAAACTGTTGGGAAACCATCCTGAAACTGTCAGAAATATGTTTTTAAATCTGATGAAAAAACATTGAAAAAATTAACTGTCACAGATTGAATCCAGAACAATCCCTCCTTGAGCAGAGCTTAGGAACCACATTGAACATCAGTTAATCTCAGGTTTGGCAAAAGGTTAAACAACATCACTTAGCATACCTTAATATTCAAATATTAAACTTGAATATATGTTGCATGTATGATATAGATGCATATGCATTTGAATTTGCATGGTGAATACTTATTGCATGTTAAAAATTGATGTGAAATGCCTATCTAAAGTGTATGCATAATGACTATGAAGAATAAATATGCATAAAAAATATGCATAAAAATATCCATAAAAAATATGCATAGTGATTATGCATAAAAAATATGCATATTGAATATGCATAAAAATATGCATATTGAATATGCATAAAAATATGCATATTGAATATGCATTAAAAATATGCATATTGAATATGCATTAAAAATATGCATATTGAATATGCACAAAAAAGGTGCATATATGTATATGAATAAAATATATTAATATGCACATAAATCTGTATAATGAATATGCATATGAATATGCATAAATATGCATAATGATTGAAAAATGCAAAAAAATGATGCTTAACGAGTATATTTAATGCATAAATAGAAATATGCAATATGAATTCATATTGCATACAGATAACACTGGCAAACCAACTTGACCAAAACTCATACTAAATTTTCATTCTGGACTAAAGGTGTGAGGGAAGGAAGAAAAACAGTCCAACGTTAGAAAAATGCTACATGCACTCATTTTGTAGCAGAGCAAATGAGAAGTGCTGAATTATGGTTGGTGCCCATAATTTAGTATGATATCATAATTTTATTTAATTGTTTTCAATATTGAAAAGACTTTAGGTCAGTTGGTATGGATCTAGTTGTGCCAGGGTCTAATCTAATTATTTTAACAATTTCTTAATAATTAATGGGTTTTAATACAAAAACAGGTTGTATTTTTTGTGGGATATTGGATATGATAAGGTCTTTTGTAAAAAAAACTTAGATTGTTTAAAAATATTCCTGAATCAGATGTGGGATAATCACTACAAAAAATTGTAGTACTGTGGGCAATAAAATATATGCACAAGCAGTAAAGAAAGGACTGAGTGAACACTTTTTGTGCAGTGGGAATCAATAGAGTGGAATTGTGGATGAAAAATATAATTCATTATTACCATTTTATTTAATCAAAAAATTTATAATATTAAAAAGAACTATTGATTAATTGGTATTTGACCTTTGTGCCTCACTCATATTTATCATTTGATTGATTTTTTGTCACCATTATGTTATTAATATTATAAGTATAGCAAAAACTCGTGTGCCCAATGCATATCGGGTGATGTTACACCTTTTATAATATTATTAAATAAAGGTAAAACAATATGAAAATGATTTGTTTTACAAAAAATAAATTGATATCCAAAAGCAATATGAGGGATAATAAGGTAAAATTAAAGGGATCAAATATGAAATGAAATATTAAAGTAAAATTCCTGCCATCAAGAGCAAGTAGACATAATGGGGTGAACGCCCACCAGTGGCACTAAACTTAGACTATAATTTCTTTCTTGTAAAAATAAAAAAAAATCCACTTGAGCTTTACCAAAACTTCAGGATGACAATTTTGCCATATCAAACAACTTCTAGTGCAATTATTGAAGAAAAATTCATTTTCATTGCAATAGAGAGAATCGATCACAACAGACTGCATGTGACAAAAAGTGTCCAGCACAAGTTCGGCTGAACTTGTGCTGGACACTTTTATGATGGAGAGTAGCTAGGGTAGAATTTTTCTTCAGTTCATCTGGTATTTCTTATAAACATGTCCACTGGTATTTGATCTTTGTGCCTCACTCATATTTATCATTCGATTGATTTTTTGTCACCATTATGTTATTAATATTATAAGTATAGCAAAAACTCGTGTGCCCAATGCATACCGGGTGATGTTACACCTTTTATAATATTATTAAATAAAGGTAAAACAATATGAAAATGATTTGTTTTACGAAAAATAAATTGATATACAAAAGCAATTTGAGGGATAAAAAGGTAAAATTAAAGGAAGCAAATATGAAATAAAAAATTAAAATAAAATTACTGCCATCAAGAGCAAGTAGACATGTTGGGGTGAACGCTCACCAGTGGCACTAAACTTGGACTATAATTGCTTTTTTGAAAAACAAAAAAGTGCCAATTTGAGGTTTAACAAAACTTCAGCAGAACCATTTAGCCATATCAAACAACTTCTAGTGCAATGATTGAGAGAGAATCGATCACACCAGACTGCATGTGACCAAACCTGTCCAGCACAAGTTTGGTTGAACTTGTGCTGGACACATTTATGACGGAGAGTAGCTAGGGAAGAATTTTTCTTCAGTTAATCTGGTATTTCTTATAAACATGTCCATTGGTACTTGATCTTTGTGCCTCACTCATATATATCATTTGATTAATTTATTGTCACCATTATATTATTAATATTATAAGTATAGAAAAAACTCATGTGCCAAAAGCATACCAGGTGATGTTACACCTTTTATAATATTATGAAATAAAAGTAAAAAAATATGAAAATGATTAGCTTTACAATAATTTAAATAGATATTTAAAAAATAGAGAAATAAAAAAGTAAAATTAATCTCAAAGAGATCAATTATGAAAAACAAAATACTAGTAAAATTCTTGCTCTCAAGAGCCAGTAGAAGTGTTGAAACAAATGGGAGCCATCAGAGCTAAATTTTAATAAGTGACCTTTTTTTATAAAGATAAAAAATTATACACCTGAGGTTGGGAAGAACAACAGGTGGATGATTCAGCTAATCAAAACTACTTGTAGTGAAGTTTAATAAAAAAATGTTTTTTGTTGCCATAGAGAGAATTGATCCCATCTGACTGCACCTGACCAAAAGTGTCCAGCACAAGTTTGGCCGAACTTGTGCTGGACACTTTTATGATGGAGAGTAGCTTGGGTGGAAATTTTCTTCAGTTCCTTCATCTTGTATTTCTCATAAACATGTCTACTGGTATTTGATCAGTCTGTATCTTTCATATTTATCATCTGATTAATATTTTATCACCATTATATTATTAATGTTATTAGTATAGCAAAAACTTGTGTGCCAAATGCATGCCATGTGAAGTTATACCTTCAATAATTTTTTAAAATAGACGTAAATAAATATGGAAAAGATTAGTTTTACGATAATTAAATAGAAATTTAAAAGTAAAAAGAGGAATAAAAGAGTAAAATAAAAGTCAAAGAGTTCAAATATGAAAAAAATACTAGTAAAATTCCTGCTATCAAGAGCCAGTAGAGGTGTTAAAGCAAATGGGAGCCATCAGGGGTTAATTGTAATAAGTGACCTTTTCTTTAAAGATAGAAAATTATACACCTGATATTGGGCAGAACAGCAGGTGGATGATTTAGCTAAACCAAACAACTTCTAGTGAAATTTGATAAAAAAAATTTTTTGTTGCCATACAGAGAATTGATCCTATCTGACTGCACATGACCAAAAGTGTCCAGCACAAGTTTGGCCGAACTTGTGCTAGACACTTCCATGATGGAGAGTGGCTGGGTTAGAATATTTCTTCAGTTCATCTGGTATTTCTTACAAACATGTCTACTGGTATTTTATCTTTGTGCCTCACTCATACAAATTGTTTGATTAATTTTTTGTCTTAATTATATTATTAATTATATAAGTATAGCAAAAAATCATGTGCCAAATTCATACTGAGTGATGTTACACCTTTTATAATATTATTAAATAAATGTATAAAAATTATAAAAATTATTTCTTTTCAAAATTATTAATTGCTATCCAAAAGCAATATGAGGAATAAAAAATTTAGTTAAAGGTATCAAATATGAAAAAAGAAATCCAAGTATTACTCCTAATATCAAAGGCCAGTAGAGATGTTGAAGCAAATGAGAGCCATCAGGGATAAATTGTACTAAATTGACTGTTTTTTAAAGATAAAAAATTGTGTACCTGTAGTTTGGAAGAAACTCTAGGTGTATAATTCAGCTATATCAAACTACATCTAGTAAATTTTCCTATAAAATATTTTTTTTTCATTTCCATAGAGAGAATTGATCCCATCTGACTGCACCTGACCAAAAGTGTCCCGCACAAGTTTGGCCGAACTTGTGCTGGACACTTTTATGATGGAGAGTAGCTAGGGTGCAGGCCTTCTTCAGTGCAACTGTTATTTTTTTAAAACATGTCAACTGGTATTTGATCTTTCTGTGTTATTCATATTTTATTATCTGATTAATTTTTTGTCATTAGAATATTATTAATTTTATTAGTATAGAAAAAACTTGTGCGCCAAATGCATGCCATTTTATATTACACTTTTTATAATATTATTAAAAAATGTTAAAAAAAATATGAAAATGATTTTTTTTCCAAAATTAAAAATTAATATCCAAATTTAACATGAGTGATAAAAAAGTAAAGTAAAAAAGATCAAATAAAAAAAAGAAAAATTCAAGGAAAATTCCTGCCTTCAAGAGCCAGTAGAGGTGTTGAAACAAATGGGTGCCATCAGGGCTAAATATGATAAAATTTAAAATTTTTTAAAGATAAAAAATTTTTATCCTGAGGTTTGGGAAAACTCAAGGTGGATAATTCAGCCATACAAAACTACTTCTAATGTAATTATTTAGCATTTTTTTTAATTTACTTTCCACAGAGAGAATTGATCCCATCTGACTGCAACTGAAAAAAAGTGTCCAGCACAAGTTTGGCCAAACTTGGGCTGGACACTTTTATGATGGAGAGTAGCTAGGGTGGAAGTGTTTCTCAGTATATCATTTTTTGTTTTTCACATTTCTATTGGTTTTTTAACTTTTTTTTATCATTCATATTTATCTATAATTAATTTTTTGTCACCATATATATTATTAATGTTTCTAGTATAGCAAAAACCTGCATGCCAAATGCGAAATTGGTGATTTTACACCTTTAATAATATTATTATATAAAGTTAAAAAAATATGAATATGTTTAGTTTTAAAAAAAATAAATTGATATTTATAATTAAAAGAGTAATAGAAAGGTAAAATGAAAATAAATGGGATCAGGTACGAAATAAAAAATACAAGTAAAATTTTACTATCAAGAGCCAGAAGTGGTGTTGGGACAGTTGGGGACCCATAGGTCAAGACTTGGTCTAAACTTACTTTTATGTATAGCTAACAAATTTTGAGCTGAGGTTTGGACAGACTTCCAGTGGAAAATTTTACAATATTAAACATTCTTTACTTCAATAATTGAGTGAAATATCATCTTCATTGCCATAGAGAGAATTTATCTCATATGACTTCATGCAACCAAAAGTGTCCAGCACAAGTTCGGCCAAACTTGTGCTGGACACTTTTATAATTGAGAGTAGGCATGCAGCAAATCTTCTTAAACTCAAAAGGGATTTCTTATAAATATATACACTGGTATTTGATCTTTCTGTGTCATTTAAATTTAGCATTTGATTAATTTTTTGTCATCATTATATTATTAACGTTATTACTATAGTAATAACTTGTGTGAAAAATGCATACCAGGTGGTGTTCCACCTTTAATCATATATTATTAAATAAAGGTATAAGAGTATGAAAATTATTTATTTTAAAAATTAAAAATTGATATCAAAGGAATATGAGCAATAAAAAAGTAAAATAAAAGGGATAAAATAAGAAAAAAAAATCTAAGGAAAATTCTCACTATCAATAACAAGTAGAGGTGTTAGATCAAATGTGCACCACCAGGGCTAAACTTGGACTATATTTTCTTTTTTGTTAAACCAAAGAAAGTGTCCTGATGTGTTTTGAAAGATCATCAGGAGGACAGTTTGGCAATATCAAACTACTTATTGTGCAATGATTAAGCAAAATGTCATTTTCATTTCCATAGAGTAAATTTATCCCATCTGACTGCATGCAAAAAAAAGTGTCCAGCACAAGTTCAGCAGAACTTATGCTGGACACTTTTATGATGGTGAGTATCTAGGGTTCAGGTCTTCTACAGTTTATCAGGTATTCCTTATAAACAAATACACTTGTATATGATCTTTCTGTGTCATTCATATTTATCATTTGATTCATTGTTTTTCACCATTATACTATTAATGTTATTAGTATTGAAAAAAATTATAAGCCAAGTGCATACCGGGAGATGCTACATCTTTAATAATTTTATTAAATAAAAGTAAAAAAAATATGAAAAGTATTAGTTTTACAATAAATAAATTGATATTTGAAAGCAAAAAGAGGAATGAAAAGGTAAAATAAAAGTGATTAAATATGAAATTAAACATTCAAATAAAATTTCTGCCATCAAAGAAAATTTGAGTTTTCAGACCAAATTTGCACCACTGGCTCTAGATTTGGAATATATTTTCATTTTTTTAAATTAATAAAAGTGTCCACCTGAGGTTTTCAAAAAATTCAGGAGGATAGTATAGCAGAATTAAACTACTTCTTGTGCAATGATTGAGCAAAAATTCATTTTAACTTCCATTGAGTAAATTTATCCCATCTGACTGCATGCAACCAAAAGTGTCAAGCACAAGCTCAGCTGAACTTGTGCTGGACACTTTTATGATTGAGAGTAACTAGGGTGCAAGTCTTCTTCAGTTAATCTTATATTCATTTTAAAAATATCTATGGGTATTTGATCTTTCTGTGTCATCCATATTTATTATTTGATTATTTTTTAGTCACCATTATATTATTAATGTTTTTAGTATAGAAAAAACATGTGTACTGAATGTACACTGTGTTATTTTAAAACTTTAATAATATTATATAATAAATGTAAAAAAATTTGAAATTTATCATTTTTACAAAAATAAAGTTGATATTTAAAAGCTAAAGGATAAATAAAAGGGTAAAATTAAAACAAAAGAGATCAAACATGAAATAAAGATATTAAGTATAATTTCTGCTATCATGAGCCAGTAGAGGCTTCAGAAAAAATGGGCACCATCATAGATTAACATGGATCAAATTTACTTTTTACCAAAGTAAAAAATTGTCTACCTTAGGTTTGGACAAACTTCCGTGGGACAATTTGTCCATATAAAACTATTTTCAGTGCAACAATGGGGTGATCATTCAGTCTCAATTCCATAAAAAGAATTGATTGCATCTGACGGCATGCAACCAAAAGTGTCCAGCACAAGTTTGGCCAAACTTGTGCTGGACACTATTATCATGGAGAGTAGCCAGGGTGCAAGTCATTTTAAATCATCTGGAATTTCTTATAAACATGTCCACTGTTATTAAATATTTGTGCCCCACTCATATTTATCAATTGATTAATTTTTTGTCACCATTATATTATTAATATTATCAGTATAGCAAAAACTTGTGTGCCAAATGAATACTGGGTGATGTTAAATCTTTTATAATATTATTAAATAAAGGTAAAAAAATATGAAAATGATTTATTTTACAAAAAATAAACTTCTATCCAAAAGCAATATGAGAGGAATAAAGTAAAATAAAAGAAATCAAAGATGAAAATTAAAATCCAAGTTAAATTCCTGCCATAAACAGAAAAAAGAGATGTTGAATCAAATTAGCACAATCAAGGCTAAACTTGCACTAAATTTTCTTTTTTGTAAAAATAAAAAAAAATCCACTTGAGCTTTACCAAAACTTAAGCATGAAAATTTTGCCATATCAAACTACTTCTAGTGTAATTTTTTATCAAAAATTTATCTTCATTTCCATAGAGAGAAATGCTGTCAGGCTAAGTCCAAGTCCAGAGACGTGAATAGCTTGCTGGTCTAGTGTCTAGAAGATTTACAAAAGGTCACAAATGAATACAATTGTATAAGACAAGCAAGTAGTAGAATAAAATCAATTATAAGGCTCAGTAATTTACTCTCACTTATTATACTTGGTATTACAAGGCTTATTGTTGTGCAGAAAAATAGATGTAATATATTTAAAATACTATTCAAAGACTCTCTAAAGTACTAATGAAATGTAAGATAAATTGTATTGGTTATATTGTAATTGTAATTTTAAAGGTGACAAATTGAATGTAGAAAATATGACCAAAACCCCCTCCTTTTATACCCAATAATTCCCCAATGATGCCCCTTGATGATTCCAATCCTATAAACGGCCAAATGCACCTAAAACTAACTAATAGACCTGTTCAAAAACATAAGGAATTACCAATTACAACCAAAGAATGATATCATATGCCAAAATCCTGAAATAATAGGGATAATCCATCACAAATAAAGAATAACCCAAAAAAGAGTGTATATGTGTGTAATATCTATTTTTAATAGACTAAAAATAAAGAAAAGGTATTAAATATAACACATCATTACGGGGGATTAACAGTGGAAATGCTAGAGTTAATTATTACAAATTTATACGTGAAATCCCTGTCCAAAAATAAGCATTATTGACTGAGAAACCACTGAAAAACCCAATTTAATGCGTGAAAGGGCTGATCCCTGTATGCAGACTCTTGGCAGGCATAGCCACAGGTAAATCCTTGACTAAATAGGCGATTTTTAAGCGTGGTAGCATGGTTGGGCGCCAAGACTGATTTGACTAATGTAATTAGTGCATTTAATAAGGTTAATTCACATTGAAACTAAATTAAGACACTAAATAAGCGTCCCTCGCCTATTTTAGTGTGTTTCCACATATATTGCATGTATGTGAAGTAATTTTAGCGTGAAAAATACTAACTTTGCTAAAAATGAAGCTATTCACACAGGAAAAATGCAGGCAGTATGTAGCCACTGCACAGAGGCCATTTCTGGCATAAAAAACACCAAATTTGAAAAGTGTTATTTTTACACTTTTAAATAGCCAGATCAATTGTTCCAAATAAGGCAAATTGATCTGAAAAGGCGCATTTTTATTGGTTTAACATTTATAGCGCATATATCCAGCTTTTAGTGATAATAAGCGCATTTATCAATTATTTCAATAAAATAATAGAAAAATTAGCTTTATGTGTACTTAAAAATTATGTAGACTTATGGCTAAGGTTCTTAAGGTTACCCTAACATATTCTAACTTAATATTAAGTAAATAAGACTTGAATAAGGTGGATATATGCGTGTATATAATGCTTTATAATGGCATATATTTGTATTAAATCAATTTTTATACAATTATTTATTGTTCGCATGTATGCTACATATGTTTAACATAATTTGTTAGTAATTTTACTCAGTCCTGAGAATATTCAGGCTGACAAATGCTCCCATCTGACTGCACCTGATTATAAGTGTCCAGCACAAGTTCGGCCGAACTTGTGCTGGACACTTTTATGATGGAGAGTAGCTAGGGTAGAATTTTTCTTCAGTTCATCTAGTATTTCTTACAAACATGTCTACTGGTATTTTATCTTTTTTCATCACTAATTAATATCATTTGATTAATTTTTGGTTGCCATTATATTATTAATTTTATAAGTATAGAAAAAACTCATGTGCCAAATGCATACCAGGTGATGTTATGCCATTTATAATATTATTAAATAAATGTATAAAAATATGAAAATAGTTTATTTTAAAAATTATTAATTGATATCCAAAAGCAATATTAGGAATAAAAAATTAAATTGAAGGGATCAAATATGAAAAAAGAAATCCAAGTAATATTCCTACTATCAAAGGCCAGTAGAGGTGTTGAAGCAAATGAGAGCCATCAGGGATAAATTGTACTAAATTGACTTTTTTTTAAAGATAAAAAATTTTGCACCTGTGGTTTGGATGAACTCTAGGTAGAAAATTTGGCTATGTAAAACTACTTCTAGTGAAGTTTTTTATCAAATAATTTTTTTCATTTCCATGGTGAGAATTGATCTCATATGACTGCACCTGACCAAAAGTGTCCAGCACAAGTTGGGCCAAACTTGTGCTGGACACTTTTTTGACGGTGAGTATCTAGGGTGCAGCTCTTCTTCAGTGCAACTGGTATTTTTTTAAAACATATCCACTGGTATTTGATCTTTCTGTTTTATTAATATTTTATCATTTGATCAATTTTTTGTCACCAGTATATTATTAATTTTATTAGTATAGCAAAAAAACATGTGCAAAATGCTTACAGGGTGATGTTAAACCTTTAATAATTTTATTAAATACAGGTAAAAAATTATGAAAATGATTTGTTTTACATAAAATTAATTGATATCTAAAAGAAAAAAAAGGGATAAAAAGAAATAGGTTGAATAAAAGGGATTTTATATGAAATTAAAAATTCAAGCTAAATGCCTACTTTCAAGGCTCAGAAGAGGTGTTGGATAAAATGGGCATCATCAGGAATAAAATTGTACTTAATTTGATTTTTTGAAAAACTAAATGAAGTTTTCAACTGATTTTTTTCCAATATTTAGTTGGACACTTTGTCTATATCAAATTACTTCTAGTGCCATGATTTACCAAATTAAATCCTCATTTCCATGAATTGATCCCATATGGCTGGACCAGGCCAAAGGTGTCAACCACAAGTTTGAGAATTCTTCTGGTGGACACTTTTATGATGGACAGTAGTAGGGTACAAGTCTTCTTTAGTCAATCTAGTTTTCCTCATAAAAATTTCCAACTTATTTTCAGACAAAAATCAGGTGGAAAGTTTGTCCATATAAAATTACTTCTAATGCCATGATTGACTAAAAATTGATTCTCATTGCCATATAGAGAGTTGATCCCATATGACTGGATCTGGAAAAAGTGTCACCACAATTTTTGATAAACTTAAGTTTGAAAATTTTATGATGGAAAGTAATTGCAAGTCTTCTTCATTTCATCAAGTAATCCTCATAAAAATTTCCACCTGTATTTTGGCCAAACTTCAGGTGGACACTTTGGCCATATTAAATTAATTCTAGTTCCATTTTGATAAAAAACTGATACTTATTGCCATATATAGATATTAAACCCAACAGAGTGAGCCTTTCCAAAGGTGTCTACCTGAATTATGGCTAAACCTCAGTTGGACAATTTTATGATGCGGAGTAGCTAGGGCAAAAGTATTCTTCAGTTAATTTGGTATTCATAATAAATTTATCTTCCTAAAGTTTAGCCTAACTTCACGTGGACAATTTCGAAAAAGCACCAGTTAGTCACTATCCATCAAAAAAGTGTTCACCAAAATTTTGGCTAAACTTGTGGTGGACCCCTTTGATCAGCCACAGTCAGATGAGATCAACCTTTAGATTGAAATGAGGATGATTTTTTGGTCAATCATGGAAATAGAAGTAGTTTGATGTGGCCAAATTACCCCCCTGAAGGTCAGACAAACCACACAAGGACACTTTTTAGCAGGGAGTAACTGACAAAAATCCATTTATCAGAAGGAAAATCTTTTATTGGATAGATGCCAAGGTTTCATACTTGTGTATTATGGTCAGTATTAATTTTAAAAGTGTCTGTCCAAGCAATTTCATTGCCCATCATGACACATTTTGTTTTAAATGTTTCAAACTGCGTGATGCAGTAATAATGTGTCACATAGTATAATTAAGTTCTATTAAGTGCCCTCCTATGATGCCTAAATTTATAATTTAATATCTTACATAATAATTTTATCATATATGAATTCATCAATATTTTATTTTATTATCAAATTTAATAGAGCAAGTATCCTGAATTATTATATATGCAAAAGCTTAGGTTAGATCAATTTGTGCTCAACAGAGGACCAAAATCAAGTTCTGGAGGATCAACTTGTGCATAATTTGGAATCAGTTAATATTCTGTCTATAATCAATCTGAGAATAAATGTAAATCTAACTCTAATTTACTTATGTTTATAAAGTATTCATAAACCTGGCATAATTAAGGGACACTCTAAATTTCAAGAGAGGGGATTGCTAGCAATTCACCACTAGATTTCCCTGGTGTATCTTTCTTTATTTTCTCAATAATCATTTCTAAATCCTAAATCTTTGATTGTTGAGTTTCCAACCCTTCGTGAGATCTTAAGAATTTTAATATTACCTTTCAATTATATTAGAATCCTTCTCGAACATAGCTCGAAGCAGTAGTTCTTCCCTCAAGTCATCTTCGAATCACTTCCTCAAATCATTCCTCTGTGCTTCAAAGAAGTCTCTAAACTCCTCATCTCACTTACAGTAACATCCTCGACCTTGTGTGTAGGTCGTCAGGTGACAATCCCTTGCATAGAATTAGCTCTATACATGCTACCTTACAGGGTGCTAAATATATCAGCTTTTTGGATGGTAATAAGTGATATCACCAGGTACCTGTTGAGAAAAATTCTCAGATTTTTCTGATGATTGCTACTCATATGGGTATTTATAAGTATGTTAGGATGAAATTTGGCCCTAAAAATGCCCCTTCAGTTTTTCAAAAAGTCATGGATAACACATTCCATCAGGAGATAATTGAAGGATGGCTGATGGTTTATATTGATGATATCATTATATTCTCAAAAACATTTGAGGACCATCTCAACCACCTGTGTAACGTGTTCCAAAAAATGGATGAGATAAATATGACACTTGCTTTGAAGAAATGTAAATTTGGTTTCCATTCTTTAAAAGTTCTTGGTCATGTTGTTTCAGGCTTACAGATATGTGTCGACCAAAACAAAGTGGCAGCCATACAACAGGTGAAGGCTCCTAATACAGTTAGAGAGCTACAGAGTTTTTTGGGAATGTGTGGATACTATAGACAGTATATTAAAAATTACCAAGTCATAGCTTTACCACTTACCCAATTAACTAGAAAGGATGTTGCTTTTGTCTGGAACAGTGAAAGACAAAGAGCTTTTGACACTATGAAACACTGTTTTATGTCAGCACCTATTCTTGCTTTACCTGACTTTAATCATCCGTTTGTTTTATATACTGATGCCAGTTTAATTGGTCTGGGTACTGCCCTCCATCAAAAACAAGTGATGAATGATAAAGTATCAGAAGTAGTAATTTGTTATATTTCAAGAACCTTGAGAAATATTGAATTGAAATATGTTGCTACTCAATTAGAATGTTTAGCTGTAGTGTGGGCTCTAGAAAAGCTTCATTATTACCTAGATGACCAGAAATTTGAACTTGTCACTGACTGCAGTGCAGTTAAATCCCTTTTAAACTTGAAAACACCTAACAGACATATTTTCAGATGGCAGTTAGCTGTTCAAGAGTACAGAGGGAGAATGAAAATTATTCACAGGGCTGGTATTGTTCACTAAAATGTGGATATTTTGTCAAGGTTACCTTTACTAAATGATGACTCTAATCATGCATATGATCCTGAGGATGAAATTTTTCATATTCATGAAATATATGTGGTTGATATGGAGGAAGAGCTATTGCAGCTTATTCTGGATTCATATGATAAGGACACTGACTTAAAAAAGTTATGCACCATATTAAATGATTTAAAGAATGCTTCAATACAACCATTAATTAAAACACTTCCACCAAAGTACCAAAAAGCTTTGGAAAAAGGTAAATTTTCAATTGATGATGGATATCTATATTATAGAAGAAATTTGAGTAATGTCATTGTTATTCATCCTTCTATGAAATAAATCATCTTGAAAATTTGTCATGATGAAATATTAGCTGGACATTTTGATCTTGAAAAAACAATGATCAGAATAAAAAACACTGCTTGGTGGGTTAATATGTCTGAAGACACCAAATTATATGTTGAATCTTGTGATTCTTGCCATAAATCAAAAAGATTTACTGGTAAGAGAGCTGGATTAATGCAACATATTGAACCTCCTGATGCACCATGGCAAATAATAAACATGGATTTTGTAACAGGATTACATATTGCTGGAAAAGACAGTTATAACTCTTGTTGGGTTATTGTGGACAGATTCACAAAAATGTGTAAATTTATCCCTACCCACAAGGGTGTTTCCACTAAAGAATTAGCTTTCTTATGGTGGTCTCATATGTTTAATACTACTGGTTTTCCTAAAGCCATAATATCTGACAGAGACCCTAAATTTACTTCTGAATTTTGGATGTCTCTGATGAATGTTTGTGGTTGTGATATGAAAATTTCTACTGCCCATCATCCACGGACTGATGGTTTAGCTGACAGAATGATTAAGACTCTAGAGGACATAATAAAAAGGTATTGTGCCTTTGGCCTTGAGTATAAAGATAATGACAGATTCACTCATGATTGGGTTACTTTACTTCCTGGGTTAAGATTATCTTATAATAGCACTGTTCATTCTGTTACTCAAAGAAAGCCTTTTGAGCTCTAGCTTGGATATGTTCCACATACTCCTGCCCAAATTATCAATAACAAAATACCTAAATTAGATATACATCCTGGTGTAAAGTCTTTCTTCAAATGCAAAAACTCTGCAAAAATCATGCTCAAAAATGTATTGAAAAATCATTTGAATATGAGAAGAAGAGATGGGACAAATCCCATAAAGAATACACTTTTAAAAAGGGTGATGAGGTGTTGATTTCTACAGTCCACTTCAATTTACAAGGTAATAACAAATTGAAAGACCCATTTGTTGGTCCATTTGTTGTCAGAAGAATGATTGGAGATAATGCAGTTGAGTTTATTTTGTACTCTCCATATGACAGAAAAAATCCTGTTTTTCCAATATATCTTCTGAAACCTTACACATCAAATAGTGATTTATTTCCAAAAGGAGGGGAAGACCAAAGAAAACCCCAAATGAAATCACTGAAACAGCAGAAAGTGAAAAAACTCTGAATGACAGAATAGTCACTGCTGAAAAGGGTACAGAAAACTTATTGAGATTCAAGAATTAATCATCTGGTTATGATTCTTGGATACCTGGGAAGGAGATATCTAATCTTGCTACTCTACTAAAAAAGTATAAAAATAAAAAATCATAGCATTTTTTTTATTGTTTTTTTTAGAGTGAGGGAGTGTCAGACAGGCTTCTAGACTTACCCAGTAAAATAATTGATTATCTTACTGAGGTGAAGCCACACCTTTTAAATCCTTATAAATAATTTATTATTTATTAACTACTTATGTATTACTTACAACTAACTAACTAAGTACACTAAGTAATGTAGATAATTAATAAAAATAAGTACTTGTCCCATACATATTTTATTCCCTAACACCGTGCTCAATAATACAGATGAGAGGGAATAAAATTAGTACTAAAGGTATTAGTGATAAAATTCGCACAAACTCTAAAACAACTGTACTCTAATATATTTTGAAACTCATTATAATCTTGACATTATTGATATAATTATATCAACTAGTTCTATTATGAGATATTCCTTTTATTCATATATAGTTGCTTTTTTCATCTTATATGTTTTCCTTCCAATAGTTGGGTGGGAACTCTATTTTACAGCCAAAAAATAGAGTACACCACGTTGATTTGGGGCATTTTGTGAGGTGACTAACTTTATGTTTTTTAGGTTTGTGGGAATAAAAAATAAAACCAATGCTATATAAATGACTTTATTTACTTTTCCTTTAATAAAATAATGTTCTTCTAATTCTTCTACAGCATTACCATTTTCATCATAGTAACTAGTTCCATCCAGATCTAGAATTAGCATATATGAGTAATTAGCCTCTATATATCCTTTAGATTTTTTCTGAATATTCTCTCTTAAACACTATTTTATGGGTGAACAATAAAACTCACCTCTTCCATTAGGTTTGACAATTTCAATTAATAGCCCTTGGTTTTTTTGGCTCATCCAGAAGCATTTTTTCAGAAATGTTTCTGTAAACATCTATCAATTAGTTACCTTTTGCAAAGATAATGACCTTGTCTTTTAAAAAAAATTCATGTAAACAATTTCAACTAACTCTTTTCAAGTGTATGTTTTGTATATGCATATTTGATATATATTTATCATTGGGTTGTTTAATTTCTATTTTAATTGTAAGTGGTATTTCATAGACAAAGAATAGTATTTATTTCAGAAAAATGTCATTTTTTAAATTATATTTACTTAATTTTGTTTGCTTTTATACTTCCCTTTCAATGAATTCTCATCACTGCTACATATTAAAATGAACAATATTTTTTTTCTAAGTACACTTCTTTGATAACCATGCTATCCTCATATGTATGAGTTCTCAGATCATGTCACAGGGTGAAATAAAATATGACTGGTAGGCAAGTTTCTTTGGAGAAATAATCAAGTAATATATAAAGTAACCTTCAAGAAACCCTATTTTTAATATTTGAGCTTTTTACAGATAAAAGTTGAAAAAGTGATTTTGAATAATTTGGAAATCTGATTAACCAGTGAATCTTTTAACAGAGATTTCAAATGGTAAGCACATTGAAATACTAAAATACCTCATTTAAACCCAAAACCTTGGAAAATTTTAAATTAAACTTTTTCCAAATTCCAAAGTGGTAACTATTTGCTAGTTTGAATGGCTAATCTTATTTGGAAGAGATATTTACATTTAATAATCCTCCTCACTCATATCACTTTCCATCAGATGCTACTCTGCTTTAATCTTTGAATATTGATAGATACTTATTGGAAGAATAAATTTGAATAAACATATCGAAATGGTAAAGCATAATTTATGCATATAGGTTTATGAGTAGAAATGTTCTTAATTTTCTTGAAGAAGTAGAACAGATTTGATTAAAAGTCAGGTTGATTTTTGAAAGCCTATGCAGCCAAAAATCAGTGCTGCAATTAGTGAGGAATATGAAATTTACCAAATCATTATAGGAATATATTTTATAATATTCATAAACTCTTACAACATCAAAATTTGGTCCAGGTTCTATAATTTTTATATTATTAAAGCTAGTAGAAATGTGCGTAGAGAAATCTATCTTCACTAATCCATGAAATTTTTTAATATTTTGGACTAATTTATTTAATATTACATACAAAATATGTCAATAAGTTGGGAATCTACTGAAATTAAAAATGGTTCTGCAAATTTCAAATTTCAAAGGAAAGAAACCCCCTCCATATTTATAAAACCAATCAAATCTACATTACTGAAGAACAAAGTCAGGTAAATTTTTTGGAAGTATTTTTCACACACATGAATTTTTTTTAATGAATAACATAATTGGGATGGAGTTTTCTGTATATATAACAATATTCATCTAAAATATGTTATCTCACATGCTAAAAGGTGTCTCCCCCCAACTGAACTTCTATACTTCAGAAAATAATATGGACCTTCTAGCAGGTACCAATTATTTTATTATAATAAAATAATAAGTGTAGATAATATATCAAAAGCAAATAATATTTAAAAATTTCAATACATTTTCATATCTGAAATTTATATTTTGATTTATATTTTTAGGACAAAAAGAAATTTCATCCACCATTAACATCAAAAAATTTTCGTCCACAGGTGAAATTGAATGTGCTACTTCATTCAGCCTGAATAATTACAAACCTTTATTCAAAAATATTTTCAATAGAATTTTGGTTTACTTTTAGCACCATAGTATTAATATTTTACATTATCTAATGAAATCCATTTATCCCATGTAAATTTGAAAGATTTTTATCCATGAAGTATCAGAAGTTGAAGACATAAACTTGATATAATTTAATGAAATAATTTAAATACTAATAGATTTAAATGAAATTATCAAATTTTTTAAACTCTCAAATTTATTTTTTCCATTCTTTTGACAACCCATAAATATTTTTTTATGAAATATATCATGTTACCCTATTACAAAGTCACCATGAATAATCAAACACATGTTTAGTTTATGAAAGTGTGTTTTTAAACAATGTAGATTAAAATTTATCAAAGGCATTCTTTATAAATAGAAATGAAATAAAATAAAAATATTAACAGAAAAAAAAAAGGAAATTTTTTTTCTAGCTCCATAAATACTTACATTTCAACCCTTTTTTATCCTGTGTAAATTTATTATTAGCTCTTTTTTCACCCCTTGGGGCTCAGAAAGGGCTGAAAATGTTTCAACTTAGTCTTATTGAAAATGTCTATGTCTTATCAAAAAGAAACTGACATCCTTCCTACAGTTTTAACTATCTTGATTTTTTCATGAAATAAATTTTTTGTCATACTTAGCACTCATTGTTGCTTTTTCCTTCCCATGATACCCCATAATCATAAATTTTCTTCATTTTAAATTTATGAAGTACATACTTGTTCATAGTTCAATAAGAAATATATAAAAAAGTTATTTTGGATAAAAAGTTACTATAATCTATAGTTTTCATAAATTTTTTATCATTCTTCAAAATTTCATGCCTTAAAAAAATTGATGCTGTGTGCCTTCTTTTGATGTAACTTTTTTTTAAAAAAAATTATTATTAATGTTTATACACTTTTTATAAATTTTATAATTCAGTTAAATTTTTTAGAATTTTTTGGAATCTTTTCTTAAAAAATAAGATTTTTGATGTCTTTAAATGATTTTGAGATCTTGTGAATTTTTTGAATTTTTGAGTTTCTTGTGAATTAATTCAATTTTTTGGGGAATTTTTTGGACCTTATATTTTTTTTGGCATGGTTTTGATTTTTTTTGATTCTTATAATGCTTGAATAAGAATCAAGTCACATGGCAAAAAGATGCAGCATCTTTTCAAGCACATGACTTGATTCCAATTCCTCTAGTGAAAGTTGCCAGATGGACCAAAAATTTTCACAGAATTATATTTCTTGTGGTCCATCTAACAACTTGCACTGAGGAATTGGGTTCCAGCCTTTTTCTTGAAAAGATGTACCATCTTTTTGGCACATTACTTCAATCACAATTCAAGTCTTATGCTTGAAAAGACGCTGCGTCTTTTTAGCATGTGACTTCAACTTCAATTCAAGCATTACAAAAGCGAGAAAAAATTCAAAAAAATGTAAAAAAACCAAAAACATTAAAAGAAACATAAAAAAATGTAAAAAAATTCAAAAAAATTTAAAATTTTTTAAAATACACCAAAAAAATTCAGAAATTCCCAAAAGAATCCAAAAAAATTCCAAAAAATTCCAAAAAAAATCCATTTAAATTTAAAAAAAGTCAAAAAATTCATAGAAGTTCAAAAAAAATACAAAAAATACGAAAAAAAAATTAATAAAAATCTAAAACATTCAGAAAACTTCAAAAAACTTCAAAAAACTTCAAAAAAATCTAAAAAAATTCCTAGCATTAAAAAAAAATTAAAAAACTTAAATGAAGTGCTATTAAATTCCAAAAAATTTATAAAAATTATGTAAAGGCCAAAAAAAATCTAAAAAAATATAACAATGATTAAAATTTTAAAAATTCTGAATATCAATAGAAAACTATGAAATCATCTTACTAATCAGCAGAAATTAAAATAAAAGCTTAATAAATTTTAAAAATTGAATAAAAAATTTGATACAAATGAAAAAATTGATGAAATTATTCCAAAAATATATAAAATAAAAAATAAGATAAATATGTCTTTTTTTAAAGAGATTTGGTATTCATATATTTTTTTACTGGAAAACTCTTGACTCATACCACCTCCTGATTTATTTTTTTCAAGGAAAATTGATGCATAGATGTTAGAAATTTTGATCCTTGATTCATGAGGCAACCATTCTTCCATAAATTAGGGCCACTGGAGTTACTATTGAGGTTACTATGGGGTTGTCTGAGGGACAAAAAAAGACTTGCCTACAAGTTTTCTTTTATTTCACCCTGTGTGTAATACAGTCAGTTTAAATTGATATTACTTTTGATTTATTATTTTTAAGGCTTATTCATGAGTGTATATTCATTGTTTTTAGCAAACTCTTTGTAATATCCTCATGTCACTATTGGAACTATCATATAAGTTAGACAGTTTCTGCTGTTAGATTCCCATTCATACTTTATCATTTATTATACATAATT
This sequence comes from Hemileia vastatrix, assembly GCA_030280995.1. NCBI lineage: Eukaryota > Fungi > Basidiomycota > Pucciniomycetes > Pucciniales > Zaghouaniaceae > Hemileia > Hemileia vastatrix. The sequence goes on along the minus strand of JASXTE010000002.1, from coordinate 31,913,020 downwards.
CTTTATAACCTATGCCTGATTATTGGTCTTACTTACCTGCTGGAAATCCTCTCAAAACAATTTTCAAATAAATAAAATATTTTATGAAATTCTTCCTCCTTCTAATTCTCCTTTTTTTGCTGCGTCAATAGTTTTCGTAGAACTCTTATGAATATATCTCCTACTTCAACATCTTGGAAACCCTTTCCTTCAAATCACCAGATTTTTAAATTCTTGTCAATTACACATGACTCTTTTAAATCCACTTTACAGATTTTTTAAGCTTCAGGCTCTAGTGCTGTTACAGAAACAATACCTCACTCATATTATGAAGACTTTCTCAATTATCTTGAATCATCAAATTTTCCAGTTCATAATTTTGCTTAGAATCTGGAATGGAACTCTCACTGCAATTAATGCTTTGGTCAGCTTATTATCATAGATTGGGACAATGCTTTCTGAATGATGACTTTTGCTTCATACCCTATTTATACAAACACAATTTACTATGTTAATAAAATGCATGTTCTCCATCAATGGTTCCTTAGACAACAGAATATACTTAGATCTGGACACTATTCTCCAGACTATTTGGAGAAAAAAAGGTCAAAAGTCTTGGTCTAGGTTACACAAAAAATTCAGTCTAACATCTTTCATATTAGTTTTATTTCTTTGCTGATAATTTATTGAAGCTCTCTTTTCATTGTAAAAACTTTCTCAACACCCTTCCTATATGTTCAAGAGTAAAATATTTGTATACTAATGTAAAATGATTCTCTGACTCAGAAATCAATGTAGATGGATCAATAAGTGAAGTGTCAGTGTATGCTAGTATCTAAGTATGATTTAATAGTAAATATTAGTGGTCCAACTACTTATTGAAAAGTGATTTAGTGATTAAACCTCAGGGGAAGACTAATAAAAAGTTATGCTCAATATTAACTAGCAATATTTGGATTGGTGCATGCTAGCGGTGGAAAATAGGTTAATAAAATATAGTTATAGCTAATATAAAGATAATATTAATTTATAAAATATATTTCTATATGATAATTATTGTTTTATAATGTTTATTTGAGCTGTAGTAAGTAATTTATGTCCAATAATATGTCGAATCCTCCCTTGCTTATACCAAAATCTACTGGAATGCACATACTTTCAATCCAGATGATGTCACTGCTCTCCCCAGAAATTAAAGAGCTGTGAGGGCCAATCACCTCCACATGTAATACACTTCAAGTAGTTTCAACACCTAGACCTCTATTAATGGCCCTCCATCAAAATTAATGATTTCATAAACCCATACCATAAATAGAGAAAACAGATAAAAGCAGATACCATAAAGAAACAGGTAAAATAACTCATCCAAAGAGTATATAATAAGACCCAAAGCATATAAAGGAACCAAATAAACTTTTCAAGCCCTCAAAAACATCCCCAAGCATCAATATACATCCAGTAAATATATCCCAGCCCATAAATATGTGAAAATACATCAAAGGAAGCAGATTAAGTTGTCCAAACTGGATATATGCGCCTGAAAAAGGTGTATATGCTTGTTTAGGCATTGTGAGTCCATTTAATATGTCAATATGACCTAAAATAAGCATAAAAATAATTATTACAGGATATTTAGAGGTTAAAATCTGCTCATAGATTTATATATACATAATATAACTACATATTTCACTGAATATGAGGTTTATGCATAAATATAAGCTTATGTATGTCTATAATTACTTAATATCACATAAGATAAGTATATTATGAGTCCATTAACAACTTAAATAGTACTTTAAGGCTATGGATAAGCTATTTAAACTTATATAAGTCATTTAATTGTGTAATAAATATATATATAAGTATAATAACCATACAAAGAATTGTTATAACCATAATTTTTACTCTTAAGCTTTATGTAATTGAGGTTACCTTATTTTAAGCATAAGAAATAATCAGTTCTGGGGATACCTAGGCTGACATAAAGTATAACTATTACGATTTTTAGATGAATTTTCAAATTAGCACAAAATATTGATCTTAGGTCCCATGAAATGAGTCAAAAATCAAAAATATCAACATTACCAATATAAGATCATGTTTCAATACAAAGGATACATTCTGTATTTTTACAAACTTCTAGGCTTAAACTAGAATAGGTACCTAAATCTTTACCTCTTGACTTCTATAAAAATAATTATTTAGCTACTCTAAACAATCAAAAATAAGGAAATTTGATAAATTTCTGACCCAAAAAACATCAATAATCTTCTTCAACTGACTGATCCGATTTCTTTAATTTATTCATATATTCATCAAGAACCATATTTTTAACTGAAAATGTTTATCTCCTCTATTTGGTACACTGAGACTTGAAAATACAAATTTAAATAAATAGTTTTTATTTTTCATCAATAAAAAGTTTACTTTACATACATAGTTAAATTCTCCTTTTTTTTGAATTTTTTACATACTGAACTCAAAACTCTTTATCACATAATATATAATGATATGCACCTTGTTTTTGTGACTCGTGCAAAAAAGCTGATCAATAGCTTGAGATTCTCTTGATGTATTACAGCTTTACTCCTTTACAAACTCACAATAATAAAACATTCAATGAATAATTTTTCCCAGTTGAATTTCTTGTATTAAGTAAAATATATATGCTAAAACGCCATTATGTAAACATTTTGTGCACATTGTAGATCAATACCTAGCCCAGCTGACTTTATGGAGCCTAGAAGAAAAAAGCAATAAATATCCTTTTTAAACCTTTTTAGACTTTTATCTCAGGCCCTCCAACTCAAATTACCTACATAAATTGTAAATCCAATGTTATATTTTCTTAGGGCTTTGGAAATCCTTTTTAAAATAATAATTTCTTTAATTTTCCGTCATCAAAAAGTTTTGAGTTAGTCACTTAAATTTCTAAAAATTCCACATATTCTGAAAAGATGACTGCTTTGGGATCCTTTATCTCTTTTTGCCCTTGCACAAACTCCATCACATGCTCAATGAGATGTAATATCTTAACCAAATCTCTCCATATATACTCATCAGACCTTTTATCTTTTCTAAATTCATACATTGGATGGTTGAAAAATATTTGTAAAACCTTTAGCTTCTGTAGAAATTCACTATTATCCCAAGGTTGTTTTTGATCTTGATTCAGGCTAAATTGCTTTTAAAATACTTCCTGTAGTTTTTCCAGCCATTTTTGCAAGCTTCTTCCAAATATCACCAATATACCTTCTTCAACCTTTTTAAGGAGATTTAGTACAACATCCTTTGTTCTCCATAAGCAGACTACCCTCATAAGGTGGTTGATATTTTTTGCTTCCTGAAATGAACCAACTTTTAGTTTTTGGTGTGATTTTTTCTCTGCAAAGAGACTCCACATCCCATCCATCCAGCTGAAGAAAAGTGATTCATATCTGTAGATCTTAAGGTGAGTTTTGTAGGAGTGTTCCTGATAAACATTGTTGATGCTTTGAAAGTAAACTAAAAATCTTCTGTGTCTGTTTGGCTAGAGGATTTTTGATGCAGCTATAATAAATTATTGTTTCTCATTAAGTTTCTTAACATCATTTTTTGTGTCAAGATACATATATAACTTACTGTGCTTCATCCAGAACAATTTGATACCATATAATGTTATTTATAAGTGATAAATTTTTGTCCATTTGCTTAGTTATTGTTGAAGGGTAGACTGTTTCATAAGTGGTAATTACAATGGTAGGTTACTGGAGTTTTTCTTCTTGTAAATTATCAAAACTCTGACCATGAAATACATTTTATGGAAGTGATTGAGGGTTGAAATGAAGATTTGTGTCATCTTCCCAGCTCAAGAGTACAGATAATGAACATATAATTAGTGTTGAAAAACTTAGTTTTTTACAAAAATCTCCAATATTTGTTGAAATTTTATTGCTTTCTCTTCTGTTGTACTTATCAGAGTAAGTGTGGATAGCATTGTTCCTAAACTCATGTCATCTGCAAGTATTGACCCATATCCACCAAAGTGTTGTTCAATATTTTCATACTTTTGTTTTTGAGGATGTTACACACTGTGAAGCCATTTTTTATCATCATGCTCCTAAAGCTTATCCAGTTTATCTTTCATATTTTTTTTGTTGTAAATCATAAAGGTGAATGATTGAATTTGGTGCATTTTTAAGGTTTTTATATTCCTAGTATTTGATTTTGAGTTATCAAATTTCAACTTATCCCAAATGAGTCAATTTCTGACCAATAAGAAGATACATAGTAAAATTTTTTGAAGTCATAATCATTGATTTGAATTATACTTATTCCAGATAGGTGAAAAGGTTTCTTTTATTTCATTAAGATACCTTTCAATTCCAAATAAGGTTCACCACAGCTGCCATGTTTCATTTTGCTGTTTGACTATGTAGCTCTAAAAATAGGCTTTATGCTGCAGCTGCACCATTGGTTCAAAGCTTAAACAATGAGAACACACCACACAATATGGGGGGAGGACTTGCTAGAAAGTCCACAACCTTGGATCCAAACTCACAACAGATTGAACACACATTGAGCTATTGATAAAGTAACCATACAATCAGGGATGAACACCACTCAGCAGAACAGTTTTAGGTGGGTGTTCAAGTAGAGTTCAGTATGGGTTCAGTATGAGTTCAGTCTGAGTTCCACCTGAGTTCCATCTGAGTGCAGGTTGAGGACTTGCTAGCAAGTCCACCCTCTATATTGCATAGTGAAAGTCACCAATTTATCTAAGAAGTGGTTCAATTTGTTCACTTTGCTTTTCTGAAAGATCTACAATAATTTTAAGGGCCTTTGTGTCTAACATAGAAAGAATATGAACTCTTTTTCTACCTTGCTGAAGCATTGACTTTTACATTTAGTTTTTTGATAATTGTAATATCATATATGATGGTGTTGGTTCAAAGAAAACATAAATTGACCAGGAAATTTAAAGGAACTCATTTTGTGGAGATATGAGAAGGAGTAAAAATCAATATAGATGGTTTAGAAATTGCAGAATCCAATTAATCAATATTTAGACATATTAAATGAATATGTACATGATGTTTGACAAGAGCCCAGTGACTCCATGGAAATCATTGGTAAAATTTATTTATTAACACAATAATTTTTTTTCAGAATTTCAAAGTCATTTTATGATTATCTTGAATAAGTATTTAAATGAACCCATACCATTAATAAAATATTGATAAGTATCTTCTTCTTAGTCCAAAAATTATGTACATAAAAATTCTTTTAGTTAAAATGAAGTTCAATGATTTTTTTACAAGGAACAAATGTATGTTATAAGAGTAGTTAAAATTTCACATGAAATTACACTTTGAGTAAATATTTTAGATATTTTTCTTAAATTTTTTGTTTCATTAGATAATATACATCAAAAAATTTTTGATTAAAAAAAAGGTAGGTTTTAAGAGATCCCAAGACTTCTGGAATTACCAAAAATAATCTTGAATAACTACGCCACTCATAATGTATTATTAATTTGAAAAAAATGATTATATCTTTCAAATGAGAGAAGCCAAACAATTCTAAAAATCCTACATCATCAGTCTCCTATATTTTAAAGCTGAAAATTATAATTCAGTCTAAAAGAATGGCTTTCAATTTTGACTAATCATCATAAAACAGAAAATCATTCAACTTTTAGTTGTTTAAAGCACCAAATATCATGCAATTTTCTATTGAGACATTCATTATAATTTCACAGAAGATTAATTGAGTATTTGTCACAGAGTTCAGTATAATGTCAAGAAGATTTCAGTCTCATTTTAAAATGAGTTCAGTCTGTGTTCAGTCTGAATTTAGTCTGAGATCCATTTGACTTCAAGTTGAGGACTTGCTAGCAAGTTCCCCCCAAATACTGTGTGGTGCAATATGACTCCCACAGCATTATTACCAACCATTTTGTTTACTAAAAAAGGTCCCACAAAAGGATCCTTTAATTTAACATTGCCTTGTAGGTTAAAATGCTGTGTTGAAATATGGACTTCATCTCCTTTTTTAAATTCAAATTCTTTATGGGATTCATCCCATCTGTTCTTTTCATATTCAAATGCTTTTTGGATGCATTCTTCTGCATGATTATTACACATTTGTTTCATATAAATAAAAACTTTAGTACAAGGGCATATCTCTAACCTTGTTAATTTGTTTAAATGCTTTACTGGGGTATTTGGTACATATACCATCCAGAGTTCAAATTTTTTCTTCTCTGTTGCAGAATGAGTTGTGCTCTTTTAAGCAAGTTCAAGGCCAGAAATTTATGTCACCCAGTCATGTGTGAATTTATCATTTTCTTTGTATTCTAATCCTAAGGTACAATATCTTCTGATAATATCCTCCAGAGTTTGTATCATTCTCTAAGCTAGCCCATAAGTTTGTGGATGGTGTGCTGTAGAAAGTTTCAATTGACAAGCTGATACTTCAAACAGAGATTTCCAGAATTCTGAAGTAAATTTTGGGTCTCTGTCAGAGGTAATGGCTTTGGGGAGCCCAGAAGTACTATTCATTTTAGTTCACCAAATCAATTCCAAGTCTTTTTTCCAATACCTCTTTATGGGTAGGAATCAACTTACAAGTTTTTATTAGTCTATCCACAATTACCCAGAAAGAATTGTGGCTTTCTTTACTTGATAATGGTAAGCCAGTCACAAAGTCCATGTTTATAATCTCCTATTGACCTTTTGGCTGCTCTACTTGTTGTAACAACACAGCTCTCTTCCCAGTTTATCTTTTAAATTTTTTACAAGAGTCTCATATGTTTATGTATTTTTATACATCTTCTTTCATGTTTATCAACCAGGCTTTATTTTTAACTCTAGTTAATGTTTTTTTAAGTCAAAATGACCAGCTATGATGTCATCATGGTAAGTACTTAACATTAACTTTTTTGTAGATGGAGGTATAAATATTAAATAACTTAGCTTTTTCCTGTAATATATGTATCCATATTCAATTGACAATTTACCTTTTTCCAATGCATTTTTATACTTTGAGGTAAGGTTTTAATTAATGCACTCATTAAGACATTTTTTGTATCATCAAAGATGGTTGATAATTTAGACGAATCTTTATCAGATGAATAATTTTCTAATATTTTTCCTAAAAAATCTTTCTCTAAATCCACTATATAAATCCCAAATATATGTATTACCTCATTTTCAGGCACATAAGTTGGGTTTTCAGTAACATTTTTCAAAGGACTTCTGGATAAAAAATCCACATTAGAATGCAATTTTTCTTCTCTAAGGGTGATTTCCATCCTTCATCTGTATTCTTGTACAGTTAGTTTTGATATAAACATGTGTCTATTAGGTGTTTTCATGCTTAGTTATGATTTTACTGCACTGAAATCTGTAACTAATTCAAACTTTTGGTCTTCCAGATAGTAATAAAGTCTCTCAAGAGCCCACAAAATGGCTAAAAATTCCAGTTGTATAGCACCATATCTTAATTCACTATTTCTTAATGTTCTGGATATGTAAATGAAAACTACTTCAGATAATTTACCATTTATTATCTTTTTTTGCTGTAAAGCAGAACCTAACCTTGTTAAGCTTGCATCAGTATACAAGATAAAAGGGAGGTTAAAATCTGGAAGTACTAATATTGGAGGTGACATTAAACATTCTTTTAATTTATCAAAGTCATGTTATCTTTCATTATTCCAAATGAAAGTCTCATTTTTTCTAATTAATTTTGTTAAAGGGGCTGCAATGGATTAGTAGTTTTTTATATACTGCCTATAATATCCACACATACCTAGAAAACTTAGAACATCGTTCACATTTTTAGGTATACTAATGTTTTTTATTTCTGCCACTCTATTCTTATTAACACAAATTTTTAATCAAGATACAACATTTCCAAGTACTTTCAAGGATTGAAACCCAAAATTACATTTATTCAATGCAATTGTCATATTAATTTCATCCATTTTTTGTAATACTCTTTTCAGATGATTTAAATGCTCATCATATGTCTTTGAAAACGCTATGATGTGATTAACACACACTATAAGCCATCCTTCAACCATTTCCTGATAAAAGAACCTATCCATCAATTTTTGGAAGACTGAAGGGGAATTCTTTGGGCCAAAAGGAATTCTCACATATTTATATATTCCCATGTGTATGGTTATGAGTAAGAAATTCTGAGAATTCTTTTCCACAGGAATATGGTGGTAAAATTTCTTTCCATCCAGACAGGAAATAAATTTTGTTCCTTTTAAGGTAGCATGGGTAGAAGCTATCCTTGGTAGAGTGTAAATATCTTCCACATTAAGTTTATTATAGCTCTTTAAACACCACATAACCTTTCCTTATATTTTTCATAAGAGATTAGAAATGGTGAAACAAAACAATACTTAGGAGTTTTTTATACTTTTCAACAATACCCATTTATAACAACATCTTAATGTTGTCTTTAATGTCTTTCCTTTTTTTAGGAAAATCTGGGTAATGCTTTTTCTTTAAGCTTCCTGAAATGTTATCCAAATCACAAATTATGGAGATTTTCATTTCATAGTCTATGATCAATCCTAGATCATTTGAATCATGAGCAAATTCCATAGGATAAGATTTTATCAATCTCAAAATATTGTCTTCTTCAATTTTGGAGAGTTGAGGGATGAAAGAGGCTTTCTGGACTTTATTTTCCAATTCAAATGCTTCAGAAGTGGTTCTTTCACTTGGAGTTGCTTTATTTAGGAGTAATAGAATAAAATAAATTTTCAGAACAAATTTTGAATTTTCTCTTTCCATTAACCCAAATTGTGAAGCAACTATAGGCAGGATCTAATTTTATGCCAAACTTTGTCCATAAGTCATTTCCAATAATAAACCAATGACTGGAATTATTATTATCCATTACTACAAATTCTAATACTACTCTTACATATCCATTATTATATTTAAAGAATACAGCAGTTTTGTATTTTAAAATTGGATATAATACTGAACCAAAAGATCTCCAGTTCTTTGTCTGTACAGGTTCTTTTTTTCTTTCTACTTACTATCAAGTCTCATTAAAGTATTAACAGAAACTACACTACCTGAAGCCCCAGTTTCAAGAATGGCATTCATTTATTTTCCACATATTTTAACAAGTGCTATAATAGGTGTGATTTTTTAAGTATCATGATTTACATCTTTTATTATTTCAGCTTCCTCAATGGAAGTTAAAGATGTATCTGTAGGATTAATCCTACATCATTCAGGAACATAATATTCTGTTCTAATAGAAATACCTCATTTTCATCATCACTGTAAGAAGAGTCACTTTTACAATCTTCACTAGATTCTTCCATTTTATCTTCAATGTTATTTGGTTCAGAATCTTGTGATTTCTCAATAGAATTTATTCTTTTCTTAAAGGTATTAACTTTCACTCAAGGTTCATTACATTTGCAGCAAGAGTTACTTTCTTGTCTTTAAGAGAAAAAAGGAGCAGAAGGTTTTTTCCTCTCCACTGGTAACTTATTATTTGTAGTAGGTTTTACTACCTTTACAATTTTTCTTATAATGATTACAACTTGTCTAATATTTGTGCTTCAATAACATTTCACTTCATACATTAATAAATCTAGAAGTATCTCTGATAGTTTCAGTTCTAGCTACAATAATTCTTCTAACTGATATAGGCAATTTATATATTATTTTTTCTTTCTACTCATCATAATCCATTTTTTGAACTATGGATTTCATGATTTTTATTAGGGGGTATCAATGTTCAGGGATCAGGAACTCGTTTTTCTAGAATCAGATATTATCAATTGCAAATAATTGTTATCTAGCCTCAGGGCTATTGGATAAGAATTTCACAATAATGCATTATCCCACCTCTTATACCCCGATTTCCATTCCTAATTCCTGATCCCAAACTCATCACAGCCATGATTGATTTGTAAGCAAGCCACAGGACATATAATTGCAGATGCCATCTTTATGTGTCTCTTTACTCTATGCTACTTGATTTTGGTGGGGAACACATAACATTTTTTCCAATCCTTATGTGCCTCTTCATTCTATTCTACTTAATTTTGGTGGAAAACATATAAAAAAATTTTCTATCTACACACCCCACTTTCTCATTTGGTGGAGAATTCCCACATCCCACCCATCACCTAAACCTTCTACTGACAATAATAAAGCATCTCTCTACTAGGAAGCAACTTCATTCAGCTATGAATGCTATCACTTTAACTTTAGCTGCTGACTCTGATTCTGACTTGGGTTTGAAAGACACTTTTTTCAATGATATTTATGAAGAAGAGGATCACAAAACTGCACCAGCTCTCTCCTCCCTTGAATCAAAAAATATTCTTTCAACCAGAATATGCTCTATCATTACGCCAATCACCCTATAACATTTTGAAACATAAACCTTTCAATTTTTTTTCATACTCTCCAGATTTTTAGCTTGTTTGCTTTTTACACTTGTTTTGGTGTTTTTGTTTTTTGCATATTTCTTTTTATTTTGAATTTATGCTAAATGTCTCATTTTTGGATGTCTCGTTGTAGACAATACTATACACCACGCAATATGGGGGGCGGACTTGTTAGCAAGTCCGCAACCTTGGACTCAAGTTCACCACAGATTGAACACACATTGAGCTATTGACAAAGGAACCATACAATCAGGGATAAACACCACTCAGCAGAACAGTTTTAGGTGGGTCTTCAAGTAGAGTTCAATATGAGTTCAGTATGAGTTCAGTCTGAGTTCCATCTGAGTTGTGCCTGAGTTCAGGTTGGGGACTTGCTAGCAAGTCCACCCCCTATATTGCGTAGTGATAGTACTAGATATAGGCCTTGACCAAGGGAGTTGGAGAAAAAACAGAGAGAAAATCCCCTGTCCCTTTAGAAAAATAAGTGAGATTTACCTGCTACAGTAAATTGGTTCCTGTTTACCAAAAGCCCCTTTTCCAATACACTTGACTGCTTGATGGGCCAAGAAAGTAGTCCCCAGACAGACTACCAGACCAAAGAACTGAAATGTAGACCAATGTCCACACTAGAGACAGCAAAGATACTTGATGTAGGCTTCAAATCCACACCAGAGACAGCAATAATACTTGCTATAGCTTGCAAGACTAAAACAGAGAAAACAGTTGCCAAAGTTAAGTTAAATGAAGAACTCACTTGCAAAAAACACAGCCAATTGTGGCCAGAAAACAGTGAAAACTGAGTGAGGAACAAGGATATCACCTCCGGATGGTTGTATGATAATTAAAGTTGCCCCAAACTGTCTAATTCACTATCTACACACAGACCACTATCTAAGAGCCCATGCACACCCACCAATTTGGCGCCTGTACCTGCCAAATTGCATAAAAAACCTCCAGAAGTGCTCCCCAACCTTCTAAAACAGAGGCGGGTGGGCCGCCTGAAGCAGCACGGCCTCCCTGAAGCCAGAAAACCACTGAAAACACCTAATCCACTTAGAAAAAACAACTACCACTACTAAAACCTTTAAAACACGGAATTTCACTATAAAAACATTGTGACATGAATTATAGAGAAAAATTAGCTCTATCCAAAGGTACTAAGCACTTAACCCTAAGACTTAAGGTTAGCCCGTAAAACACGAAAAACAAAATTAAACAGCTATCTTTATAAATGAAAAATGAGGAAATGACCCCTTAAAACTTAGAATATAAAAATTTCTACAAGACATAAAATATAGAGAAAAACCGGGGCTATCCAATAATAGTACCCACATACCCGCAGACCCAATATCCACAGAATAAAACCAGAAAAATACCTAATTCCTTAACAGATGTCAATTAAGACATGCATAAACAAAGCTAAATCATACAACAAAGGCCCCTGCCAATGTTGGAAGACCACATCCTCCCTCCAATTAAGAATTTCCACATTCTTTCTTCATCAAACCACCATGTTCAATCTTCTTCCTAAACATGCCTCTGAAATGGGTCCCTGCCAATACTGCATTGACAATAATCTAATCTGTGCCATGAAACCACCTGTCTATCCATACAAAACGTCCTGCAATGTCTGGCAATATAGAAAGAAACCTTGCTACAGACCTGGTCCATTATCTTCTGCAACAGATTCACCTCCACATCAACCTGGTACATCTTCTACCAGCACCAAAAGATCTAGGCCATCCATCCTGATACCCAGATTAATCAAAAAGCTTCACCCTTCCCAGAAGAGTGCCACAACCCATAAAACAACAAGTTCCATCATTCCTGGTCCATCTGATGATAAAGAAATTTCATTTCTTCCTTCAACGTTAAAACTGATGAATTCTCAGTTCCTCCATCTTCCGATAGTGATGATAACAATGTAGGATCCATTGCACCACCAACACCAAACCACTTGCCCACTATCAAGGCCAAGTTCCAACAACACACATCTCAACAGAAACAACTTCTGCTTCACTACTTCCAATCCACTCCTGCTAGAGATCCACAGGACATTGAGAACAGAAGACACCTCATTCACCAGTTCAAGGCTAATTCTGAACACTTCATTTCATCTCTTGATTCCCTCTGTAATTCCACTAGTACTTGAGTTTGATTCAGAAAAGAAAAATTGACCACACCCTCTATAGGATTTAACCACAAAACAACCCTCAGTTTTAAGTCTTGGGGGACCATCCTCATTTTATAGTCTTTGGGGACTCAAAAAGCCTCAGTTAAAAGTCTTGAGGGACTCAAAAACCTTAATCATAAACCCAGAACCAGAGATCAACCACATTAGACACAGAGAAAAAAAATAACATTCTGGGGTAATTGTGAATAGAGCTGCCAGCCCATCAATTACCCCCAAACTTGCCTTTGCTAAATTCGGAGGCTCCCCCCATGGATACCCTCCACCAATCTTTCAAAACCAACTCCAAAAACAAAAACCCATTCCTCAGTTTATAGTCTTGGGGAAATAACACAGTGTTCAGTTTAAAGTCTTGAAGGACTAATCTTGAAACCAGCCAGTTTAAAGTTTCAGAGGACTAACAGAATTTTCAGTTTAAAGTCTTGATCACTACGCAATATAGGGGGTGGACTTGCTAGCAAGTCCCCAACCTGAACTCAGACTGAACTCAGATGGAACTCAGACTGAACTCATACTGAACTCATACTGAACTCTACTTGAAGACCCACAAAAACTGTTATGCTGAGTGGTGTTCATCCCTGATTGTATGGTTCCTTTGTCAATAGCTCAATGTGTGTTCAATCTGTGGTGAATTTGAGTCCAAGGTTGCGGACTTGCTAACAAGTCCGCCCCCCGTATTGCGCGGTGGATGGACTAGCAGAAATTCCACTTTAGAGTCATAGAGGACTGCAATAAAATTTGCATAAAAAATACCCAGCCAATTTCATGCAATACACCCACGGCCAACCTGCGGAACTTCCGCCTTCACTTCATCATCTACCCATCACTGACAAAAATCTACTTCTTATCTCTTTCCATTATCTTTTCTCACCACAGATCATGGCTGGATCTCCTGATGTTAACCCCTCTACTCTTCCTTGCTTCACTGCTCCCAATGACTATGCCTGCAAACAGTGAATCCACATGTGCAGACCTTGCACATTCACTCTTCCAACTCCGAAGCCAAATTCTACAACAGGGCTTGTGATTCTTGCTACTCCTAAAAGAAAAAATGTGACAGAGATGCAAACTACCCTATTCCTCCTCCTTCACCTTCTCATAAACACATCTCCAGATCCCCTAAAAGATCCCCAGAGCTTGGTCCTTCCTATTCCTCTTTATCTTCAGCACCTTCCAGAAGATCCAGAAGCTCAGCTTCCAGAACTCTTCCCAAAAGACCAGCCTTAGCTTCCCAAGAAACTGCTTTTATCTCTGCTAAATTAGCTCCAAAAGCTTCAAAATAAGCTCCTAGGCTTCTAGACCGCATTCAGGTGGCCCGCCCGCCTCACTAGACAGTGAAAATCAGGCTCAAAAACTCCAAAAACAACCAGAAAACAGCCAAATTCAACCAAACAACAAAAAAAACTACATGCAATTACCTCCCACTGCTCCCAGAGCAATGCAGCCACCCCTTCCAAGGTCCAAAAACTCCAAATTTTCCCAAACTTCTAGGAGACCTGCCAGAGGACCACAGGACGAAACCAGAGCACCCAACACTGCACCAAGGCAACAACTTTGTCCCCAGTTAAGACAACAAAACTACACCTCTCCTCTGTCAGCCAACTATTCTTCTGACAGTTCCATTCCCTCAGAAGCTCCATCCAGAAGAGATCAATCTGCTTCCAAATCACCCTCTCCTGCTCCATCTTTTAACAACCCTGGTACTACATCACCAGAACCTCCTCCAGCTGAATCCAACAGAAATATCAACCACAACAACAAAAACAGTCCTGCTGCTCCAACTAGGCCCCAGGAACATAAGCCTCCTAGTTCACCTTCTCAAAATCTTTCAGAGGAAGACCAAGAGAAACCATATCTTTCCCTGATTGATCCATGTACTATGATCATTCCAAATTCTTCAGAAGTCCGAATTCCGGCTGCTTACAGATTTGATGAGCTTCCAATCTGTAAGTACCACATCAATTCATCTAATTTCTTCAACAAATATAATTACTGATCCAATTCTTCTTGTCTAGTTTGCACCCCTCCTCCTGAATCTACTATTGGAGTTGGCCAACCTCTAGAAACTTCTTTGACCCTGGATTATGGAGACATGAAACAGCACCTAAGCACCATGTGTTCCAACATGCTGAAAGCCTTTGCCCTCCATGGACCTTTGAATGACTTTGAAAAATCCCTGAGAAAGTGCCTGATGGACGACCGCTGGAAGATGTCTATGATCATTAAGCACACCTTCCAGCACTCCATTCCTGCCTCTTCTTCTTCCTCCTCTGAACTTCCATCCAAACCCATTCCTGACCATTATAACCCATATAATCTCTCCAGCAGGATGTACTTCAAAGAACACAGTGCTTCCCACAACCCCAACAAAAAACAAAAACAACATCATAATCTGGACCAGCCTCCATAAGCTTCATCATCCAGACAATGAGCTCCTGCAAAAAGATTTGAAACATAATAATAATATAAAACAATAAATAAAAATAATTTCAGAATTTTTTTTATTGATGAAGCAGTACTTTATCCTACTAAACTACTAATCATAAGAAAATTTGAAAATAAAATGTAAATGAACTAATTAAAATAATATGAAATAATTAATTATATAAAAAATTGGTATCCCCCAGCCAATTGATGAGCTGATCCCCTGATACCTTACCCACATCCAAGTGCAACTTGATGTGGATACACAATTAAATATTTTAAATGATTAACAATAAAAAATTTAGAAATTAAAGAAGATAATAAAAATAATGAGACACAGAAATAAATGAAATAAAAAAAATGAAAATAGCATTGCCCGGCCAATTGATGAGCCTTTCCCCACCAATGCTTGCCCACATCCAGGTGACCCTGATGTGGTGACTACCTATATTTTTAAATTTATAATTTTAAACAAACCCCATAAAAAAATTAAATGAAAAAAAGAGAAAAAAGAAAATAATCTAAAACTACTATCTAGAAAAAACATAACTACAAAATCAAAGACAGTCCAGCTCCATAGATGGTCCAGTAAAAGAAAGTCTGGTCCATAGAAATGATCACTGGGTGGGCTCCCTCCAATAAGTAAAAATGATGGGAGACCACCAGTGATCCACTGCCAATCCAAAAGAACCAAAGATAAAGAAGCCAGTACCAAACCAGTTTAAAGTCATAGTTGGCTTAAAACCTGAATAATAAACAACAGAACTAGAATTCAACTGGAACAAACAAAAGACTTGAGACAGACATTCTGGGGTAACTGTTCTGCAGAGCAGCCAGCTCATCAGTTCCCCTACACTTGCCAAAATAAAATCTAGAAGCCCCCCCTGGGTACCTTCTAACAAAAACACAACATCCAACACCATAAAACAAAACCAATAAAAGTGAAAAGTCCGGCACTTGAAGACCAAAGGAATTTCCAGCTTAAAGTCATAAAGGACTAACAACCTGTGAAAAGAAACCAATACTAGGGTTCAACCAAATTAAGAGAAAGGGTTGGAAACAGACAATCTGGGGTAACTGTTGATAGAGCAGCCATCCCATCAGTCACCCCCACACTTGCCAAGTCAAAATCTAGAGGCCCCACCCATGGGTACCCTCTAACAAAAGATTCCAACAAACAGATGCATAGCATCACCACAAAAAAAAAAAAAAAAAAAAACCAAAATTAAAGAATGATCTGTAGTTTACCCTCATTGCAGAGTCAATCTTCTTCATGCCTAGTGCCTCTGGGATAAAATCTCTTCACCTGGTCTGCAGCCACTCTCTTTTTCAAGACTGCACCATCCAACTCCTCCAAAACATAAGAACCTCCAGACGCCTGAGATCTGACTCTGTAAGGTCCATTCCATCTGTCAGCATACATTTTTCCCCACTGACTCTCCAAACTTCTATTATACACCAAAACCAAACAACCAGGTTTCAAGGGATTCCTGAGTCTATGAGCCAACTTCTTGTCCCAGTACCTGACTGATTGATTCCTAATCTTCATCATTTTAGAGTATTCCCTCTCTTAACATTCCTCTTTACATTCCAACTGTTGCATCCTGGCACAGAGAAAATCTTCTGTTGAGTGCATGTCATCCCAATCAATTCCAAGATAAGAGAAAGCTTCTAAGTCCACTGGTAAAACAGCTTTCTGACTAAAAATTAACTCGTAAGGAGAATAGCCAGTTGACTTCTTCACAGTGACCCTATCAGCAAATAACACCAAGGGTAAATAATGCCTCCACTTTTCAGCACTATCCCCACACATCTTTACCAAAGCATTCTTGATAACTTGATGACCTCTTTCAAACATGCCTTCAGCTTCAGGATAATGAGGTGTAGCTACTCTAACTTTAGAACCAACACTAGCCACATCTTCTTTAAATTTGGCACCAAACTCTGGCCCGCCATCAACAGTCACCAACTTCATCAACCCATACCTATAAATCCACTCCTTCTTCAAAAACTCTGCCACATTTTTGGCAGTCAAATTAACCAGAGGCACTGCCTCAACCCAACCAGACAAATCATCCCCGGCAACAATCAAGTATTTATACCTGACCTCTTTAATATAGACAGCATCCAGACTTACTCTTCCAAATACAGTTTTTTCACCAGTAGCACGGCCAACCTCTTTAGGTTTCAAGTGACTTCTTCTTTGACATTCTTCGCAAGATTTAACCCAACCCGGCACCGCCAACTTCATACCTGGCCACCAAAATCTGTCAGCTACTCTTCTATAAGTCTCCCCAAAGCCTCTATGACCAAGGTCTTCATGCAAAGACTTCAACACAACTTCTTGACCCTTCTTTTGAGTCACCACAACTTGAGGATTAGGATGCCTTCTCCTCATCAGCCTTCTTCCTGACACATAAAATTCAGGACTCTTCTTCTTGATTGCCAACCAAGTATCATCATCATAACTATATGGCCTCTCCAAGGTCAACAGATATTCCACCATAATGAAATAAAACCCAGACTGACCCCAGGTCTCATCTTCAAAGTCCAACAAAACAACATCCAAGGGTACAAATCTGTTGTAAAAATTACCAGTGTGAACATGAGCCAATTGACCAGCCCAACCAGGACACCAATCCTTAAATTTTGGCACTTCCTTCTCTTTCCACTGAATCTTATGAGAATCCAGTTCACTAACAAAAACACCCTTCTCCAATTTTGAGCCATCCCAAACAACAACTCCATCTTCATCAACAAAAACATCCTGATCACTAGAATCAAGATTAGATCCATCCAGTTTGGCCTCTTGAGGGAGGTCAGAACAATCATCCAGTTTAGCCTCATGGGGGTGGAGAGATAAATCTTCAGCACCCTTTGTGCTGGCCCTAACCACTGAAACATCTTCATCAAACTCTTCAGAATCAGAATCCTCATCTGTAGGTGGCCTCCTCAATAATCCATCAGGCATCGTAAAAGTTTTTCCCGGTTTGTGTACCAGGTCAAAAGAAAAATTTTGAATAAATGCCACCCACCTAGTCATTGGCGCATTTGGAAGACTAGGTGTATTGATCATCTGAACTAAAGATTTTGCATCCACCTGCAGCTCAAAATGCTGCCCCCACAAAACTTTCTGTAGCTTCTTCAAAATTTTTGCTACACCACACAATTTCAATTTAGGTTGAGAATACCTGGATTCCACCTCATTAAACACCACAGACTCATACCTTACTGGTCTGACCCTCCCAGTCTTATCCTCCTGAGACAAAACAGCACCAGCAGCAATATAGCTTGAGTCCACTGCCAGATAAATTTTTCCAGCATGAACACCATAATCCAACTTGTGAAGAACAATATCTTCACCAACCACCTTCTTCAACTTCTGAAAAGCCTCTTCACACTCTTTAGTCCATTCCCAGTCTGCATCTTTACTGGTCAGCCTCGTTAAAGGTGAAGCCAACAAAGAAAAATCCTTAATAAAAATCCTGACATATACACACACACCCAAAAATCCCTTGACTTCAGTGGTATTCTTAGGCCTTGGCCATGACTGAATTTTATTAACTTTTTTCTGTGCCATAATCCTTCCCTCTTTACATACCACATGACCCAGAATTTCCAAAGCAGGAACACAACAACAGAATTTTGACCCTGAAATGGTCAAACCAGCCTCTTCAATTCTAAACAACACTCTCTCTAGAGTTATTTCATATTCCCAGACAAACCTCCTTATGCCAGGGTTCTCCGCTAACACCTCATTATCATAATCAGTGGATGGTCCTTTAATTTCACCATCATCAATAGAAATACCAGCATGAGTAGGAACCTCATCCTGAAAAATCCAAGCCATCTGTGCTTGATATACTGCCACTGAATTAGTTGCTCCTTGAGGCAACCTAGTGAGCTGAAATCATCTCAAAGGAGTCTCAAAAGTTGTGAGAGGCCTTGAATCCATATGAAGTTCCCGCTCATCATAACCACCTATAATATCACCCAAACCATAACACACCCTTCCAGCAAAAGCTTCAACAAAGTCCTCTGCACTTGGTGGCATACCAGCATCCTTGATAGTGACTCTATTCAAGGCTCTAAGATCATGAGCCACCCACAATTTTCCATTCTGCTTCTTTACACAGAACACTGGACTTGAGTAACTGGATATCGATTGCTCATATAACCCAGTCCTGACTCTTTCCCTAACAATCTCCACAAAATCCTCTCTGATAGCAACTGGAATCGGAATAGGTTTGATTTGCCAAGGTTCATGACAAACCACAGGAATCAAGTAAGGTTCCCCATAATAGTGCTTCAACACACCCCATTCCTCTTCAACAAAAGCCACAGCTTTTTCTCTTAGCACAATAACGTGCAACAACAACTTCTTTTCTTCTTCAGAAAACCACCCATCAGGACCAAAATTAACAACTTTCAACCTTTCCACAGTCACCCTAGCCATCTCTACAAATTCTGGAGTATTCTTCACCAAAGGAGTACAGTACGGATCTCTTGATAAAGGAGGTCTCTTCAAGGGCCGAATCAAACCCACAGGCATAGTCTCATTGACAGGCCTAATCTTCTGTGCTACCTTCTTATACTTTGCCGCTCCACCTTCAACTTGAGGGATAGTCAGGAAATCTTCACAACCAGACCTGGAACAAAAACCATGGGTTTCCCCATTGCTCACATGTGTGGCCAAGGTAATGTTTTTGAAAGGTGTAGAAGAAACCCTAGCGGTGCACAATTGAGAGGACTTAATTTTAGACCCCAATCTCACCACTCCAAAGCTTTTCCGCAATACCAAATCTTCATCTTCACTTCAGTCATCCAAATCTTCAAATCTTGATTCATCTTCAGAATCAACTCTTTCAAAATTGTGCAGTTTATCCTCATGCTGGAGGCCCAAAAATAGATCTTGATGATCTTCCTTCATCATAATTTTCTGCAGTTTAACCTCATGCTGGAGGCGCAAAAAATGGTCTTGACAATCTTTACAAAAATATTTTGAATCTTCTTTCTTCATTATTATCAGATTTTTTTCTTGATTTTCTTGAATTATCTTTAATTTTTTTTCTTCTTTTCTTGAGTTTTCTTCTGACCAACAAAAATAGCCAGGGGTTTCCCCAATGCTCACAGGTGTGGCCCAGGTAATGTTTTTGAAAGGTGTAGAAGAAACCCTAGCGGTGCACAATTGGGAGGACTTAATTTTAGACCCCAATCTCACCACCCCAGAATTTTTCCGCATATCTTTCAATAAAGTTATATAACCAATTTTCTTTTTTGAACTTGAATAAAAAATAATTAAGAATCTTGAGAGAGAACAGAGACTTGATAAAAAATTTGATGAATACTTGCAGAGAAGAGAAACATTAAAAAGAGAAAGTTGAAAATCCACTTGGTATATCTCCAAGGGAGCTGACCTACTACAACCTGGGATTTTCTCGCATTGGGGAGAGGTTGTAGCACTAGGGTGATCAGCCCTCATTACTCCAAAAAAGACAGACTCTCAATAGAGCCTGAGCCACACTCCAGAAAACCAGATGCGGCACCAACTTTTTTCCGTCTCCTGCAACAATCCATACACTGGAACATTGAAGATAAGCCAGGCCTGGTCTCCCAACCATCCTCTCCAGGGGATGGTAACCTCATGTGAAGTCTCATTTCATCTTCACCAGTCAACTCCAAACTGATTCCCAAATCATATTGATAGCTAATTCTTGCCTGGAAATCCATCAAGAATGGCCTGCCCAGAACAGCTTTAACTGTTCCCTTAGCAATATAGAAATGAACCTTCCCTGAGGCTCGGCCAACATCTAACTTCACAAATTCGGAAGTTCCAACCAATTCAGTGACATGGCCACCAATCCCTCTCAAGTTTCCACCAATACCAGTTTTGATGGGGAGGCCCAAATGAGTTGCCTCAAACAAGGAAATCAGGTTTATCTGAGAACCTGAATCCACCAATGCCCTTGCCTCCCTGCCATTCAGAGTGACATTGAAATAACCCAGTGGAGCAGAAAAATGAGTTTCCAACCCCTCACCAAACGTTTCAGCAGAATCACAGATGTATTCCACCTCCCCGGAAGAAACCCTTCTCCTGGTCAACAACTTTTTCTGCCTATCAGCCAAACCTGGACTGATAGCATACAACTGCCCATAAGATAGGGAAACCTGACCCTGATTCATCCTTTCCAGGACAGAGTCCATAACATTAACTTGATCAGAAACTACTGGCCTCTCAAAGTGAGCCCTTGGCTTCACCACCTTGGTCTTAGAAGATTCTTGAGGACCAGCATCACCAACATATTTACCGTCAACAGGAACCAAACCAGATCCCTCACCAGACCCTCTAACTCCAGAAGGCTTTGGAAATGAAGCCAAGGGACATCCTCCTCAGAGTCATAATCAACATCCATGGGCATTGGGTCACCATTCATGTCCAATGCGCCAAAACTAGGGGGGCCCATGTCAGCCATACCCTTCTGCATCTTGTACAGCTCCTCTTTGCTGTACTTCTTCCTAGCTGCACTCAGCTTAGGATCCACCTTTGAAGCCCTAGGCTTTGGTTGGGCCTGAGAACTGCTCTTAGGCCTTCCCACCTTTCCTGCTTCCACATCATAAACACCAGCCAAGCATTCACCACTTGACTGTCCACCACAAGAATACAACTCCAAACCACCAAAGGAAGTAGAAAAAGAGACCTTATTGACCTCCTTCCACTTTCCCTTGAAATCATTATCCTCCTTAGCAGAAGACTTCCCCTGATCAGGAATCTCCTCAAACCTCGGCCTCCTTTGGTTGAGACAACCCCTCCTCCTGACCAAGTCCACAGGAGCCTGCCCCTAACTGGGATTCACAAAATAACTATCAGGGAACTTGAAAACACTGCCATCAAACTCCACTTTTCCTTCAGACACATCCCTGTTCAATGCCCAACAATAATTGGACCTGTTCCCCCTCCTGCTGCGATAAGAGCAGACCCAAGGATCACTCCTACCAGCCCTCCTATCAAAATCTCTAGGCTGAGAAGGTGCTTTATTGAATTTCTTAGCCTCCTGCACAAAAATGTGGAGCTGTTTTTTCAGGTCAGCTAACTGTTCCACCATTGGGTCCCTCTCCTGTTTTGGAACCTTCACCAAATTCTTCCCCTCCTTCTTCTCCGTAACTTCCTCTTCAGCCAAAGCCTCACTGACTTTGCTGACATACTTGGCACACCCCTCCTGATAGGTGTCCACAGCCAATAACTTCAAATGGGCCTCAACAGCCTCCTTCACCTTATCCAAGGCAGGCAACTTCTGATCCCCATTAGAAAGAGTTTTCATCAATTCATTTCTTGACAACTCCTTCAACACATTCATCCTGACATCTCTAGCCAGGGAAGACCAAAAAACATCCTTGGCAGCATTATCATGTGCCAGCTCCTCCACTTCCACCAAATATTCCACCACAGGATCAAACTGTAGCAGAAACTTCCTGTAACTATGCAAGTTACCAACACCACCATAAGATTACCATTCACTGAAAACCTTGTTCAGATCCACCATAGTGAACCTTACACCCCATATATCCACCATTTCCCTACACAACAATCTCCTATCCCTCTTCTTGTAGCCAGAAATGGCCACAATCTCCTTCTCCACTGCCCTATCACCAATGAAGAAAATGATCTGCTTCACCATGTCCAGGTAGGAAGCACCATCCTCACCAGCAGCAGTTTTGTATTTCTCCAGAAACCACTTCACATCTTCCCCATTAAACTTGGTACCATCCCAAGTTTTAATCCTAACACATTCTGTAACCATCACAGCAGGAGGACCATCCCCCCCACTGACAGTCACCACAGGAATAGCAGAACCAGAAGCCATTCTTCCAGTCCAAAACACCAAAAAGAGCCAACCAAAGAAAACAGAGATTCCAAAGAACTAGCAGGTTCCACCCCACGTTGGGCACCAGAAATGTAGACAATCATATAGTACTAGCTATAGGCCTTGACCAAGGGATTTGGAGAAAAAACAGAGAGAAAATCCCCTGTCCCTTTAGAAAAATAAGTGAGATTTACCTGTTACAGTTAATTGGTTCCTGTTTACCAAAAGCCCCTTTTCCAATACACTTGACTGCTTGATGGGCCAAGAAAGTAGTCCCCAGACAGACTATTAGACCAAAGAACTGAAATGTAGACCAATGTCCACACTAGAGACAGCAAAGATACTTGATGTAGGCTGCAAATCCACACCAGAGACGGCAATAATACTTGCTATAGCTTGCAAGACTAAAACAGAGAAAACAGTTGCCAAAGTTAAGTTAAATGAAGAACTCACTTGCAACAAACACAGCCAATTGTGGTCAGAAAACAGTGAAAACTGAGTGAGGAACAAGGATATCACCTCCGGATGGTTGTATGGTAATTAAATTTGCCCCAAACTGTCTTATTCACTATCTACACACAGACCACTATCTAAGAGCCCATGCACACCCACCAATTTGGCGCCTGTACCTGCCAAATTGCATAAAAAACCTCCAGAAGCGCTCCCCAACCTTCTAAAACAGAGGCGGGTGGGCCGCCCGACATCGGAGGCGCCGCCTGAAGCAGCACGGCCTCCCTGAAGCCAGAAAACCACTAAAAACACCTAATCTACTTGGAAAAAACAACTACCACTACTAAAACCTTTAAAACACGGAATTTCACTATAAAAACATTGTGACATGAATTATAGAGAAAAATTAGCTCTATCCAACGGTACTAAGCACTTAACCCTAAGACTTAAGGTTAGCCTGTAAAACACGAAAAACAAAATTAAACAGCTATCTTTTTTAATGAAAAATGAGGAAATGACCCCTTAAAACTTAGAATATGAAAAATGTCTACAAGACATAAAATATAGAGAAAAACCGGGGCTATTCAATGATAGTACCCACATACCGGCAGACCCAATATCCACGGAATAAAACCAGAAAAATACCAAATTCATTAACAGATATCAATTAAGACATGCATAAACAACACCAATTCACACCACCAAGTCCCCTGCCAATGTTGGAAGACCACATTGTTTGATTTCATTCACCAGCTCAAATTAAAATTGTATATTTTCTGCAATCACATAATTTTTCATTGTTTCTTTTTTTCATTCATCCCTTATATCCTTTCATACTCTCCTCAAATATCTCTCAAAAAAATTTGTGTTATTTATTCTCTCATCTCATCTGTCCAGATAAGTCATTTTATTCATTTTTTTGATTTTTTGATTGCTAATTATGGTTTTACTGTTTTTTTTTCTGTTATTTTTTCTTTTTTGTATTTAATTTTTTTCAAGTGGTCATTTTGCATTTTTATGGTAAAATTAACATTTTTTTCTCTCCCTCTTTACTTTCTTTTTTAGCTCCATCCCTCCTTGGGATGGTCATTATCCCCCCTTTCCCCTATTTCACTTTTTTTTAGTTCCATGTCATTAAAACACATAGATTGCTCATTCTTTTTGCATTTCACTTATTCCATATTCAATTTCTTCACAATTCCAATATCAATTTTTCTTACTCTATTTTTCCTACTTTTCAATCAAGGTAAGTTTCATCTCCTTTTTTCATGCCAATATGATATCTCATTCCTTCTATGAAAATTTCATATTCAAATATATGTATGACTCTTATCTGGATAACAGTGAACTTTTGAAACTACTTTTTATCTCATCTCAATTACCACATTTCAAATCTTTACAAAATTTTGAAAATCAGACTCAGAATTAGGGTTAGGTTTATTCAAATCTAATGAACTTCTTACTGAAGATTCTCCTAAAGGCTACCTTTTATTTCCCATAAACCAATTTTAATATGGTTCAGTAGATGCTGAGATATTGACCAACAAAGTTGAGCCTTTTTTCCCCAATTTAAATTTTTTTTATTTCACTTTTTTATGTAACAAATTAGGGTTAGTGTCAAAGGTTCCTGATGGTCTAAAAGATTTTAATGGAGGTCTAACAGCAGTGATAGGTGAATTTTTTGAGTGTTCAAAGTCAAAAGTACATATAGTTTTTTTTCTTTTATTTACTCAAATTAAAGAGGTAAAATTATAATTATTATTATAATCTATAATTCAGGACCACTATGTTGTAAGTACTAAAATAATAAATAATATTAATAAATATTTTGATTTAATTATTTTAATAAAATATGTAAGTAAGTAAGGAATGATCAAAAACAAACAGAAAGGGAGGCCTTATATAGGCAAAGAGAGACAAGTGATGGAGTAAAAATTCTAAATAAAAGTGTATGAGAGAGGAAAAGAATTTTCCTGAAGAAAGAACATTTCAAATTATAGAATATTCTATTTACAGTATATGTCAAAAGAAATTTATTTATTTCAAAATTCCAGTACTTGTTATATTTAAATAAGTAAAAAGATTTTTTGTACATAATGATTTTTATTTTTAATTATACTTCAAAATTAAAAAAACTTTTCTTTTTTTAATATTGTATTTTAATATTTTAACTTTTAATCCCATTTAACTGTCATTTGAGCATGGTGTTAGAAAAATAAAAATAAAAAATATAGGACAATTAATATTAATTTTTAATTTCTACTAAATTTACTTCTTTGTAAATAGTTAATTTATTACATGTAAACTCAAAGTAAATAAAATAATAATAATAATAAATAGGAAATAAAAAGTGTCACTTCATCCCAGGAGATAAATAAATATTTTACTTTGTGAGTCTAGAAGCCTGGCTGACACTCCCTCACTCTAAAAAAAAAATAATAATAATGCTATCATTTTTTCTTTTTACATTTCTTTAGCAGAGTAAGAAGATTAGATATCTCATTCCCAGGTATCCAAGAATCATATTCAGATGATTTATTCTTGAATCTCAATAAATATTCTGTACCTTTTTGAGAAGTAACTATTGTGTCATTTAGAATCTTATCAATTTCTGCTGTCTCAGTTATTTCATTAGGGGTTTTCTTTGGTCTTCCCCTCCTTTTGGAAAATAAATCACTCTTGGATGTGTAAGGCTTCAAAAGAGATATTGGAAAAATATGATGTTTTCTATCATATGGAGCATATAAGATAACTTCACCTGCATTATCACCATACTATTCTTCTGACAACAAATGGACCTACAAATAGGTCTTTTAATTTATTTTACCTTGTAAATTGAAGTGGATTTTGGAAATAAGTACTTCATCACCCTTTTTAAAAGTGTATTCTTTATGGGATTTTTCCCATCTCTTCTTCTCATATTCAAAGGATTTTTAATTAAATTTTTGAGGATGAATTCTGCAAAAGTTTTGCATTTGAAGAAAATATTTTACACCAGGATTTAAATTCAATTTAGGTATTTTATTATTGAGAATTTGGGCAGGAGTATTTGAAATATATCCATGCCAGAGCTCAAAAGACTTTTTCTGAGTAACAGAATGAACAGTGCTATTGTAAGTAAATTCTAAACCAGAAAGTAGGGTAACCCAATGTTGAGTAAACCTGTCATTGCCTTTGTACTCAAGGCCAAAGGCACAACAACTTCTTATCATTTTCTCTAAGGTCTGAATCATCCTTTCAGCTAAACCATCAGTCTGTGGATAATGGGAAGTAGAAAGTTTCGGATCACAACCACAAACATCCATCAGAGACATCCAAAATTCAGAAGTAAATTTAGGGTCCCTGTCAGAGATTATGGCCTTAGGGAAACCAGAAGTATTAAAAATATGAGACCACCACAAGAAAGCTAATTCTTTAGTGGAAAAATCCTTGTGGGTGGGGATAAATTTACACATTTTTTTGAATCTGTCCAAAATAACCCAAAAAGTGTTATAACTGTCTTTACCAGCAATGGGTAATCCTGTAAAAAAGTCCATGTTTATTATCCGCCATGGTGCATCAGGAGGTTTAATATGTTGCATTAATCCAGCTCTTTTACCAGTCAATCTTTTTGATTTTTGGAAAGAATCACAGACAATAGTTTGGTGTCTTCAGACATATTAACCCACCAAGCAGTGTTTTTAATTCTGATCATTGTTTTTCAAGATCAAAATGTCCAGCCAATATGTCATCATGACATATTTTCAAGATGTTCTCTTTCATATAAGGAGGAATAAAAATAACATTACTCTACTTACTTCTAAAATATAGATATCCTTCATCAATTGAAAATTTACCTTTTTTCAAAGCCTTCTGGTAATTTGGTCAAAGGGTTTTAATTAATGCTTGTATTGAAGCACTCTTTGGATCATTTAATATGGTACATAACTTTTTTAAGTCAGTGTCCTTATCATATGAATCCAGAATAAGCTGTAATAGCTCTTCCTCCACATCAACCACATATATCCCATGAATATGAATATTTTTATGGTCAGCATCATATGCAGGATTTGAGTCATCATTTGGCTACGATAACCTTGATAATATATCCAAATTTCAGTGAACAATACCAGCCCTATGAATTATTGTCATTCTCCCCCTGTATTCTTGAAAATCTAGCTGCCATCTGAACATATTTCTGTTAGGTGTTTTTAAGTTTAAGAGGTATTTAACTGCACTGCAGTCAGTGAAATGTTGAAATTTCTGGTCATCCAGGTAATATTGTAGCTTCTCTAGAGCCCACACCACTGCTAAACACTCTAGTTGAGTGGCATCATATTTCAATTCACTATTTCTAAAGGTTCTTGAAATATAACAAATTACTTCTTCTGATACTTTATCTTTCATCACTTGTCTCTGATGGAGGGCAGCACCAAGCCCAATAAAGCTGGCATCACTGTATAAAACAATTAGTTGATTAAAGTCAGGTAAAGCAAGAATTTGTTCTGACTTCAAAAAATGTTTCATAGTGTCAAAAGCTCTTTGTCTTTCACTATTCAAGACAAAAGCAAAATCTTTCCTAGTCAATTGTGTAAGGGGTAATGCTATAACTTAGTAATTTTTAATATACTTTCTATGGTATCCACACATTCCCAAAAAACTCTGGAACTCTCTAACAGTGGTAGGAGCCTTCCCCTGTTGTCAGTGTATCTAGTATATAAGTATGATTTAATAGTATTTTTTAATGTTCCTACTACTTATTAATAAATGATTTAGTGATTAAACCTCAGGGGAAGACTAATAAAATAGTTATACTCAAATAAAACTCACAATACTTGGTTTTAAATGTGTGCTAGTGGTGGAAAATAGATGAATATAATATAGTTATAGCTTATGTCAGCCAGGCTGTACCAGGAGCCCAGTAAAACTTATGTTAAGTTATTGGACCTGAAAGAGGGCGAAAATTTATGCTTTTTATGTATATAAATTAATATTATATTGCATAATAAAAATAAGTACAAATTACCTTATTAAATAAACATAAAATAAGGGTTATATTTATTTTATTATGTTATTAATTATATACTATTAAAATAAACATAAATTATATTATATTCTATAAAAAATTGGGCGCATTTCTATGTATTTAAATAATTATAAAATAATAATTAATTAGTTATAATATTATATTATACTTATAAGGCAAAATGTTGACTTATAATAATATTAATTAATTATTAGACCCTTATAATAATTTATACATTATTATCCCTGATTTTTGGGCGCTTCTGTGGATCAAAATTATGTAATTAAATTTATTAAAACATTTAAACTAATTACATTCTCATATTTTAATCTAAAATAATTACTTATATAAATTGTAAGAATTAAACAGTAATATATTACATTCCACTTTAAAATAGTACTGCACAATACTTATTTTAAATTACATTAGTTATTTTTTATATGTCTTGTACTTATTTATGCGTAATATCCAGGGGGAATTAATACTGGTGAGATATTGACTACTGCATTTTAACTAATTAGTACATTTTTGATTTCTCACCCCTTACATTTACTCATAAGTTATTTTATTTACTTTTGTGGCGCTTCAGAGGGCCTCTTGGCTATATAAGGGCCTTGGGAACCCCCTTCAGCTGCATCACTTACACTATTACACTTTATTTACACTTATACATTTTTTATACATGTATTGATTCCTTTTCTTTTAACTAGTAATACATTTAGTTGAAATAAAGTAAATAAATACTATATACAAAATCTTAAGGTTGCGGTAAGAACATTAAACTATAATTTTTGACTGCTGCGCATTGAAACTAAAATACTTACAGTACAAAAATATTAAAACTACTCACTTTATATATTGAACCTTTTTCCCTTGTTTGCGTCCTTCCCTCTTTTCCTACTTTCCATTCTTTGTCTTCTTGTGTTTCTTTTTCCTTTTTCTTCTTCCTTCTTCCACCTTCTAGAAGACCGCACCAATAGCTTATATAAAGATTATATCAATTTATAAAGTCTTTATAATATATTTCTGAATGAAAATATTTTTGTTATAATGTTTCTTTGAATTGTAGTAAGTAAATGATGTCTAACAACCGTCAAAATCCTCCTTTACTAATACCGAAATCCACTGGAGTGCACAGACCTTCAATCCAGATGATGTCAGTGCTATCCCCGGCAAATACAGCACTGTGAGGGCCCATCACCTCCCCATGGCGTCCACTTCAAGCAGATTCAACACCCAGATATGCAGTAAGGACCCTCCATCACAATTAATGATAACACAGACCCATACAATAAACAGATAATCCAGATAAAAGCGGATACCATAAACAAACAGGTAAAATAACTCATCCAATGAGGATATAATGAAACCCAAAGCATATAAAGGAAAAAAATGAAATTTTCAAGCCCCCAATAACATCCCCAAGCATCCATATTAACCCAGCAATGACCTCTCAACCCATAAATCCGTGAATATCCATCCAAGGAAGCAGATTAAGTTGTCCAAACTGAGTGTATGTGCCTGAAATAGATGTATATACTTCTGTAGGTGTTGTGAGTCCACTGGATACGTCCATATGACCTAAAATAAGCAGAAAAACAAATGTTATAGGCTATTAATAGCCTAAAACCCACTTATATACCTAAATATACACAATATACTGCATATTTCACTGAATATGAGATTTATGTATACATATAAGCTTATGTATGTCAATAATTACTTAATATCACTTAAGATAAGTATATTATGATTACATTAACACCTTAATAAGTACTATTAGTCTATGTATAAGCTATTTAAACTACTATAATCTATGTAATAGTGTAATAATTATATATATATGTAAAATAATTATTTATATTGTTATTTTAACCTTATTTTTAATATATAAGCTTAATGTACTTAAGGTTATCATATTTTAAGTATAAGAAATACTCAGTCCTAGGGATATCTAGGCTGACACTCCCTCACCCAAAAAAAACAATAAAAAAATGTTAAGAAATTTTAATTAAAAGTAAGGAGTGAATAGAAAAATTTATAAATTATTTATAACACATACACTGAATAAACAGTATTATTTTAATTTAAATTTTTTTCAAGAGATTTTTAAGATCAGAGATTTCATTTTCTGTGATCCTCTGGTCATATTCACATGATTTATGCTTATATCTTAATAGATACTCAACTCCCTTTTCTTTAGTAAGGTGTCTCTGTTTTAGTATCTTTTCAAATTCTGCCTTTTCAACTATTTCTTCAGGTTGCTGTTTATGCCTTCCTGATCTTCTTGTAAATAGAGCAGTATCATTAGAATGGTATGGTTTTATATGAGAAATAGGAAATACTGGATGTTTTCTATCATATGGTGCATATAGAATAACCTCAACAGCATTATTACCAACCATATTTTTTACTACAAATGGTCCAATGAATGGATCCTTCAATTTAACATTATCATTTAAATTTAAATGTAGTGTATATATAAGGACTTCATCACCCTCTTTGAAAATTTGTTCTTTATGGGATTTATCCCATCTTTTCTTCTCATACTCAAACGCCTTATTTATAGATTCTTGAGCATGTTTTCTGCATTATTCTTGCATCTGAAGAAAAGATTTAGTACCTTTATGGATATTTAATCTAGGTAATTTATTATGAGTTTTAGAAGGGGTATTAGGTTCATAACCCAACCATAACTCAAATGGCTTTTTGCCAGTGACAGAATGTACTGTACTATTGTATGCAAATTCTTAACCTGGGATAAGGGTTACCCAATCATGCGTGAATTTGAAATTTTCTTTAAATTTAAGACCAATAGCACAATATCTTCTTATCATATCTTCTGAAGTTTTAATCATTCTTTCTGCTAGCCCATCAGTTTGTGTATGGTGTGCTGTAGAAAGTTTTAATTGAAACCCTGAAACATACATAAGTGATGTCCAGAACTCAGAAGTAAGTTTAGGATCTCTGTCACAAACTATTGCTTTGGTAAACCTGCTATATTTAACATTTGTGTCCACCATAAAAAAGCTAAGTCCTTTGCAGAAACCTTTTTGTGGGTAGGAATTAATTTACACATCTTTGTAAATCTATCTACAATTACCCAGAAGTAGTTATAACTCTTATGCCCTGCTATTGGCAAACCGGTTACAAAGTCCATGTTACTTATTTCCCATGGAGCTTTTGGTTGCTCAATTTGTTGTAATAAGTCAGCTCTTTGCCTGTTAATCTTTTAGATTTTTGACAAGAATCACATGTCTCAACATATTTTTGAACATCAACAGACATGTTAATCCACCAAGCTGTGTTTTTTACTCTGGTTAATGTTTTATGGTAGTCAAAATGACCTGCTAATATATCGTCATGACATATACTTAACATTAACTCCTTCATTGAAGGGTAAATTAAAATTAAATTACTTAATTTTTTCCTGTAATATATAAAACCATCCTCAATGGAAAATGTTCCTTTTTCTAATGCCTCTTTATACTTATTTGGTAATGTTTTTATTAAAACATTCATTGAAGCATTAGATGGATCATTTAATATTGTAGTGAGTTTACTCAAGTCAGGATCTGAAGCATACATATCAAGAATTGATTGCATAAATTCATCCTCAAGATCTGCAATATAAATGTCATAAATTTAAATAATCTCTGTTTCAGGAACATAAGCAGGATTATCATCATTATTAGGCAGAGGTACTCTAGATAACAAATCTAAATTAGAGTGTAAGGTTCCTTCTCTATGTGTAATAGTCATCTGCCCTGGGTATTCTTGTACAGATAATTGCCATCTAAACATGTGTCTACTAGGATTCTTCATAGTTTAGAGTGACTTTACTGCACTAAAGTCAGTTATTAACTCAAATTTTTGGTCTTCAAGGTAATAATGTAGCTTCTCAAGAGCCCATACTACTGCCAAACATTCAAGTTGAGTAGCACCATATTTCAATTCACTACTTCTTAGAGTACGTGAAATATAGCAAATTACTACTTCTGACATTTTTCCTTCAATAAGTTGTTTTTGATGCAAAGCATCACCCAGACCAATAAAACTTGCATCTGTATATAATACAAAAGGCAATTAGAAATCTGTTAATCCCATGATAGGAGCTGACATTAAACATTCTTTGAACTTATCAAAAGCCTGTTGTCTTTCAGTATTCCAAATGAAAGCTTCTGATTTCCTTATCAGTGTGGTATATGGTGCAGCAATTAACTGGAAGTTTTTTATATATTGTCTATAATAACCACAAATACCAAGAAAAGATTGTACATCCTTTAAATTTTGAGGAATGCCAATATTCTTTATTGCAGCCACCTTATTTTGGTCTACACATATTTGTAAGCCAGATACAATATGACCAAGCACTTTTAAAGATTCAAACCCAAATTTACATTTTTTCAATGCAAGTGTCATTTTTATTTCATCCATTTTTAGAAATACCTTCTTTAAATGGATTAAGTGTTCAACATATGTGTTAGAGAACACTATGATGTCATCAATGTATACCATTAACCATCGCTCAATCATTTCATTATGGAATGTTATATCCATTAACTTCTGAAATACTGATGGAGCATTTTTTGGTCCAAATGGCATCCTGACATATTTATAAATTCTTATGTGTGTTTTTATTAACAAAAAGTTTTGTGAATTCTTTTTAACAGGAATTTGATGGCACCCTTTTTTAACATCTAAGCACTTTATATACTTAGCACCCTTAAGGGTAGCATGTATAGAGGCAATCCTTGGAAAGGGATAAATATCATCTACTGTAAATGTGTTTAATGCTCTATAATCACCGCACAGTCTTTCTTTATCTTGTTCATAAGAAATTAGCACTGGTGATATTACACAATATTTTGGTGTAGTTTAAACCTTCTCAAGAATTTTCATTTTTAATAACATCTTAATATTATCCTCTATGTCTTTCCTCTTTATTGGTGAATCAGGGTATAGTTTCTTTTGAAGACTAGCAGGAATATTATCCATATCACAGGGTAAACTAATCTTCATTTCATGATCTTTTACAAGGCCAAGTTCATTTGTACCATGTTCAAAAGCCATTTGGAATGCTTTAATTAAGTCCAAAATATTATTTTTCTCAGCTTAACTTATCTGAATGCCAAATGATGCTTTTAAAATTTCTGTTTCCAGAAGTTCCATCTCATTGGATTCTCTTCCTTTGCACAGAATATTTGTTACTGTCTCAATGTGTAAGACTGTGTTAAAAGAATTTATTTTAAATTTCCTTTTACCATTCATGCCAATTGTAAAATTTTTATTAGCAGGGTCTAATTTCACACCAAACTTAGTCAGAATATCATTTCAAATGATAAAACAGTTACTACAATTAGTATTATCCACTACTACAATGTCACAAGTTACTCTTGCGTAACCATGTTGATGTTTAAAGAAAACAGCAGCTTTGTATCTATCAATGAGATTTAGTACTGATCCAAAACTTCTCCAATTTTTACTTTGAAGGGGTTCAAGCTTAGACTTATATTCACTATCAATTTTCTGAAATGTATTAGTAGAAACAACAGAGCCAGCAGCTCCTGTGTCCAATACTATATTAAAATTTTCACCAGAAATGATAGCTGGAACTGTGATAGGTGTCATTCTAAAGTTATCAGCTTGTATATCTTTAATAATTTCAGCATCCTCAAAATTCATCGAAGATTCATTTGAGTTCATATTCAATTTTGTATTGTCAAAGATGGAAAAATCATCTTCCAACATACAGACTTCATTTTCATCACTATATGAGATATTACTTTCATAATCACTTGAATCTTTACTTTTCTCTGTTTCAATTTCAGATTCATGTTGATTTTCAACAAGATTTATATTCTTCTCACATTTGTGACCTTTATTCCAAGGTTTGTTACACTTATAACAAGTATTTGTTTCATACTTTTTTGGTACTACAGGTGCAGTAGGTTTTTTTTGCTTCTCCTGAAGTGTTTTTGAGTTCTGAATTTTCACAGGTTCAACATTTTCTTTATAAGTGGAATACCTTTCTTCATACTTATGGTTTAGTAATATTTCATTGCAAATATTAATAAAGTCAGAATATTCAGTAAAATTAATTTTTCTAGCTTCAAAAATGTCTCTGACAGTTATAGGTAATTTACATATTATCTTATCTTTCCATAATTTAAAATCCATGTTAGGCTCAATGGCTTTTAATATTTTATTTAAATTCATTAAAAATACCATAGGTTTTTCACCATTCAACGGATTGTACCTAGTTTTTTCATAAAGTCTCTGCTGAGTGAGTCTGAATTTAGAACCTCCAAATTGTTTTTCAATTAGTTGTTTTTCATTCAGCTCAAGAGTAATCTTTACCCTCACTCAAAACAGCTTCAAACCATAATAAAGCAACATCCTTAAATAAAGAGATCAATTTTGATGTTATTTCTTCATCTGGTAACTTATATGAGAATTTCAAATTGTCAATTCTTTGGATAAAATTTTTCCAATCAGAGCTGGCTTCCCCATCATAAGTTGGGTACTGATCTATCTTAGGCCAGTTCTTCTGATTGGATTTTATTTCACTAATCTTAGGTAAATTCAACAACTCATTTACTCTTGATAAATCGTCTTGTATTTCCTCCTGTACGGATTTGTGACTTACATTTTCAGATTTGACACTACCACCAAATGGGTTTAGCTGTGGTGGAATAGGGAAGAAATGAGATTCACTTTTGCCAATGAAAGGATTATTATTATACTGAGTATACTTATAATTATCCTGGTTCATTAGTAGATTGGAAGTTTCAATCTCAACTTTAGTCAATCTTTTTAGCAGCTCATAGACACTTTTATTTGTCTGGGCAAAAGATAACTTAGCTCTTGATTCAGTTTTCAATAAATGTGTTTTATACAATTTTTTCAACTCACAGAATTTGTTTGAAAGTTCATTATATTTATTACTCAATGAATCATATTTAAGAGTTAGAGGCAAATGTTCATTCTCTAATTCTTTATTATTTTTTGCCAGTTGAGAAATATTTAATGTTAAGGATGAAATTGTATCACTTGTGAGCTTAACTGTCTGTTCCTCACAATCAGTCATTCTATTCCACAATTCTGAAACAATTATATGGACAGTTGGATTATTGTTAAAATACTCCAAGTCTTCCTTCTCAATTCTCTCACTCTCTTGTGAGCTTCTCATCTCACTAGTAAGTGATGGCAACTGAGGATTAACTGTATTATAAATACTATTGTTGTTATTGACAAAAGAAAAGTCAGGTGTATCTACATTAAAACCTAATTTTCTTAAGTCCTGCTCTATTTTCTGCACAGATTTGATATCAATAATATTACCTACATTGTAATTATCAGTATTTTGTTCAATCTGAGAGGTTAATCTACTTACCATGGGATTTGTGTGAGACCCTATTTTTGGCGCCTTTGCTTTCCCTTCTAGGGGTGAACTGAGGAAGTCTGGTGAGGAGGAGGATCTTTGTTGCAGTTGTGACTGGACCATTGTTGATGGAACCAATCCCACTTCCATTTGTCTACCAGTATTTTATCCTGGGAGTGATGTGAACCTCCTGGGGTAGGGGGTTTCTGACTTGGCTGGCATCCCTTTAGCTCTGAAAATGATTGGTTCATCTGCTGAAATCCTACCTTGCAATTGTTCTGTAATTGCTCTACCTCCTTGAGCATGAGGGACTTTGATTCCTCCAAATTCAATACTTGTTTTTCCAGATGGGATAGTTGATCCTGTAGAGGAGGAGACTTCTTTCTTATGGTAATATTTTTAAGCGGGCTTCTTTTTCCTCTATTCTCATTTGCTCTGCATGGGGGTATGACTGACCCTCCATGGTTATGTCCTGGAGCAATGTTTTTGTTAGCTTTAGACCTGGTATTGTAAGCAGGCTTTTCACTTACATTGTCCTGGGGAGCACTCATATTGATATAAATAACAATATATCACTTCTACATAAAGTAAAACCTATTTTAATTATTAGATCAAAAGTATTAGCAATGTTATTACTAATAAAAAGCACTGGAGCTTACCCTGAATTTAAATCTTTATTTATTTAAATAAAATGTAATAAAAATTCAAAAAAAAATCTGTGAAAAATAAAATAATAAGTTTAACTAGACCTTTATAAGGGTGAATTAATAGCTTACCAAGCTTTAACCAAAAAACAATTTAATTGGGTGTTATATTGGTGACCAAATACCAAGTGAAATTGGGTTTATATTGGGTACAGTTACTACTTTAAATACTTAATTTTTATTATAAAGAATTAGTACAATTATTATAAGGGTTCTTTTCCGCAATCATTCAGTTATTATGACCCACTTATATGCAGCAGACCCAAATATTTTGTTTGTTTTGAGCTATACTAAAGTAAAAATCATGTCCCAAGGCTTATACTAAATAATAAGTAAAAAACTAAGGAAAGATCCCCAATTGTCAGTGTATCTAGTATATAAGTATGATTTAATAGTATTTTTTAATGGTCCTACTACGTATTAATAAATTATTTAGTGATTAAACCTCAGGGGAAGACTAATAAAATAGTTATACTCAAATAAAACTCACAATACTTGGATTTAAATGTGTGCTAGTGTGAAAAAAAGATGAATATAATATAGTTATAGCTTATATAAATATTATATCAATTTATAAAGGCTTTATAATATATTTCTGAATGATAATAATTGTGTTATAATTTTTATTTGAATTTTAGTAAGTAAGTGATATCTAATAACCGTTAAAATCCTCCCTTACTTATACCAAAATCCACTGGAGTGCACAGACCTTCAATCCAGATGATGTCACTTCTATCCCCAGCAATTACAGCACTGTGAGGGCCCATCACCTCCCCATGGCGTCCACTTCAAGCAGATTCAACACCCATATATCCAGTAAGGACCCTCCATCACAATTAATGATAACACAGACCCATACCATAAATAGAAAATCCAGATAAAAGTGGATACCATAAAGAAACAGGTAAAATTACTCATCCAAAGAGGATATAATGAAACCCAAAGCATATAAAGGAAACAAATGAAATTTCCAAGCCTTCAATAACATCCCCAAGCATCCATATTAACCCAGAAATGACCTCCCAACCCATAAATCCGTGAATATCCATCCAAGGAAGCAGATTAAGTTGTCCAAACTGAGTGTATGTGCCTGAAATAGATTTTTATGCTTCTGTAGGCGTTGTGAGTCCACTGGATACGTCTATAAGACCTAAAATAAGCAGAAAAACAAATTTTATAGGCTATTAAGAGCCTAAAACCCACTTATATACCTAAATATACATAATATACTGCATATTTCACTGAATATGAGATTTATGTATACATGTAAGCTTATGTATGTCAATAATTACTTAATATCACTTAAGATAAGTATATTATGACTCCATTAACACCTTAATAAGTATTATTAGGCTATGGATAAGCTATTTAAACCACTATAATCTATATAATAGTGTAATAATTATATATATATGTAATATAATTATTTATATTGTTATTTTAACATTATTTTTAATATATAAGCTTAATGTACTTAAGTTTATTTTATTTTAAGTATAAGAAATACTCAGTCCTAGGGATATCTAGGCTGACACCTTTCGTATGGCTGCCACTTTGTTTTGGTCAACACATATCTGTAAAACTAAGACAACATGACCAAGCACTTTTAAGGAATGAAAACCAAATTTGCAATTCTTCAAAAAAAGTGTCATATTTATCTCATCCATCTAATGGAAAACTTTAAAAGGGGGGTTAAGATGGTCCTCAAATGTTTTATAGAATATAATGATATCATCAATATAAACCATCAGCCATCCTTCAATTATCTCTTGATGGAATGTGTTATCCATGACTTTTTGGAAAACTGAAGAGGCATTTTTCAGACAAATGGCATCCTAATATACTTATAAATATTCATATGAGTAGAAATCATCAGAAAATTCTGAGAATTCTTCTCGGCAGGTACCTGGTGATACCCCTTATTACCATCCAAATAGCTGAAATATTTAGCACCTTGTAGGGTAGCATGTATAGAGCTAATTCTGGGTAAAGAATAGATATCATCAAAAGTATAAGTTCTCAATGCTCTATAATCACCACATAACCTGTCTTTATTTTTCTAGTAAGAAATAATGACAGGTGAGATAACATAATATTTAGGTGTTTCAACTACCTTTTCAACAATATTCATTTTTAAAAGGGAGAGATATTGTCTTCAATATCTTTTCTCTTTGTGGGAGAAGCTGGATAAGGCTTCTTCTTTAAACCAGGTGGTATTTCTGTAAATGGGAAAGATAATAAAAGCTTCATTTATTCCTTTACCAATCCTAATTCATGTGACCAATGAGCAAAGGCCATATGAAAAGATTTTATCAATTCAATGATTGAATCTTTATCCTCGCAAGAAAGTTGTTCTCCAAAAGAAGAATTGTCAATTTCAGACACAAGGGCAGGGATTTCTTTGTAGATCTTCCTTTATATTGAACTACAGAATGACATGTGTTCAATCCTGGTGTTAATAATTTCTTGGGGGAGGAAATTTTAAATTTTCTTTTTCCATTCATCCCCATTGTGAAGCATTAGTTTGAAGGATCTAATTTTATGTCATATTTGGTTAAAATGTCATTTCTTAAAATGAACCAACTACTAAAGTTATAATTTTTTATGGGCACAAAATCACATATAGCTCTTAAAAACCAAGGTTAAATTTGAAAAATACTGTGGCTTTGTATTTACCAATGGGGGATGAAACAGAGCCATAACCTCTCCAACTCTCAGAAATGATAGGCATAAGTTATGATTTATATTCTTGCTCCACTGAAGCAAGTTCTTTTTCAGATACTACATTTCATCAAGCTCCAGAATCAAAGACAGACTCAATGTTATTTCCATTGATCAAGACTGGTGCCTTGAGAGGGGCAATAATAATTTAACTATCCTCAAATTTTTATGATCTCAGCATCTTCCACTGTAGATAAATCATTATTCTCAATATAAATATTGTTTAAATAATGAATATTGTCTTCTAACATTAAAATTTCTTGGTGAGATTCATATGAAATACTGCTGGCACAATCACTTTATGTATCATCCAGTGCTATTGTGTCATCAGCATGTTCCTCTGTCTGTTCAACAAGATTTATCTTCTTGTCACAAACATGGGCTTTCTTTCAAGGCTTGCTGCATTTGAAGTAAGTTTCTGTTACACAATTTTTGAGTGCAACAGGGGCAGAAGTTTTACCTGCCTTTTCCAGAGGTTTTTGTTGTTAATTGGAGGTTTCCCC
This sequence comes from Hemileia vastatrix, assembly GCA_030280995.1. Taxonomy (NCBI): domain Eukaryota; kingdom Fungi; phylum Basidiomycota; class Pucciniomycetes; order Pucciniales; family Zaghouaniaceae; genus Hemileia; species Hemileia vastatrix. Next base: position 31,873,377 of record JASXTE010000002.1, on the reverse strand, counting down.
CAATGAAGTTCTAGAAATGAATCTTCTATAATGAAAGAAGAAGGCTTCCTTGAGAACTCAGTTCTAGAAACTATTAAGTCTCTCAGAGAAATAGGCAATTTATAGAGGATTCTGTCCTTTCATAACTCAAACTCCATTTCTGGGTCTATTGCCCTTAATATTTTCACAAGTTTCATCAAGAACTCAATAGGTTTTTCAGTAGATGAGCTATATCTGGTTTCTTAATATTGCCTTTGTTGAGCTATCCTAAACTTGTAACCACCAAATTGTGCTTTAATTAATTTTTTCCAATCGTCCCATGAGTAGTAATTTTTATCCTGCAGAACAGCTTCATACCACATTAGGGCTACATTTTCAAATAAAGAAATTAATTTTGACACAATTTCCTCATCTGGGAGTTTGTAAGAATTTTTTTTATTATCAATCCTGCAAAGAACTGCTGCTAATCAGAGTATGAGTCACCTTCAAATGTTGGATACTGGTCAAGTTTTGGCCAATTCTTTTGATTTTAAGTAGTCTACTTATTACAAGCTTGTTTCTGAGTGAGAAGGAGCTGTAAATTCTTCAATTGGGCGGTAATCTCATTGTTTAATTCTTCTGTGGATGATTCAGGTACATCATAAAGTTTTTGATGAAAAATCAGTGGTATAAACAGGAATTTCTGGCACAAATTCACTTTGGATGAACTAGGAACAGGTACAATTGGGGTATACTAACAACAGTTTCTTTCAAAGAAATGTCAAAAAACTTTTGATCATGTAACAATGAATTCAATTTCTCTTAAATGGTTCTTAACCTAGCTTTCACTCTTGGAATACTAGATAATCTCTCATCAATGGTTGCAAAAGATAACTGGTTCTTATTTTGGAAAGATGAATAATTGTCATCTAATCTTCTTAAGTTCAACTTATGTCCCTCTAGCTCCTGGAAACAGATAGACACAGTATCTTTTAATTTAGATAAATCATTCTTGATATTTTGCCACAAAGCAACTTTCTTTTCATGAGTTACTTTTTAGTTAAACAAATCATCAGAAACTCTTTTTAATCCACTCCCCAATACTTGATACCATTCTTCAGTTAATAAACTATTAAATTTTTTAGTCAATTTCATGTTGTTCTTTATATGATTTTGTTTAGCAATAATATACCTCAAATATTCATCACTAATGTTAGCTACATCTGGAGTTTTTCTCAATAGTGAAACAAAGTAACTTTCCAGATTCTCATAAAACTCATGATCAAGTGTCTCATCAATAATAGCCTTATCAGGATTTATCATTGAAGTAGCAATCAAAACCAAAGGATTAGATACATTAGAATATTGAGCAATCTGTTTACTATTCTCAGCCTCTACTGGTCTCACAGTCCCATCTCCTCTTCCAGAATTACCTGAAGGATCTGAATCAGTTACAAGAAATGGTACTTGAGATTCATTAGAGGGGCTTACCATGGCTTGGGAAAGAATTGAATGTGATTGTTTTTTCTATTTTTTCTCCTTCATAGGGGTGAGGAGGTGTGGCATTGAAATTATTGGTTCTTGAAGAAACCGCCTGAGGTACTTGTTGCTGTTGTTGTTGGGAAAGATAATCCCACTGGGTTTTCAGCCAATCCCACTGCCACTTTGAGACTTCTGCCTTTTCTTGTTCCTGGGTGGCCAATTGTGGAAGGGCTTTTGGGGGAGGAGTAGGTTTCCACTTCTCTTGAAGGAAGGACTCTATTTTTCTTACCTTTTCTTCTAGAGAATCTGTTTTTGACCTCAGCTTGAGGTTTTCTGACCTCAACTCCTTGATGTGAGTTGAGAGATTTTTGACTTTCTGATATAAGGGCATCTGTTTTATTCTGATGCCTTTTGGAAGCTCTTCTGGGGGGTGGATAGAAGGATTTTGATCTTGAGAAGTTGTCTCCACTAATATTTCTATCTCCTGCATTTCTAAATCCTGATTTATCCAGCAATTGATTGATTTGAGCCAGTTTTGTAGTCAAATGAGAAATCACAGAAGAATCTTCTTCATAATCAATTAAATCCAGTTCCTCATCACAGCCAGCAGAAGCACCTTGATCAGTCATAGCTGTAATTAACCTGAACTGAGAGAAAGAAATATTAAAATTTAATTAGTTATTATTTTTACTTTATTTAAAGAAAAATTAGGGAAAAAAATTCTAGTATATAATCAATTATCAGGATTTTGTAATCAACTGGAATAATGAAAATATAATGTTTATCAGGACAAAAATTCAACTGAAATAATAATCACAATTTTATTAATTAATTTTAAGATAATTTTATAACCAGGATTAAAAATGAATCAACTGAAATAATAAGATAGTTTATCAATTAGTGATGTATATGTTGATAATTATCCGGACTAGAAGTCAACTGAAGAATACAATTACTAGGATTTAATATCAACTGAAAATAGTTTTAATTACCAGGACTTAATTTCAACTGAAATAATTTAATTACCAGTACTTATTTTCAACTGAAATAATTTTAATATTATCAATTCAATTAGTTTTTAACCTTATTAATTTACTGAAAGGAAAATTTGTCATCTGAAACAATAATATAAAATTTTATTTATCAGGACAGAAGTTGACTGAAATAATTAAAATTATTTAATTTAATTAATTTAATTTTTATATCACTACTAGGACTAAGAACAATATATTTTTATCTTGGTCAACTAGGGAAAAAAATATATTTTTTTACCAGGCACCTCCCCCTGTAAAATGAGCAAGTTAATGCCACTTACAGAGTGCTGAGTAAAAAAGATATACATGGACAATGAAAAGTGAAAAATGAACCACAAATAGTAATCAATATAATTACCACAAATATATATGACTATTATAAATATATGAACCAAAATTTTGGAGTGCCGTTTTATTCCCAGTCGTAGAAAAAAAATAAGTCACGTGGTCAAAGACATTCTTCATTTTTGTTGTCTACTTGTCCTGCTGGTACCTTGTTGTTGATGGTCCCTTGTTTGCTGGCTTCAAGATATTGATGTGCTATTAACGATTCTGAAAGAGCCTCAAGTGTCAAAGTGTCCTGATGGTATAGATGATTTTAGAAGAGGTCCAAAGGTGGTGATAGGTAGATTTTTGGAATGTTCAAAGTCAAAAGTAAATATAATTTCTTTTCTTTTTTTTACTTAAATTAAAGAGGTAAAATTATAATTATTATTATAATCTATAATTAAGGACGACTATGCTGTAAGTACTAAATTAATAAATAATATTAATAAATATTTTGATTCAATTATTTAATAAAATAAGCAAGTAAGTAAGGAATGATAAAAACCAAACAGAAAGTGAGGCCTTATATAGGCAAAGGAGAGACAAGTGATGGAGTAAAATTTTTAAATAAAAGTGTATGAGAGAGGGAATGAATTTTTCAGAAGAAAGAACATTTCAAATTATAGAATTGTTCTATAAAGAATATTTTAGAATATTCTATTTACTGTATATGTCAAAAGAAATTTATTTATTTAAAAATTCCAATACTTGTTACTTTTAAAAAAGTTCATTGATTTTTTGTACATAATTTTTTTTATTTTTAATTATATTTCAAATATTAAGAAACTTTTCTTATTTTAATATTGTATTTTAATATTTTAATTTTTATTCCTATTAAACTGTCATTTGAGCACAGTGTTAGAAAAATAAAAATAAGATATATAGTACAATAAATATTAATTTTAAATTTCTACTAAATTAAATTCTTTTTAACTAGTTAATTTATTACACGTAAAATTAAAGTAAATAGAATAAAATTTATAATAAATAGAAAATAAAAAGTGTGGCTTCATCCCAGGAAATGATTAATTATTTTACTGGGTGAGTCTAGCAGCCTGGCTGACATTTAGTTTTGTTTAAATCACATTTCTTTTAACAGAAGACTCTTCTGAGGCCTTATTTCACTTCCCATAAACTTATTTGAATTTGGTTCAGTAGTTCCTGAGATATTGAAATTTAAATTGGAGCCATTTTTTTCCAAATATCACTTAATTTATTTTGTGTTTTTATATTGCATAATTAGAGAATAAGGCTTCTGAAACTCTTATCTGATGATTATCTAGGGTTTTGTCTCCCTAAGCTTAGGAACACTCAATTATTTCTTGACAAATTTCTTAAAAAAATTATATATTTGTGCATTTCAATCTAATTGTAAACTGGCCAAGAAATCTGGACTTCCCAATTGGACAAATATAGATTGGGTAAACTCAGTAATGAATATATCTTTCATTCTAATGTTATAATCAACTATTGAGGATCTCATAGCCAGAGCCATTCTGACAAAACTGATTCTAATATGCTTACCTTTTGGCTTTTCTATTATATCAATCCTATTAATGGAATACCAATCCCATCACCTTCTAAAATCAAAGGCAATGGACTCTACTTTCCAGACCTTAAATTAATCATGGAATTTGGATTAGGAATCAGGATTATGGAAGCAATTTGTAATTCTTCAAGATATAATCATTAAGCTACTAAGGCACCTCCTGGATTGGAATCTTGCAAAAAGATTACTCATTTTGGATGTTCTTTTCAGATCAATAAATTTTTGGTAAACTTGGCAAGTAAGGTAAGGGGTAAAGGTTCCATTGTTACCAAAAAATGAGGGAGGGATAAATGCAGTAATTAAAGGATTTCAAAATTTTTATTTTTTTTCTAAAATTTTTAATTTATCAGTTTTTAAAGATAATCAATCAAATTAAGTATTGTAACCTCAAGCCACAGTGATGTATAAAGGTGTTAATTTAATTATATTCTATGAATGAGCTCATAATACCATTATTGTAATATGTTTTCTTTGACTTTGCTCATGAAATCATTGACAGATAGTATTTGGGATTCCTTTACTTGGTTGATTATCTTTTTTAATTGATTTACTTAACTATTTATGATATAGAATGAAAATTTTGTAATCCTTAACTCCTTCCAGAGTAAATTGTGGGGGGGGTATTGCAAAATTTTCAAGTAAGATGTGTAAATTTTTTTGCCTTGAAAAAAGTTTGGAATGAAATATGAACAAAAAAAATAAAAATAACTAGTCATCAAGAATTTTCATTAAGCAGTAAATTTCCTCAACAGATTTATTAGATTTAATGCACTTTATCAAGAAAAAGTTCAAAAAAAATTGGATTGAAATATAAACAAAAAAAATAATAAAAAATAGTCATCAAACATTTTTATTAAGCAGCCGATTTCCTCAACAGACTTATTAGCTTTAATGCATTCCATCAAGAAAACTTTCTAAAAAATTTGGAATTAAATATGAAGGAAATAAAAAAACTATTCATTAAACATTTTCATTAAGCGTTCAATTTTCACATCAGATTTATTAGCTTTAACACATTCTATCAAGAAAACTTTCTTTTTTGAACAATCTTCAAGTTGATACTTGAGTTTCATTTAATCCAATAAGAAATTTTACTCAAGAGCCTTCTTCACTCTCTTTATCTCAAATTTATTCTCCCCCATGTCATGTGCTTTCAAAACCCTCTTTAAAGAAAGCTCAAATTTCTTCTCATATTCAATCTTCAGACTTGATTTCTTGAGGATCCTCATTTCATTCATTAGCATTTTTAGAAATAAAAAAATGAGATGTGAATAAAAAAATAAAACAACTAGACAAGAAATAAAATCTCACTCGAGTGAGGTCAGGTTGGTTTATATTTCAAAAAGGATCTATTGAAAAGATGTCTTGATTGGTGGAACTCAAATGAGTGGAGGCTTGAGTAAAAAAGGAAGGATAAAGACTTTTTTTGAAATCATGTTCAAAGATATCATCTTCTCCATCCAAAATATTTGCAGGATTAAACTTGACTCTCTCTCTAAATATGGAATCTATCTCTTCATAGTAAGGACATTAAGAATCAAGTATATTGTCTATATTTTTGATGCACTTACTGATATCAATGTTGGTAATACCAAAACCAGTGGAAAATGAAAGAGTCTTTGTCAGAAGGTTGTCTAGAAGAAGAAGAAGAAGAAGAAGAGAGGAAAAGGAGAAGATAGGAGAAGATAGGAGAAGGGGAAGAATTTAAAGGAAATAAAAAGAAAAGAAATAAAAGAAGAGAATAAGGGAAATATTTAAAGGGAGTTCCACAACAATTTTAGAAATTTTTGACAAAACAAATGAAAGTGCTTTAATAAGGATTCTGATATAGTAAGAATTTTATTCTGCTCTTCTTAAATACCAATTACTAATTACTAAAAATCTTAAAGCAACCAACTTATTTATATAGTATTTTTAAGAGGACTGTAGTGTCACACAAAGATAATAATAAAATGTATTTAAAGTGTAATAAGTAATGTAAGTGATGGGGGCTAAAGGGGATTACCCAGGGCCTTTTTATAGGTAAGGGGAACTCTGAAGCACCAAAAATGAGTATATACAAAATATTAATGAAGTGAAACAAAAGAAATAAAAAGAACTAAGTGAAACTTGGATATTTAGAGAAAAATATGAAACAAGTAATTGACCCATGAGTAAGTAACTAATTTTCCCACTATCCATTTCCAAACCAGTTAATTAGAATAGCAAGTAAATAAACAAGATTTTAAACTGAGAACTGTGAGTAAAATATCCTGAAACATGTATTACAATGAGTGCTTTAGTCGTTTTAATTGAAACAATAATTATAACATTTTCACACAATAATTTTTAATCATTTCAAGCCCAAAACAGGAATTACTAAATTGTTTTAGATATCCCATTGAATAAAAACTAAATTAATTTAAAAACTAACTAATTTAAGGAATTAATAATTCAAAATAAGTATTTAAATTTATTTTTTAAGAAAGTTTTTTAGCTTATTTAATAATTGTTCTGACACAATTTTGGGTCAAAAAAGTGCCCAATATTTATGGAAAATAACATAAGAAAATCTTTATATAATATATAAATTTTAATAATTAAATTTTAACTACATTATATGTTAATTTTATCATTACACTTATAATGTATATTCATAAATAATTAATAATTAATTTATAAATATTAAATACATAAAAATGTGTCATGATTTATAGAATATAATATATATTATGTTCTATGTAAGTATATAAATAATTTTCTTGATAATAAAATTAATAAAATATTTATTTTACTTATTTATAAAATATTTATATAATTTCATTATCCAATAAAATATTTTATCTTAAATACATAAATTTTTTTCCTCTTATGGTTCCAATAAAGTCTTCTAACATTTTACTGGGCTCCTGAGACAGCCTGGCTGACACTCCCTCACTCTAAATAAAACAATAAAAAAATGCTAAGATTTTTTCTTTTTATACTTTTTTAACAGATTAGGAAGGTTAAAAATTTCTTTTCCAGGTATCCATGCTTCATGTTCATGTGATTTGTTTTTATATCTCAAAAAATATCTAATACCCTTTTCAGAAGTAATAATTCTATCATTTAGAATTTTATCAATTACTGAAGTTTCTGTGACTTCCTGAGGATTTTTCTTAGGTCTTCTTCTTCTTTTGGGAAATAAGTCACTGTTGGAAGTATAAGGTTTAAGAAAGGAAATGGAGAAAACATGATGTTTTCGAACATATTGAGAATATATGTCGGTTGGTCGTCTAGAAGAAGGAAGAAAAAAGGGAAAGAAGAAGAGGAGGAAAAGAGGAATAGGAAAGAAGGGTTTATAGGAAGTAAAAGCAATAAAGTAATAAAAAAATTTGATTTATTTAAAGTGAGGCAACAACGATTTACTTGAGGGATGATACAAAAATGAAGTTCTATTAAATGACAATATTATTTAAAGTAAGGGTTTCTGCGCGGAAAACACTATAATTACTATCAGACTTAAAGCAACCTGTAAATAGTTATATAGAATTTAAATTAGAAATTTAATACTAATAAAAATAATAATAAAATGTATTATATTTACAATTTGTTCAGATTTTGGTTGTATAGTAAGTGATGCTTTAAAGGGGATTATCCAAGGCCCTTTTATAGACCAAGGGACCCCTGAAGCGCCACCAATCAATAAATACAAATTAGGAATAGCTAAAACAAGAGATAAAAGAATAGAAAATGAAACATAACTATCAAGAGAAAAATATGAAAACCCGTGAGTAATTAATCCTTTTCCCACCATAACATCCCAAAACACTTAATTAAATTAATCATTAACCAAGTAAGTCTGAAACATGAGAACAATGAGTAAAAAATAATCAAAAACAGATATTATAGTGACATGTAAAGGTTTTAAGTAAAACAAATAGAATTATTTTCACACCAAAGTTCATGGAATAGATTCAATTCAGCTTAAAGCAATTTTAAGTAATTGTTTTAACTATGTAATTAATTCAATAATTAGTTTAAATGAAACAGATAATTAATTTAGTGTTATTTGTAATTTAAAATGGGGATTTTAATACTATGTTATTAAATAAGTATTATAATTTATTTAATAATTTTTCCTGACACAAATAAGGGTCAAAAGAAGCGCCCAATATTATTGCTTAATAATATATGAAGTTTTATATAATATATATAAAATTAATTAATTAACTTACTTACATTTTAAGTCAATTTTACATATATAATTAAAATATATGTTTTTGTAATTAATTAATTATTAATTTATAATTATTAAATACATAAAAATGCGCCATTATTTGTAGAATATAAAATATACTTAAGCTTAATTTAAATGTATAAAAATGTATATAACAATAAAATTAATATAACACTTATTATTAATAAGATACTTATATATATTTATTATGCAATAAAATATTAATTTATATACATAAAATACAATTCTTACGCCCTCTTTCAGGTCCAATAAATTAACATATAATTTGCTGGGCTCCTGGTATAGCCTGGCTGACAATATAATACAGCTTCTACCTAATTATCACCAACAATTATTTTAACAACAAATGGTCTCACAAAAGTTTCTTTTAATTTGTAGTTTCCTTGTAGATTGAAATGGACAGTAGATATCAACACTTCATCACCCTTGTTAAATGTGTATTCTTTATGGGATTTATCCCATCTTTTCTTTTCATATTCAAATGCCTTATCAATACAGCTTTGAGCATGTTTTCTGCATAGCTGTTGCATTTTCATAAAAGACTTTACACCAGGGTGTAGTTCCAACCTTGGTAATTTATTATTGAGAATTTGAGCAGCAGTGTTTGGGACATAAACTAGCCAAAGCTCAAAAGGCTTTTTCTCAGTGAAAGAATGAACAGTGCTATTATAAGCAAATTCAAGACCTGGAAATAGAGTAACCCAGTCATGAGTAAATCTGTCATTGTCTTTATATTTTAATCCAAAGTCACAATACCTTCTAATCATATCTTCCAGAGTTTGAATCATTCTTTCAGCTAGACCATCAGTTTGAGGATGGTGAGCTGTAGATAATTTCAACTCACAGCCACATATATCTATCAAAGACATCCAAAATTCAGATTTAAATTTTGGGTCTCTGTCAGAAATAATGGCTTTTGAAAATCCAACAATATTAAATATGTATGACCACCATAAGAAGGATAATTCTTTGGTGGATACATATTTGTGGGTGGGAATAAATTTGCACATTTTTTTAAATCTACCCACTATTAACCAACAAGAGTTATAACTGTCTTAACCTGCTACAGGAAGACCAGGGACAAAATCTATGTTAATGATTTAACAAGGAGAAAAAGATGCTTTAATATGTTGCACTAATCCTGCTCTTTTACCTGTCAATATTTTAGATTTTTGACAATAATCACAAGATTCAACATATAATTTAGTGTCTTCAGATATATTAGCCCACCAAGCAGTGTTTTTAGTGCTGATTATGGTTTTCTCAAGATCAAATGTCCTGATAATATGTCGTCATGACAAATTTTTAAGATGGTTTCTTTCATGGAAGGAGGAATAACAATGACATTTGTAAGTTTTATCCTGTAATAAATATAACCATCTTCAATGGAAAACTTTCCCTTACTAAAAGAATTTGGTACTTTGGAGGAAGAGTTTTTATCAATTTTTGAATTGAAGTATTCTTGGTATCATTCAAGATTGTAAATAATTTATTCAAATCAGAATCTTTATCATATGAATCCAGAATTAATTTCAATAGTTCCTCTTCCATATCAACAATATATATACCATTTATATGTACTGTATCATTTTCAGGTACATAAGCTGGATTGGATACATCATTTGGAAGAGGTAATCTAGACAATATATCTACATTTGAATGAACATTTCCAGACCTGTGAAACATAGTCATTCTACCTCTGTATTCTTGAAAAGCAAGTTGCCACCTAAAAATATGTCTATTTGGTGTCTTCAAGTTTTAGAGGGATTTTACAGAACTGAAATCAGTAACTAATTCAAATTTTTGATCATCTGGTTAATAATGAAGCTTTTCTAAGGCCCATGCAACAGCTAAGCACTCTAATTGAGTGGAATCATACTTCAATTCACTATTTCTCAAGGTTCTTGAAATATATCAAATTACTACCTTTGAAATTTTATCATTTATAATTTGTTTCTGGTGTAGAGCAGCTCCAAGTCCAATAAAACTTGCATCTGTGTAGAGTAAAAAAGGCTTAGTAAAATCTGCAAGGGAAAGGATTGGAGCTGTCATTATTCATTTCTTTAATGTATCAAAAGCATTTTGAGTTTCCTCATTCTATATATAAGCCACATCCTCTCTAGTCA